>OZ005759.1:1520868-2008799 GCA_963930825.1 Silvanus unidentatus | reverse complement strand
CTCCATATGCAAACTAGGAAATTGAAATACGATTACGAACCGTGAAATGAATAAAGCAGACATTTTTAAATGATGTTTTCATTTTAATTATGTAGTGCCAGGTTTATTGTTCTGGATCATTATATGTATAGGTATATAGGTAATAAGATTCATATCTCTATATTTTCAGGATTTTGACGCAGTGATGACAACAAGATCACTGACGCTTCCTAGTTCCTATTAAACCCTTATAAAAGAAACTAACTTGTAGGTATGTTTTACAGTTTAAAGTTAAAACAAAAGATTTCAACATTAAATAAGAAGAGAATGTTAGATTAGGTATATGTGATGAGTATGTGACATACATATAATTTTCTATTGTACAGACTTACTATAGGCAAAGATTTAATCTTTTTATCACTAAAAGTATAGGTAGGTGTGTGTATATGGTGTGTATTACATAACGTGTAGGTATACAATAGGGCAGTGTTTTGAGATTTTAATAGCATACTGTAAGAAATGAGATGATAAAACATGTTATAAAAAATGGAGCTTTCATTGATACGTTATCAACTAATATACCTTCCTAATTATAATATAACTTTTCGCTTTTCATTTAACGCATTCTCGAGTGTCTCTAATTGAAGTAGTAGATTACGTACCGAGGTCGAAAAGGCAGCATTTTTGTTGAAGGAAAAGCTTGCCCATTGATGAGGCCGTAGGGCTCAGTGGAGAATTTCTCCAGACAAGGTTGTTCCTTTGGCCGAGGTACATCATAAGTACCTATATATATATACCTACAATTTTATTCTTAATCATACACAATTACGAGAATTTAAAAAATGGGTAATTTGAATGTTTTTCATTATAAATTTTTATGTGTCGACATTTGATACCTAATATGTCGCTGTGGAAATATTAAGAAATCAAACGCGAATGGGGAAGACCGGTATCCAGGTGTGTAGGTAATAGGTTTTTAGAAGGAGGAAAGCTCCTTTGATTTGAAGAGAAATAGGCTTCTTTCCATCTCGAAAACGGGTTTGAAAGTAGTACATTAGGTACATACCTACTGATTATGATTAGAATATATTTCATACCTAATTGATTTACATTTGAAATATACAAACCAACCTGATAGGTTCATAAGTATAAAGATTAAAATTTAAACTGAAACATGTTTTTCAGTTAAATACTTAAACTGCAACCAACACCACACCGTCTAGAGATATGCTGTGCTGTAGGTACAGCATGGAAAACATACCTACAAGGTGAGCATATCCATACTCGTGAATGTATCTGGTAATTAGGTACCAATTATAGGCGCCTATACTCGTATGAATTAGGCACCTTATTGATCGAACGTCATTCGGTCAGAATTCAACCTTCTTTACGTAATAGGTATCTATGTATAAGATCCGATGAGACGATTAAAGCCACAAATGAATCGTTAAATCTTAAGACAGCTAGCCACATATTCAAAGACGCTAATTCCGAAGTGCTCATTCTAGATACGAGTTCAGGTGGAAATAGAAACCATTAAAGGGCCATATATCTTTACGAGTAAAACGGCAACAACGTTTCACCGCCCCCACTACCATCAATACTACTACATATCCACACAAACACACTAACTTCGAATTGAGAAACGTGAGAAATAAAATAGAATGCAGTTTTATGTTCGAAGGAATGTTACGATTGCAAAATTTTAATGGGTTGTCGTTAAGTTGCAGTCCAACTAACTAAAACAGTGATTACTTAGTTGTTATTGCATTGGGTCTTTGGGACTATACTTTATGGCACGCTATACCTATACCCAACATATTCGTTTGTAGGTACATAGAGGTACTCGATAATATAAGTCCACATGTCTTAACTACACTTTTCAATTTTTGCACATATGTAGGAATTAAATGTCGAGACATGCACCATAACACCTTCGTGTATTGTGCAATCAGAAAATGTGATTGATAAGGGTGAAAAATGAAATTTTCCACAAATCTTTAACAGTTTTGTTCTATTACCATTCATTAATAGAATGTTTAAATTTGTAAATTTTCGTATTTTTAGTATTAGGTTTAGGTATATGTGTAATATATAACTTCTTTCGGGATAGATTCAATATATCTTAGGTATACATCGATACGTAAGTAGGTACTTTATTGTATTTTTTAAGGGAACATTGAAATAACATCTTATATTTTGTACGAGTTGTACCTACATTTTATTGAAGAGTATTCTAATACTCATAAGTTGTATAAGTACAAAAAACTAGATTTTTTCACAATCAGTATGTAATGTGTCATTTTCCGATGTTTTATAAAAATGGTAAGTGACCCATTGTTTTAAACAAGCGAGTAATATTTACTTTCCTCTCTAGAAAGGAAAGTGATCACTTTCCTGGCTTCCCAAAATCCTGGCTACTACAATTTTTAATAATGTTCATATTGGACAACCAATAACAAGCCATTACTCACTTGTCATTTGATGAGTAACAACAAAAAATTGTCATTAGTGACATATGTCAAATATTGACATACAAAAAATTTATAATGAAAAACATGTTTTAATTATAATTGTGTCTGATTGTGAATAAAATAGTATTATACAAACCTCGGCCTACGGCCTCAGCGGGCAAACTTTTCTCTCGACAGTAATGCTGCCCTTTCCGCCTCGGTATGTAATCTACTATTAATGACAGTTTGGGGTTCAATACAGAACCCTAAACCACATAGCTAATACTTACTGTAGTAGCATGATAGACTGCTTAAACGGCTGTTTACTGGTTTATATTATAATTATTATAGCCTAAATTGCATACAACTTATATATCCTTGGTATTTAATTAAATGGATGCGTATAAAATTTTCTGAATTTTATAAAATTAGATACTTAACTATATATTATATTGTAGAATGAGAATGTAATATAGATACCTAAATATGCTTAACATATTCCAGATTTCATTTAGGATGAGTAAATTACTATTGATACAAACAAGAATATCGAATACATAACAAAATAAAATGCGACATTTGTATATAATTTAAACACAAATGTACATTGTATATGATTATACTTTTTAAGTTTATAAATTAGCTGTTTTATTAGGAAATTTATATGGAAACCTGTTCCATCATTGAAAGTGCAAGTTTTATTTAATAATTCCGCGTTTGCTTCAAGGATGCACCAAGCATTTGAATTTGTATATTTATTTCAAAGTAAGTACCTAGGAGTACCTATATACTTTGCGTGACAAATTGTGAATTTTAGAAAGGATCTATATTATCCTCCTAATAATATCTTATATATTGAATGTATATACCTACTGTAAAAGTAGGTACGTAGGTATATAGTAATTATTCCTATACAACTTAACTTTCTTTTTTCATGTGTTATATTCCTAGTTAATCATACTTTCTTTAAAGGTTAAGACAAATCAAAATATCTTCAAAGGTAACTTTTTTATTAAGTTATTATAGACTAGACACAATTGTTAATAAGATACAAAGAAATGTTTTAATGAAAAGCAGATCAATAAACAAATTAAATATACATAAATATGCATAAACAAATTATTAACTCATATATGCACTTAATAAATCACATAAACGCCTTCATTTGTTGTGTTTATTATTTCATCTATACATATCTGTTATTATAAGATGCCATCACACTTATATTTGTTGAAGGATGAAGATGAAAGCCACTGTTGTTTTAATTTTAAATGACATATACACAATAAAAATATCTATTTTATTTTTTAATGCAATATTTATACAGAATGTGATTTGAAGCAAAGTTTAATAATGTAAAATAGTCCATATAAAATTAAAAGCACACGAATCACATTTAGGTATAATTTGGTCTTTTTGCATGCGAAAAAAACATATACTATCTACTTCACTGATGCATCGTCTAGTTTAAGGGTAAATCTAAGATCACTAAACATTTCGGTTTTGTTAAGGTTAATCCAATAAGGACGAAATAATGATGTTGATTGTACCTTCTTCATAAAATCGAAATAATTATTCTACTAGTCAATCTATTTTAGATGCATTGCATATAGTAGGAAAAATTCATAAACATAATGCCACTTTAATTTACATCTCCCTGTAGAATGTATAAACATTTTAATTAAATAAAATTGATTACAAAGGCGAGTTTCAGAAATATAGTATTTTATACAAATAAATACACTTAAATGACTATATTGTGTATGACTCAAATATTGTCGTTTGTCAAGGATTATAGATGTGAGGTCAAGAACCGTTCTACATAAATAATAAATAAATATATAATTATTCATAATTTCGAATTGATATATGTATGTACGATATTAATATTTCTTTCTCTCAATCATAATATTAACCGATTAGGTACCATAAAAATAATGTAAATACTCTTATATGGAGATAAAATACCTACATTTACAGTAAAATCAAAAACTTCACTAAATCACCGTGACTATAATATCATTTATATATCATATAAAAATGAACTTATATCTAGTTGTAAGTGTTCAATGTTTGTACATATAATAGGTAAGTATATTGTTAAAGAAAAAGTTAACGGCTCTGAAATATATGTATAAACTAAATTATCTTTATCTAGGTAATATACAAATCACACCCCTATCATCTACATACATATATTCGGTATTAAGTATTCATTGTCCATTCATCACATACCCAAATTGCTTTTAATATCAATAATCATCAAGATAGTTCCTTATCGAATTTCACCCTCACCAATGGTTGAATGTAACAAAACGACACTCAATACAACCAAACAATCCTTATGACTATATGACACTCTTGATTCTTGATATCTGTTAAAAGGCATTTCATGACCCTGTTCATAATATACCTAGTGCGATTTGTTTTCATATACGTTTATCTACCTACATGTAATGTATGTTTACTGCTAGTGTTAGAAAACAAGTACCTACTAAATAGATTGATAAATAATAGATGGATAAATTCTTCAAGTCCAGAAAAATTCAAATTTAGGTAAAATTTTTAGTTAAAATTCTGTCGAATGTTTTATTTAATGAATATAGTAAAATGGTCCATTCGAAAGTCGAAAAGTACCTACTAATTAATGTTAATACAAATAAAGCAATAATGCCTTCTTTATTGGAAGTTTTACGAGCGCGAGTGTGTACGAAGAAATAAACACTGAAACTGAAACATTCATAAATACAATAGAATAAAGGAGTCCAGAAGAAATTATTAACGGCCATAATTTTATAGTTTTCAACTAGTACAATTTTTAAGACACGATATTCAATATTATTATGCGACAGCAACTTTTACGACAGATTTTTTCTTGCTTAAAGTCTTTGTATGACGTCATTTTATTGCCATAGGGGGTGAGAGAAAATGGTCGTAAAACGGGAACATATAAGCGCGTTTTAGTCTGGTGGGAACAAAAATTCATGTAGATCGTAAGATATATGTTTATGTATGTACATTTTCACAATTTAACTCAGTTTAATTTAAAAATTCAATATCACCTATCAAGTCATCTTAAAGTAAATATGCTGAACATTTAATGAAAAATTAATCATACCTATGTTCTTAAATATAGCTCTCTTTAATTACTATACCCTTCGTTGAAATTGTAAATTAGTAACTTTACAAATTTTTGTTAACGTAAAATTATGATATGTATACATATATATCATAGGTATACGAGTATACTTCTCCATTACAATCGCAATGTATTTTTCCTTCTACCTTACATGTATTTACCACTTTATTCAAGTGTAGATATGTAACTTCCCATGTATAAAGTAAAGACATTCAAAAATGTTTAAAACTCCATAAAATTAATTAAGATTTTTTTTTAGTGATTATCCTTCATTGGTTAAACTTGGTTTAGTGTTTCCAATAAAATTTGCAATTTTCAGAATTGATGTTTTTAATCAGAGAAATTATAACGTTTTATGAGACTACATAAAATTAATTGTTATTAACTAAGTATTTTCTTATTTATTGTGTAAAATTATTGACATATTGGTTAAAGGAAAAATTAAGTTTCTAGAACAATAAAAAGTTTCCTTGAAAATTTGCTGTTTAAAAATAATGTATTATGTGTATCGTACAGCATCGTTTACACTCATTTGTAAAAAATAAAAAATTATTATAAAATGTTAATTATTACTTTCAATTAGCATGTGTTATTCTGATTTAATTAAATCAACAACACCTAGTAATGTTATTTCTATAACAAATAATTACGATCTAATTAGAATTTAATCATTAGTACGAGCACATTTGTATTATTGTATGTAGGTATGTTACGAATACATACACACTTGTAGGTATACATATATCAACGTTCAATGTAATTTTCAAATCGTAAAATGCAATGAAACAGAAAGAAGTATAGTAGTTGCGGCTTTTTATCACCTCATGAATTTTTATATTATCCTCATTTTTTATATTACACCAAATATAGTACATTAACAAAATTTTTAGGGCTATTTTTTCCAGCCTATTTAATCACAAACAGTTTTCTTTTTATTATTGAACTTACGATGACGTTTTAATGGTTTTTATTTTCGTGTCATAAAATCAGTCTGGAGATGGAACGTCAACAATTATCCAAATAGACATCAAACTCATAAAACACACGAAATGGCTTACGAATTGCAGAAAAGGAGAGACTTTAAAATTATAGAAGAAAATAAATTGTTCGTTTTACAGCAATATACTAGCTTAGTCTTAACATACATATAGGTACCTACATATGACTGTAATTACTAATTACATACACGTGTATGACTTGGGCCAATTTTTCAATTTACGTTGTATTTATCGATGAATATGATAATTATATCTACATACTATAGGTATCTTAAAAAAATAGACACTCACTTTTGTGATTGTGGAAGGCTGAGACTTTACTTTCTTCTGAAAAAGAAATTAATGCTCTGTTAAACACACACATTATACCTACATATTTTAAAGCAGTAAGACAATGGAAAAAAACTAATTCATCTGTGTTCACAATCATAAATAAACAAATACTTCATTCCTACAAGGTACACCAAATACATCCATAAACAAATTAGATCGACATGGTTTTAGAATTAGCCGAGGAATTACTAAATTAAGGACCTTTTTTTATTACCTACTAAGGTATACGGCTATTACTTATTATTATATTAAATACATGATGTTGAAGGAAAGAAAATTGAAAAAAAAACTTTTTTATTTTTGTTCAGAATAACTATAATAAGTATGTATCAAACCGTTGAAATCAAATTAAGGACTAAGGATGTGATGGTACAGACCGAGGTGCAGACATTGATGGGACTCGTGAAACCAAACCTACTTAATATGAAGGTAAATGTACAAAACATAATACGTATACCAGAAAAAATCTACTAGCATTTGACATGGGATTTTAAGTTACATTTAGAATTAAATAAGAATCAAATAGTCATAATATCAAAAGTTTGAACTAATCATTCAAATAATGAAAATTTGTGATTAATGTTAGTTTAATTTGTATGCCAAAATCTGACCAGTGACTAGTCAAATAAAATTTGTAAATTATATACTAATAACTCGTATGTTAGACATTACTATAAATACAACATGATTTAACTTCAAATATTTCATGACGACTTTATATAAAGCAAATTTATATTTATAAGTACCTACTTGCTAAAATTTTATTATTGTTTCACATACCTATATACACATGTGTTATAAATATACCTACATATTTCACCTGACAACATTTATATTCACAGTGTGAAACTGAGAATATGTTTTATGATTTTGATTATTATGTTTAGATACCAATATAGAGGTCTAATTTCAGATATAGGTACTTCAAAAATTTACACATGAAATTAAGAATAAGAAATATTTGAGGTGCCAAAAAGAACACTTAAAAAATAAAAGGAAATAAACTTGGAAATTGGAAGTTTAATAGATATTACTTAGTTATAAAAAAATCAAAATCTAAAATGGAATAAGAGTCGCAAATACCGGTGTCAAGATATTTTTAAAAACGTTTATACATACATAACACCGTTTAAACAATAATATACCTAATAATAATATAGTTATTAATTTATCTAATACATGTAAGATATACATTTAATTTCGAATTGATTTTCAGGACATAAGGTATTATTGGTATACAGGTAGATAGATATCCATATTTGTTCCGACGCTATCAATACCATCATTTAAAATCTGAACTGAATCGATTTCGCATCACAGATGAATGCCTATTTTAAATTAAACGGATAATAAAATAGTTTTTATAGAGAAATATTTGTACGGTGAGCAAAGTGAATTTTAAATTTAAAGATTAATCATGAAACACCTGTTTGATATAAGGCAATAAAATATGATAAATTATTTGAAATTCCCGAACATAATTCCGTACCTATAGTAATTTTTGATCTTTAACTTTTGATCTGAAATTGTATTGATTCTAATTAACTAGCCCCAAAAAAGTGCTTTAACATTAAAAAAAATTGTTTGTGTATTAAAAAGATTACTTTAAATAATTTTATTACATACATATACTAATGATTTGTTGTGCATTATTATTTTATGAATTCTCTAATCTCTTATTGGGACATGGATGCAATTATAAATTTTTATATTGATAAATTCATCATATAAAAACATATATGTATATGTATCTTATACTTAAATACATGTACTTATAAATAGATATGTAATATAGTATGAACTTTAGACATTCAAACCAGACATTTTTCTCTTTTCTGTTCAATAAATTATCATAGATTAACTTTCTAACATTTGGTCCAATTTAAGTCATTTCCAAATATTAGTTCATTTTGTATTTGTATATACATATATGTATATTTTGTATATATGTAATAGGTATGTACTACCTTCGATTCACTTTAGGAACTCTATGCCCGTTGACTGATAAAGGAGATTTTTTCATTTAAGTAAGCTTTTATCAAATAAGTAAAATTTGTGATAAAAATGACACACGTGCATACAGAATAGTTCTAACCATCAAATATACTTCCTCTGTAAAACATTTATATTTAATATAATCTAAATTATTAATTTAAAAAAAATCATAACTAAATCTAAATAGGAATTCTTCAACATTTTTTTACAAAAATGCCTAACATTTAATAAACCCAATGAAAACTACAAAACTGTATAATAATCTAATTTATCTTGATTGCAATTTGAATGACTGTGGGCAGAAAAGTAGTAACTTGACATGGTCTTTAAGCCCGGTGTACACGATCTAAAAACATTTCTGTCATTTCCTCATAAAATTCTCATGGAATTATGGAATTGTCAGTCGTATACGCAGGGCACCGACCAACGCACCAACAAAGTGGGTGTGAAATGTAACATATGCATACATGTTTATTTCTATTATTCAATTAGGTATGTTATAAAAATTTACTTTACGATAAGTGATATTTATGCAAAAATTATACCAGCACGCCTCTCTTACATAGAATAAATAGTAATACCTAATGAAGGCACTTATTTATTGTTTTAAACAATGTGTTTTTAAACCACTTTTTTAATTACCAACAAATTAGTAAGAATTTAACCAAAAGGAAGTCTACCTAATTTTAAATGTCTAAGTTGTCAAAATAAAATAGGTAGGTATTTGATAAAACTTAGGTAGGAGAAATTATCAAATGAAATGATGCATAGGTACGTACTGTGTCGGTTCGATAATATAATTTAATATGAATTATATAGAACGGACACTATTTATTGATTTAAATTTTCAGATTATTTTTCTTCAAAGAAAAATTTTTAGTTAAGAACCTATGTATAGGTAATAAAATACTAGAATCTTGAATTTGTAAAATATATAGGAAACCTTGACACAATTTTCATAAAATTTGGAAATCATAGACAAAAACGTAAAAATGATTCTCTCTATGGTTATACAACCGTCGGAAGAAGGAAACTATTTCTCAAAAAAAGAGCTAGGATAAAATAAATTCAAGGATAACATCTATGTACGTTACTTATATTGGTATACCCCTATTACACATATGTATGTATATGTATATACATATACATATATGTACATGTATTTATATGTTATCGTAGGGCGTTAAATTACATAAAATATTAGCCCAATAAATGACTGGATTGGTACTTTAATAGAAATTAAAGAAAAACAAAAAAAAACACATATTTAATTTTCGAACAAAACCAGAACATTTTATAACATATTTATAAATGTGTAAGTAATTTTAAAAATAAGCAATAAAAAATGTCCGCAATTTTAAGAATATAAATGTTCTACAATTCGTTATATTGAATTATATATAGGAATAATTCTAAAATTGTGTTAGCCACCAGACAGGTTTATATTAAGATTAAGATATGTAATGTTCGAATAGCAACCAATTCCGCTTTACTATACCAGCTGATTTTCTGATGCGATTTAAAGTGTAATAATCAAAGAAAAGAGTAGTAAAATTATAGAATTTGTGCATAGAGAAGTCGGTTAAGGTCGTCCATTTAGTCATTTATCAATGTTAACCCACTCTGTATGTATCATATTAGATACATAAAATGTTCGATCAGAGAATTAAATGTAACCATTTTAATATAGGTATTCTTATTAACCGGATACGATTACCGAAACTATAACTATTGATAAAATATTTTGAACTTAAAAGTTCAGAGATATGTAAACTGTAAACTTTTCATAAGGTTTCACGGGCTTACCGAGAAATGAATTCTCAGTGTGTTTAAAGAAAACTGAAATAACTTATTTGAAAAACCAAACAGTACATGTCGGTCAATACAGGTCAAAATTGTTGAATTTTGCGTTCTATTAAGAAGAATAGCGCAATGTAAACAGTCGTCTGAGAATCATGAAGAATTTTCAATTTGATAAGATTTCGTTTAAATTGTACAAATGGTAAAATAAACTCTGCAATTCAGTGTAGTATCTATTATAAAATATCGATATAATATAAACAAAAGCGTTCTGTACGTGACTTTGTTATGAAAATCTGCTTCAGTGTTATATTTTGAACACAGTATAATAATCGTTATGCCATTTTTATTATTTTCTTATTGTTCTCACATGAATTTTATTGTTTAGTTTATACAGTTCAATAATACAACTACTGTAGTTTAAAAGATAATTCAAAAATGATGAATTTACATTTTAAATATGTACTGCGATAATTTGCCAGGGCAATGTACTTACATTGCCTAATAATTTGGAAATAAGCCTATCGAATATCGAACGAACAAGACACAGATATAGACATGCAAGGCAAGCACATATCATGAGAAACACTCAAAAGTTGAACCTTGTATAATAAGAAAAGGTACAAATACAAGAAGTGTTGTTTGCACTTTTTTTACGTTAACAGTGAAGGAAAAGATCTCAAAAAATACTCGTAATTTGGACGTTATAAATTGATGTTGATAACAAATCCAACAAAAATGAAGAGTAAAAAACTCAAGGTACTTTTACTTTTACCAACATGCAATATAGTAGAACTTATTAGGTATCTACAACATTAAATTAACTATTATTAAAATACAATAGACGTTCAGCTGTTTAGCATAAGTAGGTACAGCATGATTTTTAATGCGTAACATTTATTATTAAAAAGTTGCTCTTAACCACAGTATTTGAAATTTAAATACTAGAGAGAGTTGATACCAAAGCTGCAAAATCATTTAGAATATTTTTATACATATACATGCATATTTATAAAATTATGCGAATTAAATAACGAATTGACTTCTTATTGAATGCAACCTTAATACACTTCTCATCTAAGAAAATACTTATTTATTACAAAGTACATAATTTAAATAATGAATAAATTGTAAAATGAAAAAAATGTTTTCACTAAGTAAGCGTGCGTAATAGTTCTAATAATTGTTCGTTTTTACAATTTTTTGTTTTGGTTTAATTAAAGGATTAAGGAGCACGTCACTAAAATCATCTTTATAATAAGCGTTCTATACATACAGGGTATTTCAAATTAATCGAAATGAAATTATCGTTTCCCTTCGCCGTGGTTCCATCACTGATTTAGAAAATTTATATCAATATACAAATTAAATCTCAGAAGTAGGTACTCCTAAATAATTACAGGCAATCGAATTTCGAATAATAAAAAATTTTAATACAAATTGCCTGATTTCATTTTTGGTTCAATTAAGTTAAAACACTATATGTAAAAGTATATGTACTTCTTATTGAATACAACCTTAATACACTTCTCATCTAAGAAAATACTTATTTACTACAAACTATACAAATTTTAAATACTAAATGAATTGTGAAGTGAAAAAAATGTTTTCACTAAGTAACCGTGCATAATAGTTCTATAATTGTTCGTTTTTACAAAGTTTTTTTGGTTTAATTAATGGATTAAGGAGCACGTCATTAAAATGATTTTTATAATAAGCTTCCTATACATACAGGGTGTTTTAAATAAAGCGAGCTAAAATGAAATTATCGATTCCCTTCTCCTGATTTCATCGCTGATTTAGAAATCTTACATCAGTACTTATTAAATCTCAGAAGTACTCTTAAATAATTAGAAGCAATCAAGTTTCTGACAATAAAAAATTTTAATACAAATTGCATCATTTTATTTTTGGATCAATTAAGTTAAAACACTCTATGTAAAAGTATTATATGTAATTAGTTTTTGTAATCATTGTGTACTGCTGTATATGTATACCTAATACATGTGTGGTTACTAAGTGTAAGTATAACTACTATGAATATCATTTTAATATGTAGGTTCAATGAAAGTGCATTTTTTTCTTTTAATAAAATTATTCTTAAGATAACTTTTTATTAATTTCTTCTTAATCCCTATATGTATACCACAACGAGAGCGTTATTTATGTCCATAATTATAAGGACATTTGCGAACGTAACATAAAGGTATGCCATGAAAGAATTATTGTAATCATATTTTATTTCTTGAGCATACATATACCCAATGATAACTTTTAAAGAAGTATCTGCAGCTTCGAAAAATATATTGAATCTCTTAAATAAAATCGATTTCAATTCCAATTGATTATACTTAATTGGTTTTCTGCTTGTGGACCAGGAAGATTGTTTTTGAATTTTTTTCAATCCATATTAATTATAACAACTGGCTTGAAGTAAAAACTTGATTTTTTCCAGTCAAAGAGCAGAACAATTTAATGATAGACGCCTTTGTGCATGATGGTCTTTCAAGTTTTTGCAAATCATCTAAATTGTAACTACTTACCATAAAATAAAATAAAATTGTTTCTTGGGGTTTATCTCAAAAAAGTATACAAATTTAATGAAAACCCCAAGGATATTGAAAAAAAAAATTAATAAGCTCGATGAATAGCAGAAATGACATTTAGTTTAGTCAAATAGAGTTCATAGTTTTTATATACATTAGTCATATGTAAAGTTAAATAGCGAATAAATTTATTTAATTGTTATAATTTAATTGCCAGTTATATAAGCTTATTGAATATGAATGTGTGAATATCGACGAACGACAAAAAATTGAATAAAAATCCTTACACGTGCTGTAGAGTTGATTTAATATAAACGTTTACAATTGATTACATAAATAATAAAACATTCAATGTCAAGTTCAAACACATTTCATTGTAAAAAATTCTCTTTTTGATAAGATTAGAATTTTTGAGTGGTTATAATAGATGTTCATATGTATATCTTTCACATAGATAAGTCTGTATATATGTTTATAAAAATTTAAGATATACATAAGTGTAATTTACATAAATAATTCCGTGTAAAATTGTTACATTTCACAGTGATTAAAGAGCTGATTAGAAATTGTAAAGTTACATATCCACTTGGCAACAAGACTTTATCATTTTGAAGTCTCTTCCTTAATATTTATTTGCGAATTATCTAAAGCTCCTACACATTAAAGATTTATAGACCATCAGCAGCACCTAAGAATGCATTCTACAATTTGTATACAAATGCTTGAAACTGTTATAAAGCATTGTCACAATGTCAAGTTCAAGGTTCTATTTATCTATACTTATTTGCATATTTATTATTATTATTATCTTTATTCCAATTTTTCCATTAGCTAAGTATTATAGGTGATCCATTCATCTTCTCACACATAGTAATATATATTTATCTTTTTTGAGGAAGTTTAACATTTTTTAAGTCAAGTTGCACGTTGCAGATATAGCATGAAATTAATCGATTTATGCAAATATGCAGTCGAAATGATTTTATAGGTCCATAGATGAAAGAACCTGTTTGGAATACCTGGCATTGACTTGAAAAACAGCGAAATTTACATTGCATGCGATGCAGTGGACTTGGAAGATCAGTGAAAATATTTGCCACAATCTTGACACTAGAGACTTTAGCGTCTAGAGCAATTAGGGACTACCTACAAAGGACACTCGCTGCTCAATTGTCTGATTATGTTAGTTCACTCTGATCAAATCTCTACAATCATTCATTCTATAGAGTAATCAATGAATTTGAAACATCTGTTTACGTAAGAACTTTTTTAACATAAATTCTAAAATAATAATTTACCTAGCTACCTATGCTTTATTAAAAAAATCATATAGGTATAATTAAAGGTTATTAATTCTTAATAGCAACTCAATTTAAAGTTAAAGTGTTATGTATAGGTAATATAAAGTAATTTATCTTCTTTAAAAAACATTGTACAAATCTATTGAATACATTGAATTTTAATTGAATAATTCGATTGTTTCAGTATAAAGTACATATTTTTAACGTATTTATTTCCAATTAAAATAAGTAACGATTATAATTCTCGACATATATTCACTTTATTGAGACGAGACGATACCAGATGATTAACATGAGGTCTCTTATTGAAACCATCACTCTATCCTCGGATGTTTATACCATTTTGTTTTAAAATATGTACAACATTTTCAAGACAAAACTTCAAATTAGCATCGTGTTTGAGCAAAAACCTCGGCAAAAACCTTAGACAAACTTATTTATTTTATTGTTTAAAAATATTTTGTGATATTTAACATAATCATGTACCGAGAGTGCAAATACCTTTACCACTACCGAACAATTCGGAATAGGAAGAATATAAATTGTAAATGGCATGTAACAAATAGATGTTTGTTTAGTGATAATATATAGATTAATTTGTCACTTCTCGCTTGGGTGTTGAATGTTTATACAACAGATTATATTTAAATGAAAGAAATCCTAGAGCAGGTTCTAATATATGCATATGTATATCTGTACATGTTAAATTATTATAGAAGTATAACTAATGCTGAGACAGGATAATGAACCGTGCTTGCTGAAAAAAAGTAAAACATTCGCAAATATTTATTAAATGAAATTAAACAACAGATTTATGTAAACAACGAATGGTGAAGGTTCTTTTAATACAACTATAGGTAGAATAAGTCCGATGCAAGAGTTTTTGAAAATTCTGCAGATGCTCTATATAAAACATTTAAAACCGCTATATAATTTTTACAAACTGGTTTTTAGAGAATATTTTTTATTTTACAAATTATTTTATGGAACATATATAATTCATATATATGATACAGGTATAAGTGGTGGATATTCTTATAAAGTCTATCTACAGCTACAGTGAAGATGACTTCGTCAAAAAAAAATATTTCGTCTCTTTCTTTAGTATGTATCTAAAACGAAAGAGATTAAAACATAGATGTCTTGCCATATTTAAGTCACACCTAAATTGTTGTAAACAGAGTGTCATATTGATATCTAAAAACTATGCTTGGATTTTTAAATCTTACATCAATCTACTGATTAAATTATAGCTAGATGAATTATGTATTAGGTAATTAAAGACAGCTTAATATTATTAGATGCAATAAATCTTCCCAAGAATGAGAAAAACTAGAACTGTACTGGTTGGAAATATATATATATATAGATATAGGTATTATGTATATGTATAAGGTAGTCGGAATGTTTTTAAAGTTACTTTATTACGATTAATTCGATACATATGTAGGTATAGTCACATTTTAACTCAAATCAAAATATTAACAATTTGATTGTAGGGTTAAATCAACTCAGGACAGTAAATCGAAAGGCCATATTAACATTTTGTTTATGAGAAAACATTTAGGAAAAATTAAGTTGTTAAAATACAAATATTGTAATTAAATTTTGTTTAAAATCCTTCAAAAAGATAAGACTAGGTATAGCTAACAAAATTAAGATAGTTAATGAATTATTTGAACAGCATGAAATCCGTGTACTTATTATATACCCTTTCACATTTTAAAAATGTATAATTTTAATTATGTTTACCTATAGTGTTTTTGATAATTACAAATTTGTTGTAGTGCAATTTTGTTGTGTTAATGTAAATATTGATACTTAAAATAGTTTGACAAAATACTTGCAAGTTTGATTAAATTATTAAATATTCGTTGATAGTTGCTAATAGGAGGTAATTGAAATGTTGAAGAGTAAATAGACCGTACTTATCTAGTTATTTATAATTTGCATTTTCCTTAAAAATGTATCCGCGGACAAGATTTATAACTATGTATGATATACATATATGTATGTATGTATGTATGTGTATACCTCTGTAAACATTATACTAAAAAATAATTTGATCAAACTTTACGATATAATTTTTTTATCATTACCGAATAGTTAATATTCATTTAATACTTCCGTATAGGCAACCTTTAAATTGGTTAATTTTCTATATACAAATTGAATAAACTCGTACATAATTGATTAAAATTTAATAATCAAGACCAAGAGGTATCTAACCATTTATAATTGTTCATTGTATACAAAACTGAAATAATTGAAATTTAATTTTATATTAGGTAGGTATGTAGGTATAATGTACAGCACAGGTTGAAACAATTTGTTTCTTGTAATAATTATTCCTAAATACCTACATCATGACATGTTAATAATTAATTCTTTATTCTGTTTTTTTTTCAAAACTATTGAAAATTGAACTTTTTGTAAGTAAATATGGAATATGCAGGCACGATGTATGAATGCGTACTTATATGCTGTAAAATACAGATAAACAGATCTTTTATAACAATATCAGACGATAGACGATAAAAGAAGTACATATGTATGTACCTTCGTTACATACTCGGTTACATACGTAATACACATTATACACGTTGTTATTAATCAAACAATAAATTTTGGAATATACACGTATTGCAAATGTACGTATTAAAAATGTTAATAAAAGGAATCAAAAAGTATCTAATTAAATTTGAGAGGTAAAGTTCAATTGGTTACTAGGCGACATTGTTTCGCGCATACTAGTCTAGGTATGTACATTGTACATATATATTACCTATACATACTTGCTTCATATGTATAGGTATGTACCTACTTGCATAGTACAATGAAGATGCATACAAAACACAAAACTTCATTGATATTTATATATTACAGGGTGTTTCAGCTAAAGTGGGCAAAAAAAAATGGTAAATTCAGTGGATCACCCTGAGTCAAAAACTCATTAGATTTTTAACGGAAATGCCTTTCTGAGGAAACAGGTGCCATCAACTTCTTTGCCATGTTAAAAAAAATTATAACAAAAATTTATCAAGAATCATATTATATAGCCTATGGTGATCTTAGGAATATTTTTTTTAGATTTTTCGGTTCATTAACTAAAAAGCTATGGACCACTGAAGTTAAGAAATTTTCGAAAAATCTTGACAAGTTCAAATAAAATTGCATTTTTTTCGAAAACGGTGCGTCGTACGAAAAAAATCCAAGAGACAAAAAAGTTTCCTCATTAAATTTGCTATCGATAAGACTTAACGGAATTAACATATGACTTCCCCCACACAAATGGCTAAAGGTGGTAAGCTACCCCTCTGTCAAAAAGTTGTGTTGGGGGCGGCCGATTTTGTTTAAATTTTGCAGTAAGATAAGTCATTATGAGATAAGGAAGTGTACAAAATGTGGTTTGTTATTTTTTTCTGTACGGAGATATTTTGAAAATTCGATTTTTTTTCAAGAACTTTAAAGGCCTTTAACTTTGTTATTAATTATTATGCGTTTTCGAGCATAAGTGTTATAGGTTTTCGGAATCAGGGCAGCGAGGAGAATCTACCATTACTATTTTACCCACTTTAGCTGAAACACACTGTATTCAAAAGTGCAATTGTCATAAGCAAAGTGGTCTAAAATGAATACAAAATTAAAAATAATATACTCATTTTTATTTTCGCACTGTAGGTATGCTATAGACACATTGAAATTATGTATCATAACTTCATATGGAAACTGACAATTACATATATAAAAATATAAACAAAGTTATGTAGGTATTATATATATATCATAATGTAGGTATCTAATTTAGTAAAAGATTTGGTACATTATTAGCCAAGATCGTTAGACACACATCGTGTATAATTTTTAATAATGCATTTAAAACAAGGAATTGACTTGGAAAGTAATGTCTAAATAAAGCCTCCCACTCAATTCAGTCTTATTTTAACCATTTAATGGTTTGGCAGCCTTTTGGTAAATTTTACACATGATTTATAAGATTTTCGAGTAAATTCGGATTTAACTATTGTCGCAGTTGACAGAGATTAAAGTAATAGCGTATTTCTTTCAAACCACACATGAAAATCTTTTCTTTGACATTTAAACTTCCATGCAAGTACGCGAATGTAAGTAGGTAGATCCTTAAGAAGCGTATTCACTTAAAAATCAGTATACATTCCAAGGAAACTATATACATTATACATTGATACATTATTAATAAGTATAGGCACAATTTTCCAATTTTGGTTCTCTTTACCAAAATCTGACAAAATCAAATCTTGCCTATTAAGATTGGTATTTTAAATTTTGAGAAATGAAATTACCTCTTTTTGCTGATGGAATTTCACAAAAATATTTCCAATGTATTTTTGTGGTTATTACCTAATTTAATTTTACAATTTCATGTATGTAACATGAACTGCAATGTACTGCAATAAAAATTAATTTTTAACTATTTATAGGTGATTTTTGATATATGGTGTAATATATTAACCAATAACAAAGAGGAAAAACTGTATACCTTTACCTAGGATAAAAGTTTTATGTCATACTTAGATATAGGAAGAAGCATAAAGTTGTATAAGCATTTCCTATATGTGATCCAATTCTTCACGTAAGTTAAATTTCTATTATTCATGTTTCATACATATATATTATATTTTCATAAAATTTCAATCAAAACTAATTTAGTAATAGAATGTCACATATATGATGAAAGTAGGTAAAATGTTTATTTCTAATTTTCTGTTTATATTTTTTTATAAACCACGTACCGACGTGAACCTGATGAACGTATTTTTGGATATCCCTTTCTAGTGCCACAAACTTCATATGTATACTGTACCTTAAAGAAAATGTTGAAATAAAAGTTTTTTCTTTCAAAAAATTAAGACGCCTTACAGATTTTATTCTACCAAAATGCACTTAAGGTTTGCAATTTGTTAAGTGGTTTTATAAGCACATATTATTATTATTATTATTATAGAAAAAGATTATAGAAATACACCTATACCTAAAGTTTGTAGTTTGGCAATTCATTAGTTGAATGATCCACCTATACGATAGGTAATACCAAAATGAATGTTTTTTATAATACCTAAATAGTTTCACGAATTGTAACTCTATACATGTTTTAGGTATACTCAATACACTTCCCTTAACACTAAATGTTTAATTCAATTATTCGCGATTGGGAATTAATCGTAAATAACAAAAACTAGTCATTATTTTTTAGTTACAACAAATTTATAATAGGGAGTTCGTAAATATTCATTATTTATTTCTTGTGCCACCCAGTAATTTTATATTTTATACCTGCCTGTAAGTATTTATTAACGAAAATTTGAGTGGTACTAACCATTAAAATTTGTATTACATTAAGGTTTATATCACATATATACGAGTACCTATACATATAGGTAATATCTCGGGTAATATGTATGAATATGTATGTAGTTGATATTATTTTACAATTTTAACTTTTGCCCTGACCTTGAATTTTTTTTAGTAAATTATGTAATGAATTTTCAATCCTTAATTAACTATAATTATACGGGTAGTGTTACGATCACTATCGATAGTAATTTTTCGCATTAAAAAGAAAACCATATTTTATTACAAGTTCCTACACACCAGAGCAAAATTGCAATGCAAGTGGGTTTATTTTAGTCTACAGATCTGCCAAGCTAAATTTATAAGAGATTTGCGTAAAAATAGTGGCATTTTTTTAATACTCTGCACGTGCCACGTTTTGTTATACTGCTAGACATGAAATTTACAATTGTTTCTTTCCTAGAACGTTACGCAATTTTCAATTTAATATTGTATATATTAACTAGACTTATCTTATCTAAAATATTAATTGTAAAATATTAGAACTGCCGATTAAAGCTTTATTTGAATATGATTTATGCATTTATATGTATGATGTATGTACCTACATATACCAACATTGTGAATCTCCTGTCAAAATCCACTTACCTTTGTAAACGTAATTACTGGAATGGCATTCGGCAGATCCAGTTGGCAGGCTAGCACTTGAAATTTGTGGTCCTTCCACAGCATTCGGCGATATTTTCCGTACAATCGCCGCCGAATTGGAACATTGCGACGAGGCAGAAGAATCACAATCTAAACTCCGCTCAACCACATTCACCGGAGATGGACTTTTCTGTTGGTGTATGGAGTAAATTTCGGTAGAACCATTTTTAAGCATTTGCTCATCCTGCTGTTGGGCACGTCTCAATGCCGTCTGCATTGCCATCACACGTTGTCGTTCGCTGGTCAATTGACACTTTTGACATTTGCAGGTGCGATATATGCAGTACCGTTTGTGACCCTTGAGGGCGATCTTTTTCCGATGATTCCTGCAACGAGCACAATTTGGGGGCGTACGAGGCGACGAGGACGTACTAGAAGCGTTCATATGCATTTTCGAATCGAATTCCTGCGATTCAGACATTCTACCAACTGTATGGCAAGGATTTCACTACTACTTGTCTCTACACTTGCACTTGACCGTAAAAATTCCTGGCCCTGACAATGGAAAAAATTGAAAATGTTCAAATAATCCCGATATCAACAGGTTTGCCAGAGCGGACCACACTCTCCTAGTTGCAAATTCAACTGTCAGTCAGACAGTGAAATGTGAATTGCATCAGTCTCAAAGTGTGCATTTGTTGCAGCCGGGGCGAATTTACGACTTTAGTGCAGTAGTGGGGAGATGCATGTGCACTGGAGTGCAGTTTTAGTGTGTTTTATGCGAGTAATAACTCCCTTGGAAGTGAGTTTTGATGGCCAGGTATATAGTATAGTTGTAGTTTTGTTGCACTTATATTAGTATATAATATAAAGCGAGTTATATTAGCCGTTTATGATATGATACTGGTGTGTTCTATTTGTTATATTTACGTGCACTGTGGAGGTTTATGACCATAGTCTCTCATATTATATATTTTATATATGTATGTAGTTGTAAATTTCTGTGCTCTCATCTCATGCTCCTTTAATCACCCACTCGGACTCGTATTATTGGCAAATTAAATTTTCCTTATATTTCCCAAATTTACATATTTTTATTGTTTGTTTCATTGTTGATACAATATTACCTAAACAAAAAGATATCGTCATGAAAAGAAGAAGTCGTTGTAAGAGAGATTTACTTCTTTAAAGGTTCTGAAAAAGGAAAATCTTTACATTTTCATTGGTTCATTTTAAGTGGGAATTAAAATGAAATTCACTCCCAAAAATCCTTCCAGTGACTAAGTACTACCAATGCCTACCATAGGCGAAATAAATTAAATTGATTCTTGAATGCCATTAAAAATTCAAGTACCTTATTACCCTATAGTTGCAGATATCAGAATTATCGATTCGTTGAGGTAATCAATTATCAAATACACATATGTTACAAGGTATCTTGGTACTACAATTTTTCTTTATAATATGAGCGTTTTATTAGACCCTTTGGTAGGTTTAATTGCTCAGACAACAATATTGTTATTATAATATTGCATACTTACCTACATAACTATGAATTTCAAGAATTGAATGGACTCAATAAAATAAAATAATTAAGTTTTCATTAAGAGTATAAACTAATATAGGTATGTGTATGTACAGGTATATTTTAATTTAAGTAAACTAACTTAAGACATGCGATTGTTCTTTATTTTAGTTGAAATAAGTATACATACGTATATGTAGGTATGTACCTACACTCATACTATATTACAATTATCGATAAATATACAATTTTCAAGAGATGCAAGATGCAACTTTTTTATAAGAATTCATTTTGGAAGTAAACCTTGCAATGCTACCTACCTATGTATGCAAAAAATCAACTTACTAATCTTATACAAATAAAAAAGACACTCACAAAACGAGTTAATTTATCGTCATTTAATTTTAAAAAAGAACACTTTAAAAAGAACATTTTATATTTTATAAGATATATGTATGAATATAAAGTTATCAAAATATGTCATGATTTTGTAGGTATAACCAGTCAGAAATAATAATAAATATCTTCTATTTCACATTAGATTTTTATAATTTTAATCATCTATCCATTCCATTATTCCATTGTCTTGTATAACTTTTATTGAATCAGTATAAGTATGTAAATATTTACATTAACATGTAATTTGCGGTAGACCATCATAGTAAAATGCATTTTAATAGACTAAGGGAAGAAATATAAGAGGAAGGTGATAATTGAAGAACCAGACGGTAGGTATTTGTAAATAAAATGTCATTGACATTACATTTTTGCATTCAATTCAAAATTCATTAAATTCTTTAATACTCAGCTTCTATTAAAATTCAAAAATATTTATCGAATTGGTGTATGGATTTACAACTACATACTAATATAAGTACAAAAGTTCATAGTAAATACCGAGGTAAATACTAAATAGTATAAATAAAATAAAAGTGCGCGAAATTTTCTTTCTCATTAGTTATTATATACGAAGTTATTTGTAACTTTTTCACTATGAGCCCTTAAAAACATACATGTTCCATTATTATTTTAAACTTAGATCATCAGTTTTCTATATACATATGAGTCACTTCGTGGTAAATATTTCGAAACAATCCCCTTCAAGAAACTCATTAATTGGTTAATCGATTAAAAATGAAACGTCAACTAAATATTTTTTAAATTGTAAACCAATATACCTACTATTAGGTTCTTTGGTTCTTTCATCAGTGATGAGTAAAAAATTCATTTTATATGCAAGTAAGGTTACCTATAAGTATCTCATAAATAACTTTTATAACATTATAATCTCCGAATTTTAAAAAAGCCAAAAAGCGAGAAAGTTCAGCATACCCTCTAATTTTGCTTCTATAACAGTTGGTTACAAAACTAAAAATTATATTAATAAATTGGAAGTCGCAAAATTTACACGCCATTAAGGCGGCGATCTGAATGAATTATTTAAATACAAATTATATCCTATTATACCTTTTAAATTTATATTCATATTTAATCAGGTACCAACCGGTACTTTCCCAAAATGGACATTGTATTGTATACACCTTACAATGAACTATAAATTTTCCATTACCTACTTATTCACAAATAATATTATAGGGCAAGAAAATCTTACGAACTGTAATTTTAGGTAGGTAGGTAAATGTTATGCGAAATTTCAGTTCGATCCGCTAATCTTAACTTAAGGTACCTACTGGGTATCATCTCTATTGTGCACTGACTGTATTAAAAATTATTCTTGAGACATTTCATTAAAATTTTACCATTAAGTAAATTACAATTACATTTATTAAAAGTCTTACTGCATGGGTTAGCTTAATGGTTGATGTTCCATGAAATTCAATTTCAATTCATTCGCCCGAACTTTTTCGTTTGGAATGATAACATATGTTTCTTGTCTTGTTCTTTGAAATTGAATCGTATTTATTTTTAGTTGTCATAGTTTACTCATCAATTTGCTGATCAAATCAGCAATCAGATATTAAACAAAATTTGAATTTTAGACGATTCATGCGGCATTCACGAATAGTACCTATATTTTGAAAATGAATCAAAGGGCAGCAACCAGCAATAAACAACTCACAAAGATTAAAGTTTAATAAATTCAAACGATATATAAGTACTCAATCTTTACATAAACGCCAATTTGTATTTTATACACATATATACATACATTGTTCACCTATAAAATTAACGTTCCTGAATGGGGCCTGGCATGTAGGAAGAATTTGTTTAGTCAAATCACAAGTAGAAAAACATAATTTAAAATTCATTACTTGTAATAGTGATTTTTCGTATTAGAAATAAAATATATGTGAACATATGTATATGTATAAGGTTAATTCTTTATATGTTTGTTTCCAGGTTTCGACGATAATACCTTACTATTTTTTTTTAAAATTTATATGATTTTATCATCCAAAGATAACTTATGTTCTATTATCAGCAAACCATCATTGTATTCCAGTAACTAGAAGTGGTGAGCCAAAATATTTAAATTCAAATTGTTAAAGATCATTTAAACTAATACATAATAGTTATATATGTATGTATATTATGTATATTCTTTTTGAGTTCCCTCACGTGCCCCAAATTTATTTAATTATAGTAAATTACATCAAGAGCTTATTAAAAATTGTGCATGTTTACATATGGAGTTTATTTGTATCAATTTAGAACAATTAAATCTACAAATGTAATGTTATTCAAATATTAATATCGTAATTTTTTCCCTACATACTTCTGAAACAAATGTTGTACATTATTTGTACTTGTACTTTTTTCTAAACATATTATTAGTTTACTATAAAAAGCAATCAATGGGCTTTTCTACGTATACATTATGTGCCAGGCTTAATATGCAATAATATTTTCTGGGTCTACATTGTGTGTACATTTAAAGATAAGATAGCTTCTTTCACATAAATCAGGAACATCTAAAAAATAAAAAGGAATTTTTGTTCATATGATTTAAAAATCCATTGCATACAATAAAAAAAAGTGATTTTTACTTACTCTGAAATTTATCAGCACATTTATAACAATCCTCCCTTATTGTGTCTATATACTCTTTTGGATACATTCCTTCCATTGGACTTAGATCAAATTTAAGTGTGTTTTCATCCAACTGAAATATAAAACCAAAATTTTTAACCAACCCTTAAAAACACCCAAACATTACTTACAACTCCAGCTTCATTCATCATACATTGTATGTAACACTAAAAAATTACAAATTGTATCAACTTATACATACATGTATAAACCTTATAAAACGTTTCAAATTCTACGTTTATTATTTCTTACCTGAAAGCCTTTATTATTTATATCTTTGTTGCTATTAAACTCTTTAATGTAATTATCCAGATCTTTAACTTTTGTCTTTTGTTCACAATGAACATGAAGTGTTTCAAAAAGTTGCAAGGTACTTTGAGCAACTTCCTGGAAATGTTATCAAATTTTGATTATTCTAAAAGTTTGGTACCTCAATATACTTACAATCTTCGTCGTTTCAGTCACTATCGTCAAGCAATAACCAACACTTAAGTATAAAATTAAATTCAACATTTTTTTAGAATCGTGCTTCGGTTCAGAACATAAATTTTTTATTTGGTCTATGAAAAGAAAATCAAGCGAAATAATCTTTTTATACTCAATCTCAGTTAAGAATACCTATACTTTAGTAATTTTTTCAATTACTTCATGAATTATTCTAATTATACAATAATAAGGATAATGTAACGTTTTATATATATATTTTAATTACATAATAGACATTTTGCTGAGATAAATACACCTCTATTCCATGTCTAAAAAACCCTGGGAACATCATTAATAAATAATGATTTTAAAAATATTAATTGATATATCAACATATGTATGTGCCGAGGTATGTGCGAATTAAGTATATGCTACTTAATAATAATTATTGTTTGTTGTATCAGAGTTTGTATTTTTGCACACTTTACTATTGCAAATTAAACTTTTAATAAGTAATAATTTTCATCCAGTCAACGAAAAAGAGAAGCAGTGGTGTTTATACGTCACTATGGGCTCGATTAAAAGACATACTCGAAGGCATATTAGTTCTGGATTAGAATAAATTGATTCTTTGAAACTTCTAAAATATTATTCAGTAAGACTTATTTTATTAAAATAAATAAATAAATATATTTTTCATTTGGTTTCATTATCATCAGGACATACGTTTGTGGCTTTCATCAATTCATACAATTGTACAATTTGCTCTTTTCGAAAGTGCTTCAAGTCCTCTATATTTAATGGTTTACCATAATGCTGTGTTCCGCTTTTCAGTCCCTTAATTCCCAATTGTTCAGCCAACGACATTGCATACATCTGTAACAAATATTTATATTTCATAAATTTACTTTTACATGTATTTATTGAACACACCTACACTCCATTCGTTTAAAAAGATTTGAGCTTCTGCTGGCGTACAATTCTTGTGACGCTTAAACTCCTCACGAGCATATTTTGTGCCAAGTTCTTGTAGTTCACTAGGAAGGCCCCGATGTAACCTCAAAATTGTCTTATACAATAACCGCACACGATGCAAATGATTTGCAACACCCATTATAATCTTAAACGCAGTTCATATAATACAATGACTGCAACTTATTTGGAATTCAAAATTCTTAAAATCACCCAATTTTTAAAAAACCCTTTTAAGAAAGTCGCATAGAAGATGAAGAAGAGTGTTTACATTTTGTTTCATGAATAATGAGAAGAAGAAGAGGCAAAAGGAAAAGCCAAAAAGTATGGTTATAATAAAAAAGTTAATCAAAATATTTTAAACTTTTTAAAAAAGTTAATTGAATACTTTAACGTCTATTAGTTACTGTACACATCACATTTTCATATTATTTAATATGGAAACTAATTTAATAAATGTACATCAAGCGCTGCCTACATTAAATATCGAAACAGCAAACAGCAATTCAAGTTCTGGTTGGTAAAGTCCCAATGTAGGTATGCATTTATGTTTATAAATCATTGATGTTTTCAGTTGATCAAACACCTACACCAACACGTTTCATAAAAAATTGTGAAGCAGTAGGACTATTCCAAGACTTACAAAATGTAAATCCGTTTGAAGAAGTGTTTAAAAAAGCTGTAACAGGTACAAGTACATTACCAAGCAACGATCTTAAGATCCCTTCAGAAGACACAACGTTACACACACCCCATATTTTCCCAATAGACGAACATTTGCCAACAACAAGAAAGTATGAATCAATTCCATCAAGAGAAGATGAGGGCTTTAATTTAACCGATACTTTGGTAGTTGAAATAGACACAAATAACTTAAATTCAGCAAAACATTCTGCGGAAGATAAAATTTCAATTGAGAAGAAAGTGGACTTGAATCAAATTAAGAATAAACTTAAATCTAAAATAATAGCGAATGAAGTTAACACCTCAAAAAAGAAAATAACAAAATTACATATTTATAGTAACGAGTATAGTAAGGAGTCTAAGGAACACAAAACACAGTTTGATAAGGGTAAAAATACAGTTATAGATGAATTACTATTAGAAAAACAACGTGAAATGAACCGTATGGCGCAAATTAGATGCAGGAAACGGCGTCAAATGCGTATTAGTAATATGGAAGTGGAAAATAATAATTTAAGGGAGCAAAACAAACGATTGAGGATGGAAGCGGAGAGTTTGCGAAAAGAGGTGCGATCACTTCAGAGTATTATACTAAAGTATGAGAATGAACGAAATAATGGTTAGCATTGTAGTATTGTCTTCTTGGCGTGAAGTTTAATTATCTTTTTTGATTTCAGTACCAAGTGGCGATCCATTACGAATGGATTCAATAATTCCAGTAAGTCCATCTCCAAATTCACCATTAAGGAATACCATTAAAATACCAATTCCAATTTTACCTAAACCTACTATCACTCCTGTGATCTCTTTAACAACAGGAAAATTTTCGGTAGCAATTAGTGATTCTGATAAATCAAAAGGTAAATTATAAATCTGGTGTAACACACTTTACTAATCCATAAGGTACACTTTAGATATTACGATTATTTACTTGTACGAGTACATTGTACAAATTTTATTTAAATGACTGTGATTAAAACATTTCTTTTTTACATATACATAATATTCGTATCTTATTTGCCATAAAAAAATGTTAAAACCCCTAAATATTCAAAAAGTGGGAATATTTTTCATCACATTTTTTTCTTAGATATAAATTTTCAAGTAAGTGTAGTTTTCATATACCTATTGAGAAGGATTACAAAAATAACTAACAGATGGGGCTTTGTCTCAATTTCCTAAAATTAGATATTTTATGTATTTTTAAAATTTTCATAAACCTACCTGAAATTAAGATCTGCTTTTTTATATATGATATTCAAAAATTGAAGTGCCTCATATATTTTTATTAAAATCATTAACTAGCGTAGACACTTTCGCTTTCTTTGTTCAATCAACAGCAGCATGAAATGCGCGAGAAAGAGATATACTAAGCAATTCTCAGACGCCAGGTAAAGGTGATTTTTTGAGCGGTTTACTGTTGCATTTTATTGTTTTAAGGTATGTTGCCGTTCTCTACTACCACCTCCTCCAGTCCACCAGCTCCACCATAGTGGCTACCTTTGGTAAAGGTAAAATTTCAAGAAACAGAACGACGTCAAGTGCGGTGTTAAGAGAAGCTATTCGCGGCTATAGAGTAAACCAGTTATTGCGTACCCTGGACCGGGCCCTTATTTGCATATTAGTGTTCAAATTCGTACGATAACATGTAATCAAACAATCATAACATGTCTTAAGACTTTTTCTATACAACAACTGATGAAGTGAAGTGACTTTGTGGCTGGTTTTGTGATCAGTGAGGGGCAAAACCAGAAATTTTCTTTTAAAATTGCTTCATAACTAAGGTAATTTATTTAATACGACTAGTTTTAGTTTTTTAAATAAATGGATCTTAAATGTCAACTAGTAAAAATCAATCTTTTTGTCATTTTGAAACAGATTCGCACATATGATCCTTTTGTGTAAATCATGTGGGATTTATAAAAATGTGTGGGGTTCTAAATAATTACAAATTGATAATCAAAAGTGTTGTAAATCTTCCAAATTCGTAGTTCGTAGGAATCCAGTGTCCCATGAAACGTTAAGCGGGGGTGTTTATTAATCCACCGTGACGTCATAAACAAATGACTAAGAGACTTTAACGCTGGGTTAGAGCACAAACCGTCACAATTATTAGATGTAATGGATTTTTAATTGCACCATAAATATTTTTTGGTTTCGCCCAAATGCATAATGAATGTAAAAGTGAATTTTTTCAAGGTTGTGGTCGTTTTTAAACTTGTGTTATATGTTTTATTACTCGAACAAAAGTTATGACCTACTTGACTTGACTATATTTTACATTGACCACTTTCTATTTCTTTTTTCAGATACAAATACAATGAAAACAAGGTACCGCCCGGTTAACACCACCCCTCTGACACCGCTCGTTTTACAATTCGTCTTCTATTATCTGGTAAGTGAAACTGAAAGGATTTTTCTAAAACTGAATACGATGAAGGGCATTATATAGAAATTTTTTTCTTTATATGTTTTAAATCAATATTTAAAGACACGTTTGGTGTTTTCTACTTTCTTCACTTGTTAGATACTTCACTTTTAATTTCACGTTCTTAACTATACATTTGCCGTAAATGTGTGATTTAATGTCACACTCAAACAAATCTCTTATTAATTGCATTTTGACACCTATTAATTTGTATTTAATTTGCAGATTTCCATTTCGACATGTGTCCATTCAGCCAATATACCACCTACAACAAGTAAGTTTCTAAATAAATGCAAGTTGAACGAACGAACTAAAAACCGCTAGAAAAAAATTATAAATTCAAATCATTAACGCCGTGTTTAGTAGGGAAAGAAAATTATGAAAATTTGTCTACAGTTACGTGTAAAATTCGAGTCTCATGGACAAAAAAGATATGTGCTTTGGAAGAGGCTCGTAAATATAAAAGTGAAACTTTTTTTACTATTATACACGCACCAACAGAATGGAGATTCATAATGTATTAACACTCTATAACAATGTGCTTTTAAATTTACTTGTAGCTGTAACTTGTATGGGAAAGAATTGTATGAAAATTAACCTCATTTTACTTTTAATTTCAATTGCCTTTTGTATTTTCATTTTGTAATTGTACGAGAATAAACGGAAACAGAGTTTCATTAACATTTCCGATTTACAATTGATACAAGTGGCCGTAAAATGCGTAACCGCATCTATACGTCGAACTGCAACATGAATAATGTATGACTTTATTAATAATAGGTACAATAAATATTTTTAGGTGCTCCGGAAGTTGCAGCGGACGTGCATGTGGATTGTAATAGTGATGAAATTGTAGTCAGTGTGAATACAAGATCGGGACGTTTCAATGGCATGATTTATCCAAGAGGCTTGTCGAAAAATAGCACTTGCATGGGAGAATGGGTACAAAGACCAGCACCGATCAAATACACTTTACCATTAAGAGGCTGCAATACAATGAGTACTGAATTGGTGAGTTGAATTTTAAGAGATATTGTTCCTTAAATGAGACATCATTATCGGGAATACAATGGAGAATTTAATGAGAAACAAGTACCGATTGGTTTAAAACTGAAAATAAAAACTGTAAACCTTTGAACTGTGAAAAAGGTCAATTTACAGTTGGGTTTATTACAATGTCGCAAAAATTTTCAGTTAATAGTATGTTGGATTTATATTTATTTCGTGTCCAACTTGGCACATATATGTGTAGAGAAATTTCCAATTATGGTAGTAATTAAGAGTTCTTCCGAGAAATGAATATAGGAAAATATTATGAATATTCAATGTTAATCACGTTTATATTTGATGGAATAACTGTATCTAAGTGTTTTTATTCACTATTATTCACTTTATTATATAATTAAGGAAAAAATGGTCTTTTTTACACAAGATTTTTTCATAATTTTCGTGTAAAATGTCAACCACTTTTGAAATTCATTATATATAACGATTTTATAAAAATATATAATGGATGATTCAGTGAAAGTGTTGTAAAAAAAAACAACAACACCATAACACATCGTTTTATAAGTTGTATTTCCAAATTATGAATTTGCATCTTTTATTTCGAAGAAAGTTCACCTGTTCACCTAATTAAATCAATATGAACCATCGTATAATAATCTTCGTCAGGCATTTAATCGAAAAGGTTAAAATTGATGAATTTTTCTTATGTAACATAAATATTCATAAAACCATATGGTCGTCCGTGTGATGTAGTATGTTGTGTGCGTAATATTGTTGCATTTATAGGACAGTACAAAAATGGATATAGCAAGGTTTTCTCAAATCATTTCGATTTTTCCATATGAAACAATTAGTTTTATACTTTGGCGAAAGTAATTCAAAGCCCCTTCGGGTATCAGCAGGTAATAGAAAGAAAAACAATCACTTAAAAAGAGAATGTTTAGAAAAAAGTACATGAAAAAAAAAGTAATAAAAGTGAATAATTGAAAGTAATTGTGTAATAGGCAAATTTTAAGACCGATATAGTTGCCGGTTAGGCAAATTATTAATTAAATTCAAAGAGAAATTGCTAATTTAATACTTATATTAAATGGAAATACCAGATAACAGGATAAGAAACGCTTGTAAAACGATTCAGATATCATGTATTTCATTCCATTTATCAAAACTGTGCATCTTCACCTGTACGTGATTGTAATTTTTTTTCTGCTTAGGCTTATTTAAGTATCAGATATACGAATTGATAATAAAAATAGTCCTGTAGCAGGGTATTTACGTATATCTACAATGGAATTTAAAATTGTAGAGTTGCAAAACCGGTCGGTCGGCGAAGAACTACTTATTATTTATAATAAATGGTATTTTCTTGTGCAGAGGCCATCAAACTTATGGACAATGTCCATACTTGTACCATTGGAACAGCGTCTAAGCGAATTTTCTTGTGCAGTAAAGTCTTGAAGCTTATTTCGATCCGGGTTTCACGTAACTCCGGTAATTGTCCTACGCATTATTTAACAGCATAGACCGCACCTACGAGTTAAAATGTATTTTGGTTTGTTTGTTGAACTGGAGACAACAGAGAGTTGTGTGGTCCTTCGATTCTGGATTGAATTTCAAACAAAAGAGAACAAAAGACATTTTTAAAAATGAAGACGTATTTTAATTGCTCTCTGACTAAAACTCAAATGAGTGATTTAAGCACAGCTATAATTACACAAGTATTCATTTATGACATCATTTCATGTGTAATAGGTAATTTCATTATATTCAAGGCTATGTAAAAATATGTATATATATTTATAAGAAGCAAATGTAGGTTTATGTTAATTGAAAAAAATATCAAAACTTTTTGTTGGTAATAACGAACCGCTACATCTAATTCAGAATTCAGAACATCTCTGAAGAAATGATTTAGTTCATACTTAATTAAAGAAAAAATACTTGTTTATTTGAACAATTACAAAAATGAATATTTATTTCATTTTGCTGTGTTATTCGACCTTTGCTGCTTATTTGCAACGGCCTTCACTTTACGGGGGACTTATTATTTTTTTTACAATAATTTTTCTACCAGTCTCGGAGCCTCTCCATACACGGATCTTGAAAATTGAGTTTTTTGCGATGATGTGGGCTGTATGTGGGCAGTTTTCGCGTTTAAAAACTGTTTTTACTTTGTCATTGGACAAACAATTTCGTACATTAACATATGTTTCCGTTTCTCTATGCCTAAGACAATTTATTTAACTGGTTTATGTCGTAATGCAATAATTTCATTTGTCTAGCACTCATGCATATATATTGTATAGAGAAAATTATTATTGAAAGTAAAACTTATGATAGTCCTACAATATGTGTTATATTTTACATTGAAAATAAGAACAAGAATTAGTTTTACACTTGCAAGGAAGTGTTATTCAATACATTACTTTTATTATTTAACAATTTCATTGCATATGTTACAAATTTCTTAAAAAAGCATATTAGAAATTGTGTGACGAATCAAACAGTTACTTTTGTACGATTCCAACAATTCTATAAATAAATTTTTATTCCAACATTCGATTGTTGTTTTTACCTTGAATTTAAGGCTATCGAGTAATAAATCTCATCAAATATTAACGGTTATTTTACGTTTACACAATAAAATAATCATCTCGCTATTTTCTTTCTAATTTCTTTTGTTATTTTTTCAGGATGATGGCGGTATTGAATATTTCAATACAATCGTTGTTCAACCCCATCTCAAGTTGGTAACAAATCAGGGCCGTGGTTTTCACATTAGATGTCGTTATACTACACGAAATAACACAGTAACAAATGATTCCCTGAAAGTCGAGTAAGTAATCTTTATGGGGCGATGATTTGATATGTTTTTAAAATTGTCTGGTTTAGTTTAATGGCAGCCGATCCGATCACTGCATTGGCTCCAATGCCCGCTTGCAGTATGAAAATTTTCTCCGGTAATCCAGACGATCGTGAAGTCGCTGAAAATGTGAAAATTGGCGATCCTTTAACGCTCGTTATTCAATTAGACGAACAAGAAACGTACGGTTTAAGAATTACCGATTGTTTGGTACGCGATGGACTAGGATGGGGTGAACAGAAGTTAATTAACGAAAATGGGTGTCCACTAGACAATGAAATAATGGGCGTTTTTGAGTACACACAAGAAAATACAAAAGCCTCTGTTAAATTCCAAGCTCATAAATTTCCGTATACAGCATCAGTTTACTATCAATGCAATGTGAAGTTGTGCTTGAAGGCCGATGGTGGATGCGAACATTTGGTAAGTTGTGCTATGGCTTATTAAAGTTTCATGCTCCATGCATTTCTCTCACGAATTTTTACGTAAAATTGATTTTTAACTACTCACTATTTTATGAAAAACATAAATATGTTGGAAATTTAAGGAAACAACAGACTCATTACCCACACATTATTTAACGGGTAGATGCACTAAAGAATAAAAGTTTCTTATAAAAATATTCTATATAATAATGAGTTGTATGCCGACCTTGCCGAACAAAATAATAGCCACTTTACAATCAAAGCAGCGTAACACCATAACTATTATATTTATCTTTTGTCCTGCCTTATTATAAAAGGGGAAACGAAATAAATGCATACTGAATGTAGTTAAAATGAAGGAAATGTGTAATGAAATAACTTTAGAGCGGATAGAGACGTCAAGTTGTTTAGGAATTTAAGTAATTTTCTGTTTGACTTGTTTCAGACGCCGAATTGTGGTGGAAATCGTTTAAAAAGGCAAGCGACCACACCGGACTCCAATGATGATGGTACACCAGCTACAATTGAAGTGTATAGCGGCCTTTACGTGAATGAGGCCAACGACCTCGCCAAAGCTGGACAAGAAGAAGATTCTGTTTACAGTGAAAAGGTACTCGTTTGCAAGTTCAAATGCCCTGCAGATTTTTTCATTTGATTCACATCGCTATTATCGCATTAGTTTGTTGCTCCTCTTTTTAATAAAAGTATAAGCGAAAGGACTATTTCTAGGATTAAATCGAGCAATCACATCTAATTCATTTATCATTAAAGTGCTACTATTCAATTTGTTCTAGTAAATTTGAATGTACTTAATTTGGACAAAAAGTTCTTAAGTATATTGAAAAGTGAAAGTAATTGTTAATAACTAAATATCCTGTCTATTAAAACGGTTTTTCTTAGTCGATATGATTTGTATACGTTCTCTTTGCTGTCGTAGTATTTGATTACGTTTTAATTGAAATTTTGTGTCATTATATTGAAAGTGTGTTCTAAACATTGGTTTTTCTGTTTTGTTTTACAGACATCAGAAGACAGTATTTGTATTTCGCAACGTACATTTGCTATTGCAATTTGTGTAGCTGGTCTAATATTGATGTTATGTGTAATAGCAGCAATTTTGTTCATTTTGGCGAGAAGAAGGAAGAAGCCTTCATCAAATCCGGGCAGTTCGATCTACAGTGGCCCGTATACGAACACTGCTTACAGTCATAGTAGTTAGAATAATTATAGTTTAGGGAAATTCTTACTAAAACTGCCTTTATTAAACGAATTATCCCATATTTTAGTGCCATTTAAGGCTCAGTGCTCATAAATAGTTTTAATACTGCCCAATTTTGTACTTTGTGTTGTTCTCACAGTATGTTCTAGCAAGTTCATTAAGAAAATGTTTCCCTAGTCAGTTTAATCGAATTTCCTTTCTGATTTTTAAACGGAAAACTTGCTTTAAACTATATTAATCGTGATATATTTTTTATATAAGAATATTTGGGGAAGTAAAATCGGTGATGGTTTATTTATCATTTAAACTGCCGTATAAATACATAAAACGTGCATAATTTCTTCCACAAACTGGGGTTAAAGTTTGTGTCTGAAGATATTACTTTTGTATGTTTGTGTTTTTATACTAATTTGTTTATAAAATAAATTTCTTTGGTCTTGAATCACAGTAGCATTTAAGCTACATATTACTTGTTGTAAATAACTTTTTAATGCTGCTCTGGTTCTTGACCCATTTTTAATGACTTTAATTTAGTAACAATAAATAAATATAAACAGATTTTAATGAATGTGTTTGTTTTTTCATATAATCTAAAATCTATACCTATCTATCTATACCTTCTTTGCCTATACCTTATACCGGAGTGCAGAGTTCCTCATTGATTCAAGTGATTCAACAAAAACCTATAAAAAGTTATAAACATATTTAATTTTAAACTTTGAATAGTTTGAATAGAAGTGCTCTCTAGTGAGGTCGGTAAAAAATAACTCATAACTTTGACAGATTTCTCTTACCCTCGCATAACCTCTCTTTGTCTTTCGGCGGTAAGAAAATTTTCAGCTGTTCAGCTGTTAATTGTTTAATTTAATAAAATGAATGATATACGCTGCATTGCACAAGATTTGGAATCGAATCAATATCCGAAACGGAGAACAAGTTGTGAATTCCTTTTAGATTTTTTATCTCAAGACGGTATCATAAAAAATTTAAACACAACATCATTTAGTTGGAACAAGTTATTCGATAGTTTAAAAATTTGTATTGAAAAAGTAAGTCAACCAAGTTAAATATTATAGCTTTATTCTAAATTGTTATTAATTGTCCATTAGGATGCACAAAAAGTGGAAATTGAAATCAAGAAGAAACCCCAATGTTCCTATACCATGCCAAGAAGCATTGATGCATTTTATAATTTCATTAAAATTGCTTTTAAAGAGGGTATGAATATTGAATAATAGTCTTAAGTCAGTTATTTGTACGATGATTTTCTTTAGGTACAAATCTAAATGTTTGTAATGTGGTAAATTACATTCTTGGATGCTTAAAAATTGAAAAAATTAGTAGATGTTACGAGGTGATATTTCTTGATACTCTAGAAAAGATTATTTTAAGTGATACTAGACTCTTATCACAAATCAATGATCAACTGTGGACAGGTATACTGTGTCTTTGCATTTATTTATTGTTCTCATTAACATAAATGCATGTTTTTCTTCCTAGTGTTATACAATGATTTTAAACTCAAAGTTACTACTCAAGAGAAAACAAAGGTGACTTTAAGCTTAAAATGTTTCGCTTTGATTATCAAAAATGGTCCCTTGTACGGTCTCCAACTAAGACAAATCCGCGATGAACACTCTTTTTTTATAACATTTTTAAGAAAGTTTGATTCTGATTCGTATCGAAAGGAACATGACCATCTAATGGAGATTCTTTGTTCTTTATGTTGGCATGTAAGTTGCATACTTGCCATCTTACTAGAAATTAGAAATACTGAATTTTTCTGTTTACAGACAGCCAAGGATTTCAGAGCGTCTTGTTGCCATTTGGGCGAAGAGACAATCTTTCGTCTCAGTCACTACTTTAATTACTACGATCCGACTACAAAATTTAATGTACCTTTCTAGTAAATTTGTTTAAATCAATTACTAACTGAATACCATTTTAGCAATTGATTTTGGAATATTTTCTTCTACAAGTGAATATCCATCATCCACAAGGAGCGGAACAAAGTCACAAATTCGCGTACGCATATGATTGGGATACGTGGAAGAATTGTTTGCAGGTCATTTATGATGTACTCGATAAACTCATAGTAAGAGACAAAGTAAAAGACCTTACAAAAACCTCGTACATTAAAACCAAGCTGTCCAATCATCCAAACAAATGGATTCAATCGACTGTTCTAAGAGTGAAACATTTCGTGCCTTTATTTGTACAAGTCAGCAAACAGCTTATAACATGGAAGGACAATTTAGATGATGAACCGCTAAGAAAGAAACAGAAACCAAATCTCTCATTTACGACGTTAATTGAAAATATCGAAAAGGCGGAATCTCTCTTGTGGTAAGTTTTAACTCATAAGTGGAAACAGATTAAAATATTAGGAATTTATAGGATTCCTTTAATGTCATCTCTCTTGGAATTTTGTCCAACTTTAATAACCGAACACGAATATCTAAGTTTATTAAAACTTTTATCGAAAATGCTTCTAGAAAATAAGAATGTTCATATTGTTGATGTTATTTACAAATGTCTGTCAGTGTTGTGTGATATAAATTTAAAGTGTGCCTTGTCCAATTCCATTTGGAAAACAATAAGTGAATCTGCGATAAGAGTGCCTGGATCACCGTTCGAATCGCGCCATCTATTGGTCCGAAAACTTATTCAAGCCGATAAAATCGAGAATTTAGACGTAGTTTTAAAAAATTATTTAAGCCTTTCGATTGGTCTTTCAGTAGACACGGTTGATACTCTTCAAGTGCTGCTGGACAGCATGAATTTTTTGAAATGTGATAATACAAAGAAACGATCTTTAATTGATTGTATTTTGAGTAATGCAAACGAAAGTTTGTGTTCACCAGTGATTGCGAAAATACTAGTGGGACTGTTGTTCAGCCAGTGGCCAGAAATGCAACATTCCCATATCGATAAACCAGTGACTGAATTTGAAGAAATTACGGAGATTTACCTAAAAACTCTCTCTTTAGAATCGAATATATTCGATTGCAATTCTCAACCTAAACATCACTCCAACATCACATCGTTCTTCATTGATAATGATTTAAACGATTGTTTGAATCGTGCTTTAAGAAGTTTTGTTGACAAGTATAGATCTGAATCGTCGGATGTTTTGTTACGTTTTGCTAGTCTGCTTATAAACATCACTAATTTATTGGTCGAAAATAATATCATTACCATTGAAGAACTTGATAATGTTATTTACATGGACATCTTAAAGGACATTTTACAAAATGTGAATCTCTTAACGATCCTTAAGGACTTGAAGTCAAAGAGGGATTTAAATAATGTGCTTAATGCATTGGAATCTCTATTTGCAATAAATAATTGTTTGTCTACTTATGTAAGACAATTGGTTGAACATGATTTAATGAATGCTGTGTTCAATATTCGATTGAATTTTCTTAAGGGTAAGACAGTTATTTAAAATGAATTCAATGCATATATCAGCCGTATTATAGAATCGGAGAGAAAAGCCATACTGGAACCAATTGATGAAGATAATATGCGAAAGGCAATACGTTGTCTTACATATTTTTCTGTGATAAGTTCTAATAACGATTTATTAGAAATACAAGTGTTTGCATTAGAAATTCTATCAAAAAACGAATGCGATCTTAAATACAATCCTGGATATGAAATGGTAAATTAATGGTTAATTGTTAAACGTTTGTTAAACGTGTTTCTCTTTCAGCTTGTGACAATGTTTCAATGTTTAAGTTCATGTAAAGTTGGTGCTTTGCCTGATTATCTTTTAACAATGTTTCTGTCTTCGTTACAAGATTTATGTGAAAGTCGCTACGAATGCTATGAAAATGCTATCGATATTTTAACGATATTTAAAAGTACGATATATTTCTATTGATTTTATTTATTGTCAAATGTTTTTCAGTAATTATTCCTCATGTTGGAGTTTCCACATTGGAAAAGAGCGTTGTAGTCAATATGTTATATCCATTTTTCGTACGTCGATCGCAATATGGTCCTAAAGTGGCCGTTTTAATACTCGAATGCATTAAGGAACTGTTTTTAATTGATCCTGAATGTGAATTCTCCGTATGGAAGGACGACGAGAAGATTTTCGAGAAAGTGCCCTTATTCCTGTGCCACGATTATCAACAAGTTCGATTCACTGCTATTGAATTTTTAGTCACTATGTTTCAACGGCATGAGAAAAACTGCAATCTGCAAAAGATGCACAGACAGGAATTGATTTTTGAGGACATTTATCAAATGGTATTCCCCACAAAACTTTCTACTGTAATCTAATTGCTGAAATTATTTCATTTGTAGAGTTTGAAATTGTTTGAAGTGGAGGGCCAGTTGAGTAATTGCAGGGAAATTGATGAGATTTCAACAAGAACAGCATGTGTTAGAAAAATGTTTACAAGTTTCATACTAAATTGCAACTTGTGGATTGAGGAATCGCTTTTTGCTTTATTGAAACTGGCTTATCATAAGAAAATCGGTACTTGCAATTGACCGTTGATTATTGGTTTTATTTTTATTCCAATTTTTAGACTCGTTAACAGACATTCTAAAAACAATTTCAAATCATTTCGGGATTCAACGTGAATTTCACTTCCTCAACAAATACATGGAGTATCTGGTTAATAAATGGATCAACTACGATCATTCATTGGACGATTTGCCGTTTAGTTTGGTGCATTGTTCTAATAGAGAGGAGTTTTGTGTCAAATATCCAGAGATTTGTTTACCATTGTTAATATACAATAAATCTGTGGATAACTACGCTTACGACGTTGATGTAAGTTTATCTAACTTTTATAATCAATTTTGATATTTATTTTTTTAATAGAAACTGTGTACAAATCTATTCGTTCGCGCTTTGCAAGATGACGTCGAATATTTGGACAACAATTTTCTATTCAACAGTCGAATAATATCTTACTTAAAGACCAAGATGGGCGAGAAATCGTTGAAGGAGAAACTTCTGATTCAAGTGGGGGATGTGATTTTGTATTTATTAAACTCAGTCACCGATGAACAGTACATCAAAGAGCATTTCGAACAAAGTGTCGTCTTTTTCAAGAAGCAATTGAATTGTGCACAGTTTGAAAAATGTATGAAATTTATCGAGTGTTTTCTGCTAGAGGAAAATGACATAATCAACTACCTACTTAAACACAGTTTGCATAAAATCGAGAAGATTTTATTGCAACTTGAATTGAAATTGTGCGATTCCATATCATCCGTTGATAAACTAAAACATCTCCACCACTTGATCATTTTTAATGATTTGCTGTTAAGTCGTTTGGGAGAAACAGCAATCAATTGGCAGCGATTTTATATAAGACATTCCATCTATTCATTAATACATCTATTTAATAATAATATGAGCAAGTGGCCAGAAATCAGTGTGTTGATTTTGAAGTATTTCAAAACATTCCTCTTGAATATCTTGCCACAGTTTGCCAGCATATTCGAAGCGTTCTTACACTTTACAGTGAATTCATTGAACACAATTGTCTTGAAATACTCCAACAAACATGTTCAACAAAATTCCATGGACATTTTATCGATTTTAATCGTGGAGAATAACGAACATTTAAGTAGTGCGATAAAAATGTTACAAGACTTCCCACACCAGCCGCAGTTCGACACGATTCGACGAACTTACAACGAGATTAAATCCCCAATTGGCTTCTCTGAAGAGATTGATTTCTATCTAAAGATCGATCAAGCATTCTCCAGCAACAGTTCATTGTATGACAGTTTAAAATACTTGAAAAACATTCTGAGCGAACATAAAGTGGAACTGTCCAGCATGTTCGCCGATTTGGCGGCCTCAGAACAATGTCAGAGAAGTGCTTTACATCAGCTTATTTCACTGTTAGTCACATTGACCGGTTCGATTGATGAACAAGTGCGTTCTGAAGCGATGAGATGTCTTGGAGAAATCGGTCCTGGCGATCTGATGACTTTAGTCCTGCAACCAGAGAAGGAAATCGCAAATGGCAAATGTTCCGCTATTGAATTGTTAATTGGACATGTGTTGACATTGTTAACGGAATACATTGTGGATTGTGATATTAATGTGTGTGCGATAGCCAGCGATGTTTTGTATCTTGTGTTGAGTACTAGAGAAGGGCAGAGAGTTGGCAATTCGAGAATCGATTTTATGAATGGTCCGTTGAACAGAAGCTATTTAGCACCGTTTTTATTAGCTAGGAAAAATTGTCCAGCTGCGCATTTAAATTTGAATTGGGATTTGTTTAAAGTTAGAGTGCTTCGAAGGGAACTGTGGGTACCGTTACCGTTTGTTGAAACAACATATAAAGAATGGTTAACAAATTTGATTGTTGATATTTTGGATGTGTTTGAGGAGGAATCGTTCCTACATGAATTGATTCGAGTTTGCATGTTGAAACTTGAGTTTTGTGAGAGTGTCTTTCCACTTGTGATCAATTTCTTGGTGTTACATTTTCATGAGGATGGAATTACGGCTGGTATTATTGAACAGATTCGATTTTTCTTCGCTGAACATGTACGCTATTCGAAAACGGATGAAAATTCCATTGTTATTAACAAGTGTGCAGTGCAATGCATGTTGGATGTGGTGAATTTTGTGCGGTTACAAATTGTTTCCGATACAAAAACGTATGGAATACAGTTTGAGTTTATTGAAGTATTGATTGATTTTTTTTAGGAAAGTTTCTTGTTTGGATTTGAATTTTTTGCATGTTGGACAAGCAGCCGAGTTCTGTGGTGCTCATTTTTCTGCTTTATTTTATGCGGAATATTGGTGCCGCTTGAAACCGTACGATGTGGGCGTGTTTATCGAACACAAATCGTTATTAGACTCGATTTATGAAGAAGTGAATGAAGACATTGGTGGCTCGTTGAGAGGAATTTTAAAAAATGTACTCGTTCGTAAATCGATGATAAAATCGTTGATTCATTTTTGTTGTAGGCTTACAAAGCAATTGGAGATGTGGACGCTTTGTCGGGCTGTGGTATTTCGCCTGAAATCCTCGACAATTTTAGTTTAGACCATTGCAAAGAGTTAAATCAATGGGAGCAGGTTCTTTACTTGAATGAGATTAGTACTTCAACGAAAGAATTACGTGAGAATTTGAAGTATTGCGGTCTTTATAAAACCGCCCACGAATTGGATATAGATTACGAATGTTTGTGGCGATTGAGTGAATGGACGTATCCCGAAAAGATTCACGGCAAAGTCCAATCTCCCACCACTGAACAGTATGACAAATTTAAATACTTTACACTAAAATCGGTGCATGATTCGGATAAAAACATGTTTGAAAAAATGAATAAATCACTGAGTTTGTGCATATTGGATGATTTGCGGCACACTAGCTTAGAATGCACGCAGAATTTCTATGGCATTTTAATGCGATTACAAAGCATGATAGAAGCAGAAGACTTTTCCAATGCATTGTGTACGAATACATTGGGGAATGTGTTAGTTAAATGGCAACATCAGCAACAAATTATGTTCACCAACGATTTTCAATACATTGAGCCAATTTTAACCCAAAGAGTAATTCTTTTAAATGACTACATCAGTCGGAATCCCTGTACAAATGATTTGAAAATGATATTTGTTGATAGTGCTCTAAAGTTGGTGGAATTGGCATACAAAGAAAAGAAACCACTAGTTGCTTTGCGTACGTTAAGTTTGTTAAAAAATGTGAACGATTTAAATGGCATGGTTAAAAGTAAAATCCAGTTAAATCGGGCACAGTATTACTGGTTAGTGAACGATAAATCGACGGCTAGATTCATCATGAATAAATTATGCAAAGACGAGAATGTTGAGCCATGTGTACAGGCGGCAGCACTGAAACAGTCGGGCCAATGGATGATCGAAACGCAAACAGGCGATCGTGTTACAATCGTTTCCGAGTACCTTATGAAATCACTGAAATTAATTAGAGACACTAAAGGCCAGTCGGAAGATGACTTGGAAACGTACAACATATTAGCTTCGTATATGGATAAGGAGTACCAGCAAATCAACCAACTCATTAAATCCGATTCGTTTCAACGGAAAATAGCCAATATGGAACGTTTAAGGGAACAGGCGCATTCGTTGGCGAGTAAATCGCAAAGTACGTCGGATCAGAAGAAAGCAGGAATTCTGAACGAACGTAACAGCAACATCGATCAGAATCAAATTGAGCATATGTACAAGACAAAGGACAATTTCCTTCAACTGTCTTTAAAGTACTACATGAAGAATATCATACAAAGTGATCAGAATGACAATCATATCTTTCGTATAATGGCGATGTTTTTGGAGAATCGCGGTAATAGCGGTATTGAACGGGTGATAAATAAGCATTTGCATACAATACCGTCGTATAAGTTCATAACAATGTTACCACAACTGGTGCCTCATATAGCAGAGAACGATTTCTTTGGTAAACAGGTTTATAATGTTATTGAACGTTGTGCAATTGAACATCCACATCACACTTTACCATTGGTTCTGGCATTGGTGAATGCTAACACTGAACAAAAGTACACAAAACAAAGAAATTCATCACAGATCAATGACGCACGTATTGCAAGTGCAAAGAAATTATTAGCATCACTTAAGAATCATCACAATTTAGAGAACTTAATCGATAATCAACAGTTCCTATTTGAGGCTTTAATTGATTTAGCTTATAAAAAGGACTCTGGTGAAAAGCAGTCTTCCATACCGAAGTTATCAAAAATATTGAACGTGAAGAATTTTGACAATGTTTTGGTACCTACACTGAACTATCCTGTTGTACCGTCGAAGGATTATTCCCGTATTGTTGGCATTCAGTCATTTGCTGCAAGGTATGAGAATGTTGGCGGTATTAATACCCCGAAACGTATTATATGTTATGGAACGAATGGAAAACAGTATTGTCAATTGGTTAAAGGGCATGATGATTTGCGACAAGACGCTGTAATGCAGCAAGTGTTCACAATTATGAATAAATTGTTGGCGTCGAATAAGCAAACGGTGAATCTGTCCATACGGACGTACAAAATTGTACCATTGTCGCGAAGAAGTGGAGTTTTGGAGTGGGTAGAGAACTCGATTGAATTGGGAACGTACTTGATCGATGCACATACGAAATATTTTCCAAATAATTGGCGAATTGCTAAATGTCGGGAATGTTATAAAACGGGTGTGAATAAAAGTCCCGAGGAGAAAGTTAGGAATTTTCAAAAAATTTGCAAGAATTTGCAGCCAGTGATGCATAAATTTTTCGAAGAGTTCTTCCCGCATCCAACGGTTTGGTATGAAAAGAGAAGAGCGTATATTGATAGTGTGGCGACGGCTAGTATGTGCGGCTATATTTTGGGAATTGGTGATCGACATGTGAATAATATATTGTTGGATAAGAGGACTGCTCAAATAATACATATCGATTTCGGTAAGGTGTGTTAATGTTTTGTTAAACTAGTTTTACTTTGAAATTGTTTGTAGGAATTGCTTTTGAAGGGGGTCTTGTTTTGCCAACTCCGGAAAATGTTCCTTTCCGGTTAACACGTGATATTGTTGATGGGATGGGCGTTGCTGGCGTTGACGGGGCGTTCCGAAAGTCTTGCGAGAAGACTTTAGAAATTCTACGATTAAATTCACAAACAATCATGACTATATTGGAAGTTTTACTGTATGATCCATTGTATGTGTGGGCAGTTTCTGCTTTTGAGGCGAATAAGAGGCAGGATCATAAAAGTTCATCGCATACAAATGAAAACGGCGATGATGGTAGATGAATACACACAATTATTGAAACATAGTAAAATTACTCGTTTTTTAGGAGCACATACTGCATCCATAAACAACAGTGCTGATAGGGTGTTATTACGACTTAGAGAAAAGTTAGAAGGTACAGAGAGTGGCAGTTCAACTATTATCGAATTTCAAGTGTCCAAATTAATTAGAGAAGCTATGGATATTAAAAATTTGTGTACATTGTTCCATGGCTGGCAACCATATTTATAATTGTTCGTTTTTTTCTAAATGTTTATGGATTTATTTTCATATTTATATAAGTTCTATAAATTTTTCTAATATATTACTTTCATATTATTTTTGAATTTTAAATTTCCCCTCAAAAAGAAATATTTGACACATTTTTAGGCAACACACAATATTAGCCAAGAGACAAACCTAAATTTAGAAAGAGACCAGAGACGTTGGAATACAGTTATTGTTGTTAATTCCTCGATCAGAGGGCACTCGCACCGCTGTCCCCACTACCAACGACTGGATGTCGATGTTGTGATTGTTTTTCTAACCTAAAAAAATTAAATTCTTTTTCATTTTTGTTAAAATAATTCAAGATATAATTAGATTTATATAAAATGTCATCAAATAGTAAATTTATTCGGTTTTGTAAAGATAATATCGTATTAATAGTGTGTGTTCCCTTTTTAATTGGTATGCATTTGGGTTGGCAGAAAATTCAAGAAAATCCTCTTTTTGTACCCCCCGCAGAAAAAAAGGAAATGCCTATAATTGCGGTATTGTTAATTACATATATCCATACTAATTATTAAGATAAATAATTTGTGTACTTCTTTTAGGCATGTCGCAAATTTAAGGCGAAATATATTTCTACAGAACCGGACGAGGCATCCAAAAGTGAATGAACAGTTTACTCGGCAAGTTTGTACAGATAATTTTGTAAATACGATATAGGAATTATATAGAATGAATAGACTAAATTAATTGTAACATTTTTTTTTATTAAAATAATTTATACTATCTAACATTGGTAATAACACAGACATATGAGGATAATAAATTTCAAAGTGTTGGGCCTCGATTTTCAATAAGAAACACTAGTATAAGATAGCTCTAAGATTTGTTTTAAATTGTGAGGAATAGCAAACTCCTGAGTAACCCAATACTTTATCAGGTCCAATATTTTCAATTAAAATTATTTGAAAATATTGATTTTTTGTCATATAGTAGGCAAATGATCGACTTTAAACCGTTGTTGACTATTGGACGGTTTGTATGGACTTATCGGTTTTGACCCTGTTAATTGTGGCAAAGTTGTACTGTTGCTAGAGTTCTACAACACGATTATTATAACAGCATAAAGGAAATTTAAAAAATCAATATACAATCAAATACCTTTGAGCGCACTCTTGGTGAATTTTTTTCATTCGCTTCCATTTCTTCAATTTTGGAAATATAATTTTCAAAGTAAGTATGACTTAACAATTCATCACATGTCCAACGTTTTGCAGGATCTTTATCCAAGCATTTCTAAAAAAGACACATTTTTTACAGTTGAAATGTAAAATACATTTTTTCGATTCACCTTCAAAAAATCTATAACAATATTATTGCACATTGGTAGTTTTACTTCTAGTGGAGACAAATTTTGAGGTACCGGTAATATGACTCCTTGGAAAAAGTCATTATTCTTAAATGCTTGCATATGACGCGGTAAAAAATCTCCAACTGTACATCTAATTAAATACAGTTGATCAACATCTGATTTACCAGGCCATAAAGCTTCTCCTTTTATTAATTCCGCCAGTACGCATCCTACAAATATCTTTCGTCACAAAATATTTATTTTTAAGTAATGATTGGAAACCTATAGCCCAAATATCGACTGGAGTGCCGTATTGAGTGTCGCCAACAAGTAATTCCGGTGATCGATACCATCGTGTCGCCACATAATCTGTATAATTTTCTCCGGGATCTAAATAATTAAACATTACTAGAAATACATTTAAAGACATAGCAATTACGTACTTAACATTCGAGCGAAGCCAAAGTCACACAGTTTCACCACCCCATTGGCTGTTAATAAAATATTCTCTGGTTTTATATCACGATGGATGCAACCGTGACGATGACAGTAGCTGACTCCTTGTAGTGTCTGCCATATGATCTTCTGAGTGACCGCTTCAGGACAGCCTCTGGGATATCTTTCCAATTCATTTAAAACTGTCCTTTCGCAGAACTCAAAAACCAAATGTAAACGTCGTTTCCGTCTAAATACTTCAATCAGATTCACTAGATTTGGGTGTTTTAAGTTTTTCAATAGTCTTATTTCTCTTAGCGCTATTTTACGTATCAGAGGATCATCTTCACTTTCGGCGAACTTTTTAATAGCCACTATTTCGCCTGTGTCTCGATTTCGGCATTTGTACACTATCCCATAGCTTCCTTCGCCTAGTTTTGTTATTTTCTCGTATCTTTCCATCACTTTGGACGGCGTACGAGTCCTGAAACGTCGTAATACGTTAAAGTCGAACATCGTTATACTAAACCGCACAGACGATTAAGTTTTACATGTACCGTCGTTTATATGTAAGTAAGTGGGAAAATCGATTTACTTCTGCATACAATTTTTTTGGGAAAGTGTGTCAGAGTGCGATTTTTTTATTTATGAGAAAAAAATTGTATCATAGTTTACATGTATGTGATTGGAATTATTGATGTGGACAAATAAAACCTTTAATGGTAATAACTTGATCAATATTGGCCCTGAAATACAGTTACAAATGTTCTTTTAATGATTCCGTAGTTTTTGGGTTGCCCTTGAATTTCTCAGAAATTTAGAATACAAAACAATTTCCTATTCAAACAATAATAAATTACGATTGCATGTGGTTGATAGAAAAGTATACATTTCAATAGGATCATTCATATCCATAATTTCATTAATTTACATAATAAGTTCTTCAAATCTCTTATGAATATTCTGAACAAATATTGATAATCTATGTCATTTTTAAATTGCATGATAACTCTTTCATTCTAAGAATAGATCATGAGCATGCATGGAATTGCAACTATCAATTTAAAAGTTTTAAAAAATCGATAACTAATTCCGGTTTGAGGAATTGAATTTTGATGCCGCGCTTTAGATTACGCTTACTCCAAGCAGGAATTTCTTAAACGATGCTTTTTTATTACCTTCTGAATCTTTATATCCGAAACATTAAGTTCTTTTGGTCTTTTACTAAATACTCTCTGTTATAACAAAGCAACTATGACAGCTTCTAAAAATTGCAATTCTTCCCTTCATGAATCAGTGATTTTAATTAAATCGATATAATTTTATACAAAAGAAAGACATTACCTTTTCGGCAGCAATTGTAATTGGGTTCCGAGTAACCAGAGTTTGCTACCATTAAACCATTTCTCCATTCGTTCAAATCATCTGTTCACTACTAACTACGGTAGCATTTACGAATATTTAGAGTTAAAGCTGGATTGTATATATTATAGAGTTCAGTTGCCATAGTGATTTAACTGATATTGATGAACAATACCGTTTTCGTGCATGTTTTCTTCTCCCTATAATTATAAACAATTTTAACATTGAAACTAACAGCATTTTTATTATTGTAAAGTTTCGATTATTGATTTTTTCGTCATTTGTATATATTTCAAGGTGTATGTAATTTACAAAATCCATATACATTTGTTCAAAAAGGTTTTATTAAAATCTCTGTACAATAACACCACAATATACATTTTCTATGTTTCTTATATATTTACAAAAACTAAAGTCAAAAAATACTAGGAAACTCGGAAAACCTAGACACCTTAAAAAAAATATTGCACACCATTTAGCAATTAATCACTCTTTGAATGTCTATGAGTGGTGGTTGTTTCCTCATTTGATGGACTACTTATATCTTGTCCTTTAACAGTAAATGTGACATAATAGCGTTTATTTTGATCTAGACGATCTGTTGGCAGTGATATAATTTGTTTGTCAGGACCATGACTTAATTCCAAAGTAACTGATTTCTTTGGATTTATAGTCGGCAGAAATCCCATCCCCGGTTTACAAGTGGTATCATTGAAGCCAATCTTAGGCATTGTGTGATGGTCCATTTTCGGTACTAGAATATACATCATTACAATCAATTATGCTCATTTAGAAAAATTATGCTATTCTCTTCTACTTACTATATGCGGCACATGGTATTCCTGTATAAGCATGCGTTGCATGCATACAACGGTGCGTACTACGTGTACAATGCAAAGGATTTGGTGTTTCTGGTAAGTTGTTTAAATGTGCCGCCGTTCCATTCCGTTGTAACTTACGTAACGATTCATATAAAAATTTCTCAAAACTTTTAAATGTATAGTCGTTTGGTATGTAACGGCCCGCCCCAACTGTGGAAGCACAAGACATGTGATAGGTGTCAATGGCACGTTTCACCATCATTGCTTCATTGTGTTGTCCAGCTCGAATTTGAAGTCTTTTCAAATCTAATAATTGTTGGAAAATTTTCCTTTCCAAATGGTATCTAGAGAAAAAGGATTATTTTCTCCTTATTTAAATCAATCGCTTAATTGTTTACCTTCTGATGTTGGATTGTATTGACTGCGTTACTGAAGTCATGTTAACACCCCTTGCAGAAATATTCTTTGCTTTTGTGGGGCGAGTACTCCTTGGACTAGGTTCGAAACCTGAATCAACAACATTACTATCGCTACCTGCACTTTTTGACTCACGTGTTTTTGGCCGTTTCTTATTCAGCTTCTTTTTTCTAACTGATCCATTCTTTTCCTTCTCATCCGCATCTGAATCACCATAACGTTCATTATCACTATAAACTGACGTTAAAAGTGGAGCAGACATATTCGATTCACATCTAGGAGGAGGTGGTTCCTTCAAATAATCCCTGCCTTGATTGATATTCGGTAATGAAGGAATGCGTCCGCTCAAATTTTTTGCATTTGATTCGTTAAGTTGTTTTGCACTTCTTGATAAGCGATTGTTTATTGTTGGAGTGGGTATTTTAGTACGTTTAATACGTTGATCTCTTTTCGTTTGGCGTGATGGCTCTTCTGATCTTGATCTATTGTCCTTGCGCGTTGACGATTTTAGAGTTCTTGAACGATTCTTTCTTTCTTTGTCTTTTAAACGTTGCGCCTCATCTTCGTTTAAAATTCGAAAGCTACGGTGTGTTTTTTTACAATTCACAGAACTGTCGCTAGAAGTGCTGTTATAGATGTCCTCTTCTGAGGTCTTTTTCTCAAGTTCAACTGGCTGCATTTTAGCTTCAACCCCATCATTTGCTTCATCTTTTGGTTGCAATTTTTCTTCAATATTTATTTCCGGCTTTTCAGATGTAGCATTATCAAGTAATTTAGTGCTATCTACTTCATCTTTTGACTCTTCAGATTCCTCTAAACTTCTATTGACAATATCTTGCAAGATTTTTTCAGCAATCATTTCATCATCATCGTACTCAACTTGAGTAATAGTATTATTTGGTTCAACTGGTTCCTCAGCTTCTTTAGTTTCGTTAATTACGGTTTGTTCATCTATGACCTGTTCATTATTTGTCGTTTGTATATTTTCTGCAGTCTCTTCTGCAATAACTTCTTCTGTTTTTACTTCTTCATTGGTATCAGCACTTGGCTTTACAGTTTCTTCGTCTTGAATTTTTTCGGGAAGCATTTCAATTGTAGGTTCACTAGCCTCTTCAGCAGCCTGCACTTCTGCTGAAACATCTTCAGTTATTTCTTTTGGTGGGGGATGAATTGCCGCCTCCACAATCAATGGGGGCTGCTGTTCCACGTCTTCACTAGTATTAGAGATAATAGATTGCTGATCTGGTTGAGTTAATTTACTTTCTTCGATAATTGTTTCTTCCTTAGCACTTTTGTTATTGTCCAATGACGTATTCGTAGCTTGATCTATTAAAATTGTTTGTTTATTTTCCTCTTCTATGTCTCTTTTTCTAGCACTATAACGTGCTGATGTACCCACACATTTTGCGCTATATTTGGAACTTTTGGGCCTCTCCTTAACAGTTGTTACATCTAAACTTTCTTCTGTACTTAACAAATCTCTAAGTTCACTTGACTCTTGTCTCTCTATCACCACTTCTTTAGTCTGGTGAATATTTATTTCTGTGTTTCCATTTATGATAATTTCATTGGAATAATCCAACTTTGCTGAATTACTAGAAGCACCACTTCCTTTTCCTTTAGATTTCCTATGTGTTCTTTCAACTTTATTCATAAGGTCCATATCCGATGATCCAGAATTTCTTTTTCTATCATGTTTGTACGAAATCTTCCTCCTATAAATTCGTTCTTTTTCCCCATTCTCCCTTTCACTATCTGTACTAGTGCCTCCCCAAAAAGTAACATCATCCCGTATATGCAAACTAACAGCACTGTTATTGCCTTGCCTATTGTGCGTACCATCACCAATTCTACTAGCAGGAAGACCTCCATGCAACTGTAAATATTTAGCCGTCGATCGGAAGCCTCTTTGAAGGGCACAGTCCAGTGGAGACATAAAAACATTCTTCGAAGTTCTCAGTATCGGATTGATTTGCGCTCCAGTGTCCAACAAAATCTAACAAAATAAAGCAATAAATGTTTATGTAGACATAAATAATCGATATGATGTGAATTGCGTGTTCGAAAAAATACCGTAGCAAAAGTTGCATTAATGTTTCATTGCTTACATATCACGATATATGCGACCTTGAATTGAAATTCAAGAGGTTGTTGCTAATAGGGATAAGGTCACTTACTTTACACATGTCTGCATTGTCATTCAGGGCTGCCATATGCAGAGGGCATTTGCCATCATTGTTCCTAGCGTTCACCTGACTCGGTCTCATTTCTAACAGCCATTTCACTAGCTCTCTACGTCCAGAAGCTGCAGCCTCATGTAATGGAAGATCACCACGGGCATTTCTCAACCACAAATTAGCTCCATGCTGAGCAATTAATTTCACAGTCTCGAATTGTCCTTTAGCACAACCACAATGTGCTGGACTTCGACCTTTTCTGTCCTGTCGATTCGGATTTGCACCATGCGAAAGGAGCAAAGAAGTTGCATCAGCATGTCCTAAAGAAAATCACTTTTACTTTAACATCTCTCCCCGATAGATGAAAATGCTGACCTAGAGTTACGGCGTAATGCAACGCTGTGCAACCATTGCTGTCAATCACATCCGGGGAAGCGCCGCAGAGGGTTAAGAGGGTGTCAATGCAACCGGTATGTCCTCGGGAGGCAGCACAATGTAATGCAGTCAGTCCGTCTTTGTCGGCGGCTTCGACCGCTGCCCCAGCTCTAATTAGAGCCAACACTGCTTTGGTTGAGCCCGCACTGGCGGCCCATAGTAACGGCGGTCGTCCATCACCGTCCGTTACACTAACGTCAATATCGCTATGACTGAGCAACGTCTGGAGCACTTGGAGTCCTAACGTTGATTCTTTATTGTCCTGAAATGAGGAACGAAATTTTTTCATGATAAATACTAGATTGTGTATATGCTTACTCCTCCACACATTTGGGCTGCATAGTGTAGTGGGTAACCGCCGTGGATGTCTGGCGTGGAAACTGGAGCTCCCGCTGATATGACAGCACGAAGGGCGGCGGTTTCACCACATACTAGACAAAAATTGACTATTATTATACTTAATGTCTATAAGAAACATAATTTCTATGGGCTTGTTAATTGGAAAAATTTACAGAAATTAGTTTACGACTATACTACATATAAGATTGACGTCTATTTATTTCCCTGAAACAAGGTCGTGCATGCAACATGAGTGTGAAAACAGGTCGCCACTTTTACTGAAAACTAATAACTTAGCAATTTAAATGGCAGAAATACAGTCAAGCTGTTTTTTACAGGATATGAATATTCACTTGTTTGATAGAGGTAAGGTATTATATTGCATTTTTTTAAACCATTCTCCGCCAGAAGAAACATAATTACTGTAGAAAATAAATAGTTCTATTAATGTTTATATAAACCTAGTTTAAGTAAATTTTCTTATTCTTGTAAAGGTATATTTAGGTGACCTGGTTTGATAATCACTTTACAAACTTATATTTAAAGTAAATTTTCTTGAATGGTCGTGCGATAATGCGTGCTTGATTCTATTTGGATGTATTTGGTGATATTTGCATAAAATTATTAGGTTGCGCTAAATTGTTACAAAATCATTCCCCAGTTAGTTTTTACTACCTAGGTGTCTAAGTACTAAAGGTATGTAATTATTAAATTGATGAGCGATTTATTGATTATATGCTGTAGATACCATGTTTGTACCTAAGCTGTTAAACAAATTGGACGAAAACAATACTTCACACTTATTTATTCAGTAACTGTATTTAGTAGTAACGCTTGTGCATTTATTGAAAATGCCTTTAATCAATAATTCACATGTTCATTAACGATTAATTTCCACATTTCGTTAAGTTCATTTTGCTATTTTTGTTTGTAATTTAAATTTACTCTTTCAACTTGACGTTGACGGCAAAATTTTCTTATTAAATGGAAATGACTCAACCAGCCAACGTCTACCATCGAATAATATTATAATACTATGATGGCATTGTTTGAAATGTAAATGTTAAGGTCACACTAAAGCTATTTACATAAAAGTTTATGTTAAAAATAGTTTTATCAGGTAAGGGTAAAAGTAACGAATACATGAATATACAACAAACCTGTAGCCCAATGGACAACCGTGTGTTTTTCATTATCAACTGCATTGATATCCGCTTTATTCGCTAATAAAAAAGTTACCAATTGCATATTGCCTGCAATCACGGCAAGATGTAATGGTGTAAAACCATCATCATCTCTTCCATCCACCAAATCAGGAGCAGCCATCACCAATAGATCAGCCGCTTGTGCCGCACAAATATTGTTACTTGTACAACAATAATGTAAGGCCGATTTTCCACTGCGGTCTCTTTCTTTTAATGTTGATGGCTAAAAGTATGGTGTAAATTTTTTTCAAAAAGATTCAGTCATTTAAGGCACTTGTTCATGCAATGAATGATAAATGGAAAATTGGAAAGAATCAAGGGTTAACTAACTTATTAAGAGGTTGCTATGACAATGAATAGAAAATCATTATTTTGGGGGATAGATACATGCGACATGCATATTTGAATGGATTATGAATGTGAATGCATATAGTTTCGTTCAGTGTACAATCAATAAGTAATAAAAATTGGTTTATTTCATTTAGTTTGAAAAACTATATTCTAAATTTTACAAATTAAAGTTTACTAATTCAACAAGTAAGTATACCTACTAGCACTAATGCTTAAATAATTGTACTTAATGTTAATGTTTCGCAGTTCTACATCTGTTTATACTAATATCCAATAATTCCAATATTCATAATAATTTGTTTACTTAATCATTTACAACATCACCCAAGCTTCAGTTTCATTATTAACAAGTCGATATTTTTATTTAACAACATGTAGTTTTCAATAAAACGAAAAGTTTCCAAGAATAAGTTGAATTGTTTATGAGTTTGTTCGTTTATATTTTGGTTACTCGTATTTTGATTCAACCAAATCAATATGTTTAGGGATAAAAAAAATATTTCACTTGGGAAACATTGAACTCTCTCCAGCAATATAATAGCCACATAAATAGCTTCATGTATAAAAAAAAAACAAACACACAAACATGACATTATCATTTAAAATTTTAATGACTTGGAAGGGTTTGCATTAGTTAAATTATTGGAAAATTGAAACATTTATTAGCTGTTCATTAGTTTAATTAATTGGAAATTCACACAAAGCATTTAAATAAAATGTGCTTGAATCGATTCAGCAAATAAATGTTTTCAACTTATCAATGAAGCTTTAAAAGAAAAACATAAATCATTTCTTTTAATAAAAGAGTGCAATAAAATTGCTTAAGTGCACAAAACCACTGCAATAACCTAGTAATAATGGCACACTGACCTGGCCACGAATTACTTTTCTCAAGACTTGAACGTTCCCTTGTTGTGCGGCATACATAAGGGTAGAAATGCCGCGTGTACCGCCGCCACCAGCACGTGCTGTATTGGTGGTGCGATGAAAACGTCTAACGCTGTTTGCCCCCGTCGTTTTCGTTGCGGCTTTCAACCTTCGTACAGTAGTCATTCTAAGGCGTCGGGACGCTCAACCCCTCCACCATCATCATGACCGTATATGTATAATTTTCTTCACCTTGATGCCCTTCCGATCGCTTCATGGTCCAATCTGCTTAATAATTCATCAGTTTTCCTTCACGAAACTTGCATACCTATGTAATAGCAGAACTTTGATGTTCAAACTAAACTTTATTGAAGGATATTGCGGGTATATATGTATAGAAGAGAAATGGTTTTTTCGAATGGGAAAAGTGAAAATGTTTCTTGCAAATCACAATATAAATGGTACTTAGGGACGCGTCAATATAGAAAATGAAAAGGACACGCAAACCCTATTGCATATTTTCTAGCATGCTAAAATAGTTCATGCTGAAAAGTATGCAATGAAATTTAAAGTTTCAGTTTTATGACAGAAAAATAATTACTTAACTCCACTTCTAAGAAGTACACAATTTAACAATTTCAAAATCATCCACTAAAAATAAAAACCAAACAGTATAATACTAAGATAGTATGTAAAATAAAAATTATAATCGAATTTTTAGTGTTTTATGTGGTGTTATATGTTGGCACGCAATACTATCAGCGGGGGTTGCATTTTCATGGTTTTCGGGTGGTTTTGCTATTGCATCAAAAAGTATCGAAATGAAAATCTGGGTCATGTGAAATGTGTTGGTCATGGCCTGCCTAAAGATTTGTTGTAATTAGCCCCATTATTTCCATAAATGACCTAACCATAAAAATTTCACTATACCACGACATATGAATTTTAGTGTGGCAATGTTTTTTCACTTGAACATTTTTTTTGCAAACTATTCCGACTTTCCGAAACAATCCCCTACCCCCTTATATATTCTTTTTAATAACAGTGCATTGTTCGATTAACAATAGGTGTACGATAATTATTATAAATTGATCATAAATCTGTTTCAAAAAATCGTTCCTATACCTCATTGATATGTTAGAATTTGTTGCTTTTGAATATTTTTTATACAAATTAAATCAATGCAACAAAATGTAAACTTGAGGGTCTAAAATTTAGGGTCTAAATACCAGTTTTTCTGAAAAATTATAAAATTGGTGTTTGATTCTTCAAAAAAGAAATAAATTTTCTAAATAATTTTTCATTTCTATAAGATCATACCTTTCTCAATGATTTCCCTTTTTAGTGATCACTTTAGGCAGGTATACGTCATACATATATCTTCATGTTTAACGTGTCTGTGTAGAATTATCAATTCATGAACACGCACAACAATGTGAAAAGCGCTTTTAAACTGACAGGAAAATTCTTGTATACACTTTCATTACAAATGTTGTTATAGCAACGAATATAATTCACATAAAAACGAGGATTTCCACTGTCAAAAAACCTATGTATCTTTCACAGTTATTTTATTTTCATTAAATAAAAAAAAATACAATAAGTCTTATTTATGTATTGTCCATTAAAAAATATTCGTTCATAATATATTATGATCAAAAACGTTTTGATGAGACGAATGTGATAGAAAACTTGTTGTACATGACGAGGTGGCCGAGTGGTTAAGGCGTTGGACTGCTAATCCAATGGGCTCTGCCCGCGTGGGTTCGAATCCCATCCTCGTCGTACTTTTTTAGTCCTTAATTAATTTTGTTAGCGTTATTCAAGTAATTTGTTAACACATGGAAATCAGATCGGATATTAGTTTAAATAAATACCTTAAATACATGAATTGTTAAACATTGTCTATAAGAGATAAACAAATTTTACTTTTAATTAACTAACACATACTTATATAATAATAGTAATAAATAATATTCAGTTAAAAAAAAGAATATGTAAACAATAATTTGCATAAAGTTAAATATCCATAACAGATAATTTAAAATGAATTTTTATAAATAAATGTAATTTCCTATTTTATAAAGCAGTTTGCCCTGACTGTGCTCCTACATGGAAATCAATACTTGTACTTCATCCACCATTTGTACGATGTGCAGTGCAAAATTTGAAGATGAATACGAGCACAAAAGAATTATTTATTATGTCAAATAGTAACCAAGAAGATTCAAATTAATTATCCGAATCAAGTAATTATAATGTGATTGTGTATCCCCTTGAATAAACTACTAAATAGAAGTTACAGCACAACAAAATTCTGACTACGTTATGGAACCATATAAGTGAGTATTATTTCCATGAATGAGTGCATAGAGGAAATAATTTTCAGAATGCGTCCTTGATTATGTAATTATTCAAAATATATTATATATTTTAGTGACTATGCACGATCTGCACATGAAGACTTCATTCAAGCAGAAGAGTTGCCTTCCAGTCAGGGTGCGTTGTACTCAGTGTCTCAAAGAATACCCCCAGTGAATACAAGTTACTCAAGTTTGTGTGCTAACGATACAAATTACTGCAATGAACAAGTGAATTACAGTAGTATGCAAACGGATTGGGAAAGAGAAAGAGCCATGTCCAATTCAGACAATGGCAAAGACAATATTTCGGATTCACTTAGCGATAAACAAACGAATGGTGAGAACGAGATTTAAAAATTCACTTTAACAACACTTTAACTCGCAACTATCTCTAATCTCGTTTGGTCAAAATTTGATCTGTTCAATGTTTGTCCAACATCTATTTCAACATTCATATCATTATTCAATGTAGATGAATTAGTATTTTTATTAACTCTTGAATGGTTGGTGGACGACTGACTTGTTGATGTATCCGGTTGACGAAAGCTACAAATCGTACCGATGACTTTATTCTTTACAAAAGCCCTGAATCCATTATGCCACCAGGCGTAAATTATTGGATTTAGGAGGCTGTTTAAAAAACCCAAAATCGCAAGGGGGCTAGCGAGCAACACTTTAATCCTTTTACAGTAATTAGTTTCGTTGTGTTTATCACATTCATAAGAATAAATTAAGCTAAAAATGAAATATGGGCCCCAAGTGCAGAAAAATACACCTGTCGTGAACAAAACTACTTTAATGGCTTTCCACTTGTTCGGCGACTTTACCGAAGTTGATGGTTTCTTTTTGAAGAATTTGAAAATACCTTTTGGTTCGGGCTCCTCAGCTGGAATCTGTTCTTGGGCATTTCCCCGAAACATTCGTATATTTCCGTCTGTTGTATTTCCCTGTCGCCTTCCCGCTTGATTTAGTTGCACGATTTTCTTGAGTGCATGATACAATATCGTCGAATAAAGTACAATTACAATCAATAAGGGCACTATACCGAGAATAACAGTTAATAAAATTAATTCTTTTGGAGCGATTAGTATAAACCAACAAACTCTTCCGTTAGTTTCATCTTGATGCCAACCCATAAGGGGTAGAAATCCAATAAAACAGCTAGCAATCCATGTTATAATTATTACAAGGCGGGATCTGCCTGGGTATACCCATTTTTGATATTTTAAACCGTATAAAATATAGAGGAAACGGTCTACCGCTATTAAACCAACGGAAAAGACGGACGATAATGTGCTAGACACAACAAGTCCCAGTTGAAAAGTGCATCGATAGTGTTCTCTTCCTTCTTTTGGCAGGATTTCAGTTAACACAGTTGTTAGTCCTGTTATTAGATCGCACATTGCCACATTTCCCAGGAACATGTAAGTCGATCTGGGTTCTTGTCCTACAAAGTAATTACTAACACTGAACGTTTTTATAAAGTATGTAGTTAAATTTACCTTTTTTTAATAGAAGACCACTTGATACAACAACAGCAAAATTAATTAAAATTATAAAAACTCCAATTGAAGGTATCAAAATATCATATAATCGTAATTGGGTAATAGGTTTTTTTGGAAAAGTGCTATTAAATTCTAAGATGATCTCTTCAGTTGTATTTATCACAATTTCTAAAACCTCTGTAGTGCTGTATTCCATGTTTTTTAATTTTTAGATATGCTATTTTTTAATATCAAGTATAATATTTAATAAACTAAACAATCCTATCTGTTTTACACTTTGCACTATATACAATTACACATTAGATATTTACAGTAGAGAATATAATATGTACATGGTAGAATTCTTACGATATTAGTCAATTTGCTCACTTTTATAACAAATATGTACATACAACTGACTCACATACATGAGGAAACCACTTCGATAAGTTTAAAAAACGATAAAACTTCCTCTAAAAAATGATTCGGGAATTACATTTTTTATGTTATCCTTCAACTTTCTTGCACATATGACATTTAAGTTTAAATATCTTTGTTATTTTATGTTATGTAATATTTGATTTTCGAATACACTTGAAGTATGTATTATGTAAAATAGCAAATGCTATATTCCAGATTCCCTTACAACTGCTTCCGTTCCAAGCACCGTTGGTAATGGAACAAGTTCAAGTTTAAGCGAACCTTTCCATGGACCTGTAACTCCGACATGCATTTATTTGCACAGTCATACAGCGATTATGATGGAAATCGAAGATACACCAACAGCTTGCAGCGAATTACTTTGTCACGCAATTGTAAGCTGCGACGAATTGGGTCTAAATAAACAAGTCTCTATGCAACTATTTGCTTTATGGATGATAAGCCCCATATTAGGTAGATCATCTATTTTAAGGTCAATATAAAACCATTGATCAAAATTGTCTGTTTAGAATTGCAATTAAAACCTTCCCATCGCCCATACGAAGTCCGACAACGATGGCGTTCACTCGTCGAACTCTATAGCCATGTCTCTTACAATCGTCAAAATCGTGACGAACCAAAAATTATGTTCCAAAGAAACGTATTCTTTCCACAACATTTAGAGGAAAAAATTAAGTATAGTAAAAAATCGTAATTAATTTCCGAAAAAGTTATTTGAAAAATTTTCAGAGATCCAAAAATTTTGGAATTGTTATATGAAGAAGCGCGTGATAACATATTACAAGGGCGGTATCCGTGTGAAGTGGCGCATTATATAATGTTGGGTGGTATACAAGCACGCGTTGAATTAGGCCCATACAATCAGCAAGTGCATTCTACTCATTATTTTCGAGAAGAACAAGCAAAGTATTTACCTAGTCATGTGCGAAAAAGTGCCACTTGGACTTGGTTACCAATTAGTTCAAAGAATTCAGCAGAGGTGCGACTATTGGAACAGTTTAAACGAATTCCAAGTTCGGCTACAAACCGTAAATTGATGAAGAAATATTTAGAGTTTTGTTGGAGTTTGCCTTTTTATGGGTAAGAGAGATTTTTTTATAAAATGCTTTTCATAAAATTCATTGCTTTTAGATCTGCATTTTTTGAAGGCCAAGTTGAGCAACCAGTTAGAGGTATAACTTCTTTAATAACACATCAAGACATACCTGTACTTGTCGCTATCAATTCGAAAGGGATTCACATCATTGATGACCTACAATGTGTATGAAAATGTAAAATTTTCTATAAGATATTTCGTCAACGGTTCTTTTATGTTTTAGACGGTGCTGGTGGGTTTGCGTTTTGAAGAAATGAACTGGGAATATGCTAGGCCCTCGAAAGAAGACGATCCAGATTGTCTCCCATGTCTCTTCATCCAAATGATGATTGTTGAAAATGGTGCACGTGTTTCAAAAATTCTACAAGTATTCTCAAAACAAGCAAGTTTAATGGATTCATTAATATCCGCTTTCGTTGCAACAATGAAGTCAAAGAATGGCGGTGATGAATCCGACAATAAATCATTTGAATCTCAAATGAACACCGAAAATGGTATACTAGACTCGATAAAACGTAAATACGAATAATGCTGTTTTAACTTTCCAGATCTTCATTGTTCTTTAAAAATAACTCATCCAGCCTCATTACCGTCGTTGTCAAACAAGTTAAATAAACTCACTTTGGCAACTTTCGACGAAGATGGTCACTGTATAGGACAAATGGGTTCTTGGTCATTTAGTTATTGATTATTAAGAATTAAATTATTCATAATTAAACTTTTCCATGTGAATTTTATTTATTCAGACTTTTAATTTAAAATTTAGAGCCTCTAGTCGAGGATGACTTTCTAAAGAATTAATTAGAATCTCATATCTGTATGCAGACAGTTCCCTTTGCCTACCCAAACGTAATTCCAAAGTGTTTAAATAGAAATTCATTTCTTGCATTTCTTCAAAATAAGAAGTTTCCTCCTCTGGAGAAAGAGACGCCTGTGCTTTTTTAAACCACTCCTGTTTATTTTGAAGCGCTTCAGTTGCTTTTTCAAATTTCCTATACAATTCATTTGCTCGATTCAAGAGCATTTGCTTAAAATCTTGTATACACTGATTGCGAGCATCCAAAGCATCATTAAATGAGAGCTTTTCTATTTTCCCATATTTTATTAAATATGGTGCCAAAAAATCGGTATTAACTTCTACTTCCTTTTCTTTATGCTTTTTAGACTCATTTTCTCTTTCCAGCATTCCCAATTTGTATTCAATATTGTGCTCACGATTATAGATTGACACATCCAATTTTGGAAAGGCCAGTTCTTGTTCTCTTAACTGTATAAAGTTAAGAATCTAAAACATGTTGATCTAGATGAACAATTCTATGATACATACATATATATTTTTGGGTTTATTTTCTTACCGCTTTTTCCATATCACGAATATTGTTCAGCGTTTTTTCTTCCTCTTCCAATTGTTTCAGCAAAAGTAAGTATAAATGAGATGGTCGTGGTGGTTTCTCACCAATCTCCGCGTGATAGCCACCAGTTAGTTCAGGATTAAAAGTAACTTCCTCTCCAAGTGGCGGTTTTATAAAATACCTTGTAGACGCTGTTATTTTATCTTTTCCATAATGGTATTTTAAATGTATTTCACGTTTCTCAATTTTGAACTCACGCACTGCAATGTCACTAGAAGCTGGCTTTTCTGCGTTCCTGTAAAACTTCTGTTCTACACTCTAAAATCAAAAAAATATTACGTTTGTGTGAAATGATCTTAAAAAAAAGTCATACAATTAATTCCCTTCGTCGATTAGCATTGTGTATAGGAATACTATTGGTGTATTTTACATATTGATAATACAATCTGAAAATGTTTACCTTTGGTATAAAATTAATTTCTTTCTCTTATTGTATTCTCTACTTACTTGTCTTCTCTATTAACAAAATAAAGTTTCATATCCGCAAATTCATCATCAATTTCAATTTTTGCTAGGCCATCATGTCGTGCTTTATTATAAAATATTAAGGTTCTTTTAGTTCTCAAGTCACTATGCTGTTCTTCATAAATATGTTCTAAAATAAATAGATAGATATAAGATGAATTAAGTATGCTAATAATATTAATAAATTTGTACTCCATATGCAATCTTCTCTTCCTGGTAAAAAGTACTCTGTGAAAACATCACTTTTTTCATCTTTGATGCGTTTTCTAAATTTGTCTTGCCTGTTTTTGTAATGCTCTTCAATTGTAGATATATCGGTGCATTCAAAATCTGAATATCTTATCAATCGTGCAGTTAAACCGTCCTCTTGCACATAGGGTGCAAATTCTTCGACAAGCGTTCGTTTGTAAAATGTTTTTCTTTTTCCATCTGGATATCGTCTTTCGAGTGCTAAAATATAAAGCAGTTTTCAAATAAATTTAAATCGATATGGAATCATGGTTGCATATATTCAAAATAGTTTTCTTATATTAGAGAATTTAAATGTTCTTTTATGACCAATAAGTATTGAAAAATAATGCTTCTCATTTACCTTCATGTGGGACGCTAATTCGCATACCCCATGATAATGAAGGCATATCTAAATGCTTTTCATCGTACATATCCCGTACATTGTCTTCATCCACAAGTTCCGCCACTTTATATTTTCTAGTCTTTAATGGTTCTCCAATTAAAAGATGCTCCCAATTTTTAACATTAGTTAGATTATAGTCTAAATTTCCCAATGAAAGTGTTTCATCTTGAATATTAACCCAATAATTTAAATGGTTCCAAACACTTTCAATACCCAGATATACAAGAGTATCCAAATCATGGGCTTGACCTGTACTTGGTTCAATAAATATGCTCTTCTCTACATCATGGTCGCCTGCTAGAAGTACAACCCAACTATGGATTCGTCTGCGGCCCAACTCATCAAAGGGCAATCTCTCAGATTCCTATACAAAAACATGCATAGTATTTTTTAACAATATATACATTTTCTATTATCCAACACACCAATATTCTTTGTTGTTCCAACTTTTGCAATTTTTCCTTTTCTGCTTTTACTTTGTCAATTTCACGCTGTTCCATCATCAGTAAAAATTGACTACGAAGGTCTCTAGTAGGCTTTAAACGATATTTTTCCGTTGTGGTTGTTGACTCCACAACCTCCTCAAAATCTTGACCATCAACCTCCGGTGGATATGGCGAATCGACTCGGATTAATATTTGCATTGTAATGTCTTTATTTGCATATCCTGATACAACGTAGGCATCATATCCTAAGCCAATTAATAATGAACATAGCACAGTGGCCAATTCGAAACAGTGACCCTTTTGTCGCAAAACGCTTGTATGAGGGGAACAGAGGCGACTGGGCTGGAAAATTCAAAATGTGTCTTACTGGTAGCCTAAGTTCAATAACGCTCAATAAAATATTTGAAAATGTGCCATTTTTCAAACGCCCTATTCAGCATTTATGTAATAAATAATTATTATGCATGTAAATGCATATTTGTACCAATTTATAATGTATTTAAACGTAAGTAGGTAATGAACATGTTTACAAGTTTGTCGTTATATATTTAATAAAATGTAAATAGACATATGAAAAACAATTTAATTTGGATAAAAAGTGAAGTATTTACTTCATTTAAAGCATTGAAATGGATCAGAATAAAATTATCCAAGAAAATAGCTAGATATTCTTATTTTACAATGACCCTAATAACAATATACACATAAATGAATATTTAATGAAAGCTTTTCAGGACGAATATTTCCACCCCCTCAATTTAAAAAGAAGAAGCTAACGGCACCGGCACTTTTAAATTACAAAATGCAACAAGTGTCTATAAAAATCAGATATATATGCTATATACATATATATATGTATAGGGACAGAATTTCTAAAGAATGGTGCACCCCTGTTTGTTTTATTACTTTTATTACGCCCCGACAAACTGTGTGTTGCGAGTAACAGGTGGGTAAAATAAAATAACTTCAGGGCAATCGGAAAACTGTAAAGAGCTACAAAACTCGCTTTTATACTAACAGGCTATTTATATTGCTATTTTATCACATTACTCTCTAACCATTTTATACTGGACGATTAATTTAATGCCACACTGTGGAAAATAAACTTTTGTGTAATAGGGGAGAAAATTCTATTATAATAGAATAATATTATCAGAAGAGAGAGAATGGGAAAAAATGATGTTAATTATCATTAAATAAATTTCGTAATTATTGTCGAGGGATTTCGTGTAGATGAAATTCTTTCAAAATGTGTCATACGATACATCCGGCATTGTCAATCGAACCTATTTTAAAAGTGCCAGCAAACTGATTTGTGAGAGATAGTGTGCACAAATCTGCTACCATTTGTGTCCCATCACTGCCACTGATTTATATCCCATCCATAGAATTGGAATTTGTTTTTCTCTCTCTCGCAAATATTCAACTCCGTGGTGAAAAGGTACATGGCACACAGTGAAAGAGAGACAGTCCCAATTTCATGCCGTACAGTATTTATACGGACGTCCAGCCGCGCTCTCTTCAACCGCCAAACACATGGCCCACTGACGCCAGTCAGCCATCCTTTCTTAAGCCCCCATCGTCGTCGTCACACCACCGCATATGCCACTTTCAATACCATCAAATATAGTCACAGTGAATGCCGCATTCCCATTTCCAGCGAAATTCGGCCCTTTCCCCTCGGCAAACAACCTTGGAAGAGGGCGAGTGGATGGAGAGCTTATATTGACCACCACCCATTTATACAACATGAAAACTGATTTTCGAGTTTCGACTTTTCGGTATTCGGTGAATACATTCTATAAATATGTGACCTCCCCATGTAGCACACTGAAACACTTTTTTGATCAACACTCGTTTGTATTTTCACAATCACAAGGGTTGTTGCATTTTCATTTTTTATAGGTACCTCTGTAGGTAACTGAAAATGTCTCTTTTTTTGGATTCACAATGGGTAATTACAACAACATTCGTTCAAACCATAATTTGATTTAATATTATTCAAATCAATTTCTATTTTCCGTTTCTATAACGTATAACGTAGGTAATATATCTAATATAGAGCCCCCGTTCACTGTGTACATACTAACTCGTTATTTCATAGAAGTAAACATATTTATGAATAAAAGTTGTTCCAAGATTATTTCAATTAGGTAGAGCATTTTTCACAACAATCTTCCTTAATACAAAACATCATTTTCCATTGTGGGATTCCAGTTAGTAAAGAGAAATATATATATATATATATGGAGCAGATGGCTGAATGGCCCTTTAGATTTCAAGTAATGATGACGGTGCGGGTTATTAGGCTGTTATACGGATCTTTTTACAGTCGCGGACCCATTGATTATGTCACGGTGCAGAACTTCCCTTAACTGTTCTACCACCATCAAGTACAATACAAGAATAAAAAAGTGGTAGGCTTTGTTCGCGAGAAATCCGTTACCTTCTTCCTTTTTTGTGCTTTAACAACCCTATCCTCGCACTGTTAGCAAAGAACAAATTCACAATACCCATAACAATTTTGATAATTTATTAATACATACTTTATCTCTAAGTTCGTATAACAAATAGTCATTCTGTATTGTGATAACTATAATACCTATATTCGAACATTGCATTTTTATTTTTACTACAAACGCGTAATTATTATTAATAAAGCACGTGAGATTAAAACAAAAATAGACAATTCAATTGTTATTTATTGAAATCTGTGAATGGAAGTTATCACGTGTCGGATCGGTTTTACATTTATTGACGTCATCAAATTCTTAATCAATTTTAGGTATATATGAAAACTGATTTACCTATATGAATAACTTCATTATCGTAGTAGGTATTAGGTATAATGCATAAATAATATTATTTAATTGGAGATTAAGCAAAAAGTAAAAAGTTTCTTAATCCTCATTTAGTGTAATTTACAAACACCAATTAGCATTTTTTCATCGAGGACCAAAAAACAAAATCCCAAGAGAGAATCTGATGCTGTTCGCACAGAACAAGAGAAGGGACCAGTGGAAGCGTACAAGTTTTTGCTATATTACAAAGGATTATTTGCCTTCTCTCTAACATTTCAACTAACAATAGTCTAGAGGCTAATTCTTGCTAATAGGTTCCTCTCTCAATTCGTAAGAGGGAACGGTCAAATAATATATCTATATAGAGAGAATAATGCTTAGCGAAGAGGGATGATGTGGTCGTGTCAGTAAATTCTCAGAATCGCGGGTTCAATAGCCCGCGACTGACCCTGAGGGTGTCTTTGTTGCAGTCATTTGAAATTCTCCACCGTTGTCTTGGGTATAAACGGCCACCCCGTCGGCATGCATAAGCTATCCGGTGGTGCCAGTGCCATTCGGTCCCGACGTCTTTTCACTGCATTGCCGATATGAGATTAGGGGGCGGACACACACAATGCCAATAGAATGTCAATGTGTTTGAGGATTTTTCTCAAAAATCCAATTCAAAATGCACACGTTAGGTAAAACGTGGAATGTACTGTTATGCTACAGTGTAATGTGAGGTTAAAGAGCCATTATGGTGCTGGGGCCCTTGGAATTGTAAATCACGCGACACGTCTATTTCGCTTCCCTTTTACCTGAACAAAAGCAAAAGGGTTCCACCATCATCATTCCGCTCCGGTTGCAAGTTTCAAGGCGCTAATGACGGAGATTCGCAACGCAAGATGTTCCACGGTTTACTCACCCTCCAACCATATATATATATATACATAGATAGAGAGAGTTTGCCCTCCCCGGGGTGGTGGGATCTCATCGATCGGCCACTATCTTTAATCCCATAATAGCCGCGGCACACGGTTCGTCTCTGTTCTATGGGAAAACCGGTATATATATATAGTAGAGAGAGTTGTATGTATGTGAAAACCTAGAACATAAAATAAAACCACCAAACCACCCTTCGCATGTTCCACGTCGTCTCTTTTACTATACTATACTTTCACACACAAAGAGGTCTGGTTTTTATTTAAAACTTTTTCATTTTCTCATTCTCATACCTTCTCGCTGTACCTAACTATATACTTACTATATTATATATAGGTATGTAGGTACATAATATACCACGACTACAACGTTTTTCGATAATAATTGACGTCTTGTCAATATTTTACTGTTCACGTACTTCTGGTTGGAATGGCGTTGTGGATTTTATGTGCGACAAAAAACGTCAATCTCGGAAAAATCCTAGAAATGCATCCGAAAATTGCTAGTCTCAAGTTCTAGTTCAAAAAAGAAGAAGTATTTTGAAAGTTACACACATTTTTGCTTGTTCTTTTACGTAATTATTCATACATATCAATGTAGATAAATGTAGTTGTGTGAATTGAAAACAATTTTTCTGTCTAGTCTAGTCTATTGGTACTCAAACCGCATATATGTACATCAATATTTTTCGGATCGTTTGACACCCCCTAAAAAAATTTATTTACCATCAACATTCCAAACTTCCAATAAAGCATCGTATCCGTCGTAAAGGGTTTATATTTAATATAGTGTGTATGTGGGAGTATATAGTAGGATTCATGTCAACCCAAATAAAATACAAATGCATATATAGAACGTAAACGGTGCGATCGATGGATGGATGGATGCTTGGAATGGAATAAATGTCGAATTGTAGGCTGAGTTGGGGTAGGTCAATAACAGGAAACGTTTGCCTCTTGTTTGTCAAGTAGCAAAGATGGATTTTTGAATTGTGAAGCAGTTTTCTCTTCTGTGCTAAACGACATCTTAAATGTGTGTATAAATTATGGTCTACGGAAGTTTCAACTTTGCACAGTGCCAGCAACTTGCCTGACTTGTTAACTGGTTTAAAATATTATGCACTGTACTTTTATTTGCAGTCTCGTCGTTTATTGTTTTTCTATATAGACATTTCATCCAGTTTTATGATATAATTTCATATTTTTACTAAACCGCTTTTTGTCTCCTATTCGCTGGATGTTTAATCAATTATTAAAGAATCCATTTTTCAATTAAGTGTGTATTGGAAAAAATATAAAGATCATCATAACTCTATTAAAAACTAGAGTTCTATTCTATCAAGCAGGAAAACCCAAAACTTCATATACTTCAGAAATAATTGAATATTATGAAGTTTGAAGTTTCATTACTACTTTCACTTTCATTTGTTATGAAAAATGTGCACAACTTTATTTCTCGTTTCTCTCCACTTTTATTCACCCTTATTTTTGCCATCATCTGCACAATTTAATCGATTTCTCACTTTTTCCATATTGCGTGCAAGAGCCCTCATTTGTTAGAAACGTATTGTGTTGTATGTGGGCAAAAAGTGGCAAAAATTGTCCGCTATTAGGTATATTATGAATATAATATTCGCGTGTAATTGGTATTTTCTTTTTTACAATTTCGTGGTCATTTTTCTAAGAAGGGAATAATAGCGAAGAAGGTCGTCATCGTAAAACAGGCAACCGTTATTTCAAGCCGTCATCGCGACTGTGAAAAACAAGCTTCTCTTTCTCTCGTTGGATATTATTTGTGTTAGTGTTTGTGCATTTCAGTTGAGTTGGAGTCCCGCTGTTAGGGTGCAATTGCGCGACCGATCAGGTACCCGATGGATGGATGGATGGGTCCAAGGACACATGGAACATGATGTGCCGCATGCGAGGGTTGTTGAGACGCTTTCAACTCCCGCAGTACAGTCATGTCAAGATTGTAAGCCACGCGAAATTTTCCTAGAATTAGTCATGGACTCGAATATATCTATACAGAAATAGAGCTGAATTGAATGGGGTTGAAACGCTTGTCTAAACCACACGTTGAATTTTTTTCTATGCAAAAACGTAGATATTGAAAACTGACGCAATTAAGTCACATTGAAATAGTTTTAATTAAAGGAATTTACGTCAACAAAAATATTGAGGCCTTTTCAGATTGCAAATTTGATTTTTATTGGTAGGAATATATACCTAGTACGTACCTACTTTTTAAATTCACAAAAATCAAACCGACAAAAAATATATAAAGTTATAGTGGTTAATTAAATTTTTTGGTACAATAAATTTAAATCATTAATTAATTGTAAATTAAATACAAAATATGTACATAACTGGAATTATATGATGTACGTAATTTGCATCATGTAGTAAAGAAGGAAACTAGGATGATACAATCATTAACAAATTTTATAAATTAAAAATGCTGCAGAGTTGAAATTTACCATTTATTTACCTAATTGTTCAATTTCATTGTAAATGCATTTCATTTCAATTAGTACTTCAAAATATTTTTGATCTGTAATTGAATATTACAATTTATTTTAATTGCAATGTTCAATTTTGCATTTTTAATAAAATCGCTACAGTGTAAAATTTAATTTTAAAAACTAATGAAAATTCTGTTGTTTCGATCTAAATGAAGCGTACATGTATGTTTTATTATATTGAAAAATAAAACTTTTCATTCCAACTATCCGATTTTGCCAATCATTTTAATTTACACAGAACTCTCTATTGGTACCTACCTACATAATGTAGGTATGTGCTTTGAAGTTTCTCCAATATTTCCTAAGTTGTTTGTCACAGTTTTTGATTTTTCTAAATCTAATTTTTCATCTATTTACCACTTCAAAGTGAATTTATACGCAAATTAGTTAAAACGCTAATGTGCCACCACATATTCATATTATCTACGTACTTTAATCAAATTCAAGAAGTTTACGCTTAAATTGAATAATAGTTGCATGTATAACATTTCGTCCACAAAGTAATTGGTGGAAATCGAATAGAAAGATATAAGTTTAGATATTGATCAAAATTCCAAAAAAATACTCAAAAAATAAATTGCTTTCCAGGTAGGTATTCCAGTAAATCGTTACATAAAATGTAAAACGGCAATGTAAGCATTCCCATTCCTTAAATCCATCCCTGTCAGAGGCGCGACAGCTGCGGGTAGATCACAAAGAGGGTGAATGAGGGTCAAAGAGAGAGAGGAGACGCGAGGCAGTTCGCGGACTCTACTAACTATATACGGCGATCGCCGCGAGCGTTGGCGGCCATTGTGTGCTCTTCTCTGTGTATGTGGATGGGTACGTGTGTTTGTGTGTGTATTTGCCACCCGAGCGACCCTCGTTCGCCCATCAGCCCTTATCTACCTACACTCATGATCTGCACGCCTGTATGTGTCTCTTTGTATTTGTGTGTATGTGTGTGTGTCAGAGTAATTCGCAGATGCCCGTTCGTCCGCTAGCTTGCTCACCCGGCTTAATGCGACCTCGGCGAACATGCATGTGTCTGTGTGTCTGCGTTTGTGTGTATATATGTGTATGTGTGTGTGCGTTCCCTCTTGCTGCTGCTGTTGCCACTTGCCTACCACCACCCAACGAACGCTTCGACCGTCGCGGTAAATTCTACGAAATGTTTGTAACTCGCCCCCAAAAACCAGCCAACCGACCCTCATCCTTTTCGTCCTTCCTCGCGGCCATGGGAATAGTTGGCAATCACGGTGTGTGTGATGCCAAAACTCTCTCCATCCTAGTAGTAACACTATACAGCTCTCTCTAACTATATAGTCGCTGTCGCTGGTGCCTAGCCCTGGACAAAGATCGATTTTCGGTTTCCAAAACTTAATTGAAACTTGCTTTATACCTACACGAACTATACCTACCTGGAATCGCGAATCACTATACCTACACATGTACATACATTCTAATCTTAATCTCTTTTATGCCTTTAACCAACCTCCTATCCCACTAACACAAAACAACTTGTGTGCATTTTTCTATTTCATTTCATCTCATCTTTCTAGTTGGCTCTTATCAGTTTCGTCACTCTGTCATAGGTTAAACACGAACTTTTTCTTTCGAAATTCTACTGGAGAGTATGGATTTGTTGAATATATAGGGGTTTAGGACGATATCAGTACGAAAAATAAGGGTGGAAAACTTGACATCATAAATTCAATGGCAACATACACACACACACACACACACAAATGCACAGTTAGGACGATGCAGTCATCATTCTAATAATTGCATCTCGAATGGTAGGCATCAAAAGTTGTGCGAGTATAAACTCAAACGAAATTAATTATTTACAATTGAAAATGCAATAAAATGCAACCGAACAAAAAATAACAGCACGGACCACTGAAATGCATGTATACCTGTTAAACTTTTAGAGCGTTCCATCAGGCAGTCCCAAAAGAATTAAAACAATTTTCAATGTGGTTTCGTGCGAGTTGAATGAAAAATACAACTTTCACTATTTTATCGAGATTGTGATAACAATGAGCGAATTCATACATACATATAGGAATATACCTACTATACGAAAGTTATAGTTATAAGGAGTACCTACCTAACAAATTTCAACTCTTTCGACGATAATATCATAATATACGATCCGTTTAATTCGAATATAATATATTTGCTCTGAGTAATTTATTGGAGTGGCTTCAAAGTGGATTGCAAGTAACTAATTAATGTCGTCGATTGTATTTGTAGTCGTCAGTTGAATTGGATTTTCGCGCTTGATAGGAATGTATGCAAGTTTATCTGGGTGCATTAATCGAGAGAAGGACCGTAACCTCGTCAGACTGACCACTTGTCGAGCTAATTACCAAAGAGATCGTTATTCGCGGGGGCAGAGACGGGCAGGGTGCAATCTTGACCGCGGTATTTCCGGCCCTCTCCGTGTAGGTGACCTCTGGTGTTGTGAATTCAAGATTGATCCATATATTCATTTGCCAAAATTTATCTTGCACACAATGTACACAGGTAATTCTGTGAAATGTTTTCTATACCTACTTTCGTATCTACTACTCGTAATAAAAATTTAACTATTCTTGTCCCTTTTCGCTATGACCGTGGAAATTTTTCTTTTCGCTTAGTTGCCGAGGGAACAGGTAGTAAGTAGTAAGCCATTCGGTATTATAAGTTTACAAAAGTTTTGACAAGCCTTTGACCGAATACAAAACTATTACATTATCAGACCTTCGGAAATTTCCAAATTGCTTGTTAAATTTTCATCGGTTGTATAAATTTTTCAAGAGCCGAAAGTCATTGTAAATTTAAACAATTTTTAACAAACGTTCACTCTAAACTTGAGCTATATTATTGTATTGATTGCAAAATTTCGCATGAGCTACATACATTTTGTAGGCATATACACACTTGAATATAAAAGGCCGCCAACAACAATTTTCCATTGTACAGATGGCATAGAGGCAATTATTCGTCAGCACGTCCAAACAATTATTGTTTCATGTAAGTTCAACGAAGTTTAATATATATCCTGGGTCCTCGTGTGTAGTTTGTGTCAGAGGCAAGTACTTTCAAAGTGTCAGGTCGATGATTCAAGCCCAATGTGTATGTGGGTGGATGTGTGTTAGTGCTATGAGTGTGTGTGTGTGTATTTGAACAGGCATGACAGGGGACTATGGGGCTGAGAACACATCAAGCTCTCACTCTAGCTCACACGTAACTATATAGTAATCCTGGTGCCGTCCCTGGCGACGGTCGGCCGCGGTACGGCATAACAGATGCCGCGATATAGCCCCGCGAGGCCGTATCCTCGCCGCCCGCTCCGCGCTACCCCCCTTTCGCTACACTTCTTGTCTGTCCGTCACGCACAACGGGGCTTTAGTAGAACGAACCGGCCCACCAGAGCCACCCACCCATCGACCAAGCAAGGTCACACTAGACCCCTATCTGCGCGCACTTATAGACCCTGAAACATGAGGGAGGAAGTCGCCCCAGCTAGCCAGCGGCGGACATCCAACATAACCGTTGTCAGCCGCCCTCTGACCGCGCCACCGTCACCGCCACCGCCGGGTACCTCCCCCCTTTTCGCCGTCGTCCCCTGTGCCACACCAAACTCAAACTCACCATCAGCAACATTACTGCTGCCCACTTTTACAATTTACGGACGCAGGGCTCGGGCTATACACGGCATGTAATTATCGACGGTCGAACTCATCGTCCTCGTCGGTTGTTGTAGTCGCGTATCACGTTCCAACGGCCTCAAGTTACACGCCAACCAGAACGACACGACGACATCCTACGACATATAGTGGATGGAAATACCCTTATTCTCTTATTGAACCACCAACTTGGCGAAATTGGATATTGTCAACCAGATCGGTTTCTTTTTTCTATAGGTTATTTTAGCAAAAAACTTCATTACATAAGCAAACGATGGATAAAGGAATTGTTTTATTCGAAATTAATGCTTTCAACAAAACAGTTTTTCTCATTTTCTTTTAAATTTATTATTATGATGAGAAATAAGTTATACGAGTGTATGTAGTTAATTACCATGTGTTAGTCGATTGTTTATTCATTATACATAGGTATAGGTATCTCATTTCACCGCACAATTACCTGGAACTAAATTTATGCTATAATATTACCTACATATGTATATCTACAGGTATTACGTACCTAACTATCTGAAATTACAATAAATTACATGTCATGTGCGGTAGGTACAATTAAATGGACACTAAATTAAATTTTTAAATGGCCCTATTAAGTCAATTATAAAAAAGGGATGTTTCGCATACGAAATCCCTACTTTCAGTTTAATCGTGTCAAAGGTATTTTTAATATCTATTTGGTCTTAGATAAAAATCATTTTTAAGTATGTTATTACCTACGTAGAAATTCTTATATGTAGAATATTTAGTTTGTAAGATGTAAATACAATAAAATAATTTTATACATACATATTAATAGGTAAGTAATTTAATTAAATAATGTGAATAGGATTTCTAATGAGTTTTTTTAATTTATTTTACCCACTGAGATGTGCGCAATTTTCTTCCAGTATCGCAGTTATTGAGTTTTTGACCAAAATTTAATTCTAAATTTCTATTTTGAATTTTACAATTAAGCACACACGTTACCGATTCGTTCATAATTAAACTGACTAATGAATGGTAAAATGATCTGAAGTGCGACAGTGCATCAAATGCATATTGGCTGCACTCTATTCTATTTCCTTATAAACCCAGTATATTCAACTTAAAATAATTATTGCCTACATAATTACTTTTTACCAAGAATATTATCGAAGAGAAAACGCGCTTATGTGGTTATGTTAGAAGGTATAGACGGGCGTATGATTTTATTCAATCAAAATTGGTAATGTTCCATAAATTTGAAATTAGTATAGAGAAGTGGACTATATTATCTAGCTGTCGAACATATTTAACCACATTTCGAATCAATTTCAAATTATCACACTATACACAAGGTACATTAGACATCTCGGTATACATAGGTATAGACCATCGAACATAAATTAGCGTTAATTATCTATACGCCATATTACACAACAGACAAAATATAAAAAAATAGATAACATCTAATGACATAATGACAAATTTTCTTATCCACATCACATAAATAAGAAACCATCAGCAACATTGGTTGATGGTTTAATTTTCGCAAAGTCCTGAAAGTCCACCACCAACCTAGTAGCCGACGTAATGCTGTGCTAGATGGTAAATACATTCCACCACATGAAATCTTCCCTTAAGGACATACAAGCCAGTCGATAGCAACACTGCATCCGTTCTCTTTGTCGAATTTCCCATTAGTCTTACACTAGTGCAAGTGAGACGTGCACATAGTCTACGTGATTTGGTTTAGCATTGGACGTGGGGTGTCCAAATGAGCATTACGTGCTACCGGGCATTGACAGCATGTAAAAGGAAACCGTGTATCCTGTAGTTTGGGGGATGCATTTCAAATAAGGCACGTCACGCTCAGTGACAGCACAACTTGGACCTGCCGGCTAGGAGTCCTGTTCTCCACTCTATTTGTAGTACAGTTATATATGTATATAACTCATATACAAATACATATAATGTTTCAGGTAGCTATATATGCACATACTGAGCGTTCAATAAACTATTTACATCAAAAGCCGAAATGGGAGAACTAATAAACGAGACAAAAAGTGGACCACTTATGTGTCTCACACAATAGACATCACGCCGTATTAATAATCCATTCGAACTCACACTTTTTGTCTTTTTGACTGCACAATTTGAAATTAACTTAACTTTCGAGTACTTGGTATGCTATGTATGTAATAGTATGTATTACAAGATAATATGATGATCGTTTGAATCCATGGAATTGGATGAGCGACTTCCATACAATAGACCCACATTATTCTACATAATTACATATATATACATGTGTATGATGGCGTGCGGCTATCCATAATTTCTAAATTGATTATTGCCCATTTTGTTCAACATTTGACAGTTTGGTGTCTTAGAAACGGGTAGGTATTCCTGAAACAAGTCCCGGACACGGTGCAAATAATCAGGGACCGTCAGAACGTCGCAATTTGTATCCGTAATAATGTATTTTCTTCTCTTAGCCGTTATAGTAAAATTGTTATGACATATGGAGGGTTTAAAAAAGCTTTTGTGCAATTTAATTTATAAACTTCTTTTTGAGTGCTGCATTCATACTATACATCTACATCAATAATTTAATCATATTTACTGTTACTATTACTAACAATCAACTTCAGAAAAGTTGTCGGATAACCCAAATTTTCTCTATTTCATACCACATACGTAAATTTCGTGTTTATCAAGTAGAATGCACTTACTTCCTTAATTTAGCTAATAAAATAAAACATTATTTGATGGTTCTGTTGAAATTGGATTGAATGAAGAAGACATCAATCGGAAATTGAATAAAAAAAATGCACACAAACTAAAATAAGTGGAACGTCTCTAGTCGCGTGGAAATTCATTCAATTTATCTGTATCAAAGTGGAAGTGGATGTAGGTTTACAATAACGAATAATTTTAGACCAACTTGTGTATTGATTTATTTTATGTGGAAATCAACCAACAAAAATTAATACCATATCTAAATGATCTCATTTGTAATATTTGTCCCAAATTAGCTGTACCAAAGTATGTGCGTTAATAATGGGTTGGTTTCAGAATAATTTTCTTAATTGCAAACTTGAACCATCTATCCATGATTCCGTTTAAAATATTAACGACATAAAAGAATGATACACATAAATCGCTACAATGTTTAAGTTTCGTGTTGTCCCCCTCAATGAATTTATAATAATATTATAGGTACGGATAATAATAGTGAGAATAAAATTGTACCTACTTGTAACGTAGAAGTTGTAACTTTATTACACGAGCTTCGTGCAAAATTTTAAACAAATTATCTCGTACGATTTAACTTTTCATATAATAAACTTCCTAGCTTATATAAAAGAGAATAAAAAAAAAACAATAAGCGTTTTCATTCATCTCATGAATGAAAGATATGAATGGTTCGTAGTAAAACCCGTAGTAAAACTACAAAACAAATAAAAAGCTACTACATTCCAACTTTCTATACACCTTCATTTTAACAGTTTTATATAATGGGATAAAAAGTGCCTCTAGCAATTTAATTATGAGTTTGCTCACACAAACGGGGGTGTGAGTGTTTTTCAATTCCCACTAATTCACTCTCAACACAAGTGTATTTCTTTCAGACTGTTGCCATTTTGCACCCTAATTGTTTTACAAACTAGCACTAATCTTCTAATGTAAGTAAATATTCAATTGTATGAATATGAAATTAGACAAAAGCTTACACACAAAGACGGCCAGATTAAATATCAAGTTATGTAAACTTCCAAAATGTGAGGGAACGCGATGTGCAACTGGTGGTTAATTTAAAAAAATCATAATAATTATTATGTTTGGGTTAAAGCTAAAAATGAAAAATAAAAAAAAGAAACACACAATTTCTGACGCCGAATTTTTATTTATTTTCGTACAAAAATATTATGATAAATTTTTACAATTTTACAACGCATTGTTTTGTCAAAAAATTTTTAAAAGAATTTTTTTTTAAGTACAAAACAGAAAAAAATCTAATATTGCAAATTAATATCAGGGATACTTTGGCAATATTGATTACATTAAGAGATCCATTATTGGAAAGATAAATTAACACAAAATTATTCCTAAGCACACAAATATTGGTTAGGTACACATTTGAGCTGTATATTTGGCACTAAAAATGTTTTATCATTTATTCCTGTATCGAATCAAGAAAGAATTTATTTACATACAGAATAAATCTATCATATTATAAATACATTGTTTGCATTAATTAATAATTATCATTAATATTCTTACTATTTATTATAAGGTAACATTTAAGGAATAACGAACATGAAGGAAAAAATCATATAAATAACTCATGTCCGTTTTAAAATTTGTACATAAACTACATATATTAGAAACAGTAACCTTAAACTAGAAAATTTTGGTTTGGAGCTAAACAGCCTTAAGTCAACATGTTTCTCTAACATCTCTTCATTTCGCTTTACAGTCCATCTCACTTTCGTTTCACTTTGGTTTTGTTTTGTATGTCGCCATTCTTCCTATCGGCGCCCGTTTTCACATTATTCAATAACGATCTAAACTGCATAATTTGCATCGCTGTCACAGACGGATCACTGCATGCCTCTAACCATTTCAGGAATTTCTCCCCATGCTCCAATGCCTCACTTTGACTAACTGTTTCTACGTCATCCTCTTTGCCATCCTTCTTATTATTCACTGCCACATTATTATTGTTATTGAATAGAAGACTATCTAAAACTGAGCGTGCCTTATTATTTGTGTTGTTTTTCGGTTTGTCATCGCTAGTCGATAAATTCTCCGCATTCTGTTGGTCCTTGGTAAGTTGCTGATAAAGAATCGGCTTATCGGCGACTGGCTGCTGTTGATTATAAGCAAATTGTTTATACCATTTCCAAAACCACGAACTCTGATCCGCTGTAACGCCATTCAATGCTGATGAATTACTGGTTACATTTGCCGTTGAAGTGGTCGTCAGTCCATTATTCGAATTCTGTATGGTACTTGTTGGCGTTGTCTGACTTAAGCCGAAGAGCGCTTGTTGGGTTTTCAACCAATATGAAACGTAATCGTTTACAGATTGTTTCTCTTTCGGTGGTTTTAAAACATTATTATGTTTGTCATTATCAACGGTGGTTAACAGACCACCACCGCCACCACCTGACGACGACACCAGATTTGTACTAGTGTCGGCCGGTGCCGTAATTTTCTTACTAATTTGTTGAGTTTTCTGTTGTTGCTGTTGCATCAACAAATTATTCCATTGTGCTAATATGCCAATATTTGCTGTCAAGTCAGCTAATGTATTCGTAGTGGTATTTAATGATGGCAAAAACATTTCCGGCCTATTCAAGCCCAATTCAACACTTAAACGTGCTAGTTCGGCCCTGTTCCGTTCACGCTCCGACATGTGAGACGTTGTGGACTTGGGTGTTTCCGGTTTGGCCGTTTTCGACACATCATGCACATCGTTTTTCATGAAATCCATTGTGTAACGTTGCTCGGAATTTGGCGAGTATGCATTTGTTGTTGTTGCGGCTGTTGTCTTTAAACTTAAATTGAATGGTTGCATAACGCTTTCATCGACCTTTTGCCGTTTGTCTTTGTGTTCGAGTGATTCATCCGTTTCGGGACTGGATTGTCGCGATAAGTATGAGATTTTATCCTCATTTTTACACCAGCCACGTAACGTGGACTCGGGCACACCAATATCACGGGCCACCGACGCTTTACTTTCGCCATCATGCACACGTCGTATAGCGTCCAATTTCTCGTGGGCCGTTAATGAACGTAGCGGACGTTTACCGGCTTTTGTGGACATGCTGCTGCTGTGTTGCTGTATTGCTACCTAGTTGGAGTCGCACATGAAACTATTTCAACAAAAATGCCAGTTTTTCTTTATAACACACAGTGGAGCACGTGCTACTGTTTATGTATATAGTAATAGTGAGTGTTAAGCATAGAGCCAATGAAAAGTGTTTGATGGAGTGCGCAGTTCAAAAAAGTCGCAAATTGTGCCCGCCGGGCTATGAAAAACTTTTCCACAAACAAAAACTTGCGGTGAAAAGTTTCGCTTTTTTTATCAGCTTAATACTTTTTCTTCACTTGGAACACTTGAAACAAACACACAATTGCAAGAATGCACGCACGCGCCCCGTTTCCTATACGGAATTTTTCGCACACACAATATTATTTTTTGGGGGCTGGTTTGGTTAATTAGCACAAGATCGGACGACTGTTTAGGTCGGTAGGCTAGTTGTGAATAGTTTCTTGGTGAGTCTCTCCAAAACTGGTGGTCAGTTCCTTTGTCCAGTGGATCAATACAGGCGACGGACGAGCGCGAACTGAGCGCAGGGCAGGCAGGCTGCAGGGAGGTAGGTTCGCGGGTCCCCGCGTGATGGCTTGACGTGACACCCTCCCACCCCCCGAACTACCACACGAAGGGTCGGCAAAAGGGGAGAGAGACTACAGCAGCAGCATACTTGCGCGAAGACGCATTCACGCAGCCCAAACAACACAAACACAAGAGATTCGCCGATTCGCGTCCGTCGTACCGGTTTTCACGTCACGTGCTTTAACAGCTGATGGATGTTGATTGGGATGGAGGCTGTAATCATGGGAAGGGTATATATGGTTTTGGGAACAGCGCGTCATACAACCCAAACAGCCCCTTTAAAAGCTAACTTCTTGCAAACCTGCAAACCTTCATCCCCCCGCACCCAAAAACTATTCGTCATCAAGAGCAGCCACCACTCTCTGTGCCGTCATCCAACACAGCGTTTCAACGCCAACGTAAACAAAAACACCAGCCGGTGTGCTGGTCGTTGGTTCGCTCGGTGTGTTGTTGTTCAACAACGGCATGACAGAGGATTGCAATTTCTAGGAAAATGTTTGTTACTTGGGCGTAAAGATAAACTTAATTTATAGCCTCAATGAATATACACACACACACACATTTAAATATTTCAATAAACGGCAAATTCCATTGCAATCAGGCATTACCGTATTGTTAAGTACTAATAGTACTTTTAAATTTACCGAAGCAACAGTTCATTAAAATGTCGTTAATTGCAGATTCGTTTCGAAAATGGGTATATCTATATCATAAAATGGTAACATATGCAAGCAGTGTTTCGATATATCTTATGAATAATTGGACCACTTGAAATCATAAACCCAGCTGTTGATATAAAATTGTGACTACTTATAAATGCTATTACATTGCTTGCTAAAACAATGATCTTTTGAATTCGTATATTTGCTGAAGGTTGAGATTTTATCAATATCAAATGTATAGTAATAATAAATAAATCATTAACGAAAAGTCATAATAATGAGAGTAAATAAACTAAACTATAAGTGAAAAACAACTTAACGACATTCTAATCACATAAAAGTTCGACAAACAACCCTGTTCTAATCTTAAAAATAACAAACAGTACAATTTTCCAAGAACGTGAAGTTGTACATTTAAAAGTGAAAGAAATTATTTCCTGAAGAGTAAACAACTATATAGAAGCTTAATATGAGAGTATACGAATACAACGAGAGTACAAGAGAATAGCATCAATGTAGTAGTGGCAGTAATTAAAGTCATGAATAAGTCGAGGGTACGTGCTATTTAAACTATACTGTTATACAAAAGAGGAGAGGATTAGTTTAAATGGAAAATTAAGTACATTTTGATTTTAAACCGTTTAAGCTGTTTTAGGAATTTTCAGTTAATGACACACTTCTTATTTAAGATAATAAACTTCTACCTGCAAACAAGACACACTATATAAATCCTGTCTGCGACTAAATTCCAGATAAGTATTTGCTTTTTCTCAAATTCATTTCAACAATAAAACAGTGGATAATTTGTCGCTATTAAAAAAAAGAGACAAGAAAACTGGTAGAAATTTCCTTTAATATAATGGAAATAGTGGTACGGTTTGGTAGTTTTGCGAGAGAGCGAATTCGGCAATTTAGCTGTGTGAAACGGGCTGGAACGGTTGGCTGAGGGTAGAGGGTGGACAGGCGGGCGGAGCGGGGCACTGTAGGTCGCGGTCCGCGGTCCCTAACGGCTCTCTCTCCGGCTCAGGGTGGTGGCGTGACGGTGAGGGGAGTGCGGAGAGGCAGCAGAGGGATGAAACGGTATGGTACGAGCATCGCGAACTACCTAGTACAAAACCTCCCGCTTTACTGCCGCACCACCGCCCCTTGCCATGCCATCCAAGTGGTAGTAAACAGCCATTCTGGCCGTTTCTGTTGGGTGTGTGTGCGAGTGTGAGTGGATGGAATGGATGGAGAACGACGAACTCTACTTGTGTGAAATTACCAGGGACTAACTATCGACAACATGAACGTGCACAGGCAAAATAGAGTCAGGCAGCCATCGAACTCACGGATCTTGTATTCTATTCTCTACCTACCCAACTCTAACCCATGTCACGTGCATTATAGGCCCAAAAGATTGCTAAAATGATATGCTGGATGTTCGGCTACCACATCTTATCGCAATGATATTTAGATAAAATGCTGGACAGGCAATGTTTAACAGGTTTTTTTTGGAAAATTGCAAAAATCAACAATATAACACAGTGCATACGTATTTTTGTATCAATCAATTGCGAACAGAAACTTCCTCCCATAATAATAGTTTAGTTTCTGTTATTTTTATTGCAGGGGATGAAAAAGCTCGCCGTCATCTAATATAAATCGTGTTTACACTTCATAAATTTCGAGGGGGCGCTTTAATAACATGGTTAGGGGCGAAATAATTTTTCTAATAAGTATAATAACGGCATTGATTTATCACTGAATGGAAACTGGTTAATTTTTGGGTAGTTGAAAACCGTATGGATGGCATAAGGGGCACGAAAGTGGGTCAGTGTTATTTCAGAAAACAATACCGCTATAACAACCAACTACAAAGAGCACTTATGATTTTTCGGTATTACAAACACCTACATATATGACGATATCGATAAAGAATGCTAGGGGTGGACTTTTACTGTAAAATTCACATACCGTCCGCTGTCCGCTATTGGACCACATGCACTGTAACCATTAGTGGTTACTTAAACCAACAAGAAAACAAGATTTTTGTTTTAGAAGTACACAAGGACTAGACACTTAAAGTTGCATTCAAGAAGTTCGAGAAGAAATCCATTGATCACATTTTATGCAGTTAATTGGTGTAAAAAGATACTCAATTAATTGAGATAAAAACAAATTTACCGTTCTATTCAAAAAGCTCTACCCTCATTCAATGTAATATAATATAAACGAAAGCTGCATAAAAATTCATGAGGTAAAGTCTTTATGAATGAATGAGAGAAGTAAAAGAGAGAAAATATGTTTGTAATATGTGCCGAATTGATGCCGAGTCTCCAACTCTATTCAATGTAAATAAAACTGTTTCAACAGGTTGTTGTTTGTAAATATATCACGTTCATAATCATTTTATTGCCTTGTAATCGGATTAAAAACAAAAACCAACAAACCATTATAAAAACTTAATCGCTTTTGTATCGATTGAAATTTATTTAGCTAAATTTTAATAATTCATTTATTAAAATAAGCATGCTTCTTAACTGTTTTTCACTATAGTTTTATATACATATACGTAACATCATAATTAACTAACATAAAAGATCGAAGAGAATTCTCAGGTTTTTATTTTATTACAGAGCCACTTATTTTAAACACCTATTATGTCTTTTGAGAGAGATCGTAATAAAGAGGGTGGATTAGATAGTTATTTGTTAGGGGTGACGGTGAAACTAGTTTATAAGGGATAGAAAATCAACTAAATGTTCAAATATATATAAAAATACACTTCCGCCAATTCCTAAATGGTACATACTCTCTTTTATTGTTATTTTTATCTACAGTTCTACGATGTTCGCGCTCTTGAATCGCAAAAATCAATACCTATCCAATAATTATTTATTAATTTTTATATAATTCGTATTTACCTACTATTTGTTTATGAATTTAAGCAGTATTTCATTGGGAAAATAAAAATCATATATGTATGTACAATATAGTCATTAAATTGCTATAGTTCATTAATGCACAATAAATTACTTACATAGAAATACATTCAGCTATACATACAATGCTGATCAGATATATTTGAACAACTGGGGAGTTAATCCGAATTAATATGATCATTAGTTAAGTTCATGAAATAATACTACAGTCTACTATACTCTCTACTGTTGAAAAAAGAATTATATGTTGTGACTATCATGGTTATTAGTTGTTATTAGTTACTAGTATCAATTTAACCATTACAACGTAAATATTATAATCTCCGTTTTACAATATTTCGAACAAAGGAATGCGTACCTAATAAATCGTATTTGCATTGATTTACAAATTGGTCAACTTACCAGATTTGTGGCTTCTTCTAAAGGTTCGTATTTCAAATGATTACTGACGAATTCTGCACAATTTTGCCATGTTCCTATTTCGGGATATGATATTAAAGTTGGCCGGATAGTAGTACATACCATTTTCTACGGAAACATTATTAATATCAGTTTTAATAAGAGTTTTGTAAACACGCGCGTTTGTACCTGCATGCCACATTCATTTTCACAAGCGAGCAAAAGTGGTCTCCTATGAGGATACTTTACACAATATTGTTTTCTAAAATTCTCTGCGTACAATAGCAAACATCTTTCTTTTGTATTATTCTCCAAATAACTTTTTGGATAGTTTGTACGTCCTTCAAACACAACATCCTCGTCCACTTTTGGCCAACATAATTTAATTAATCCCAATTTGTGTTCAATCTCCTTTATGTGTTCCAATGTTAAGTCAATTGGATCGGGCAGAATACGCGGGCGATCAAGAATATCGAATATTGTTGGAATGTATGGTTCTGGTTCCTCTTCATATTCAATGAACTCTTCAAATGATTCATGGTCAGGTTGCTTTAAATCGATTAAAGTGTCGATATTTGCAATTAATTTCAGTTTTTCTTTTTTTGATTTTCCCACATGTTCAGCCGTTTTGGCTTTTAAAATTTCAGCTTCCTGTTTTTGTAGAGAATGCATTTTGTTGAATATGAACAGTAACACTGTTTGATGTTGATTTTATTGATCAAACTGTAATTCCTTCAAAATGGAAACACTTCCAAACGTTAAAGGATAATTGAAATGTTTCATATGTCAGTAGGTATAAAAGTTCAAAGTATCATGATAGTTTTTGTATGATTTAACATTCCATAAATGTAAAAAATTAAACTGTGTAAAACCGAAATTCTTTATTAAACAATATTCAAACATGACATATCAATGCTTAATAGGCACTACCTCTAAACAATTTTACATAAACCAACATTTTAAAAATATAATATGTAGTTAATTAAAAATCAATCAAATATCGTATATCCACTATAAATTTTGTACAATTTCTTTTTTGTTGATGAGTTATTGTCACACTTAAATGCAAATGTTAAATACCAGAACTAAACATTGCAAATTATATACATATAAATATAAATGCACTATGAACGTTTAAAATAAACTCGCGAAATAGAAAATTTCATTCTCGTTAGTTAACATTTTATGTTTAAAAAAAAGTAATCACATTCTGCAGTCTGTTTTGTTATATCACAAAATCACATTTATTTTCACAAAATTTATTCTTCAGAATTGCGCCATTTTTCATTCGCTTCTCTTCTTGCATCCGGAACTAATTGGCTTCTCATGCCACCTAAAACATTACTTGTTGCTTCCGATGCAATTATAATTGGTTTAAAGAGTGTTGGTGGAATTTGTCGTAAAACACCACCAACGGCTCCACTATAGCCTTTTTGTTCGTGTTCATGCGACGCCACTTGTACTATATTGTCGGCGGTTTCACCTAATCCCTTTAAAATACATAAAAAACGATTAGATTAATTTCAAACGAAATTTGTTTGGAAAAGTTACCTCTTTTACAAGTGCGTAAGCGTTTGCCATTCCTTCCCTAATATCTTGCGGCTGATGGAATCTTTTCTTTTTACCTTTTGATTTCGCAATTCTTTTGAGACTTGGCCCAGGTGAGAGCATATCATAAGCAGTTTCCGCCGTAATCTACAGATATTAATCGAAAATAAATATCATTATAATTTCATCGATTTTCTTTTGTGAAATATATACTTGAATTAGATGAATTATCCTGGAAGTTAACTCTAAAGCAGCCATTGCTGTGGAAGTTGTAAAACTGTTGGCACCTCTCTGTAAACCACGCACAATTCTGCCATCTTTCTGGTACTGTTCAATCGGTAACCAGAACAAATCTCGGATTCCCTGAACTAGAATTGAAGTGTGCCATTAAAATTACTGATAATTTGAAATTTATTGCCTGAAAATACATACATAGTTGCACAAAAGAATGTATTGGTCCAACACCTCCTAATAACGTGGGCAATTGGTTCTTTTTAATATCATTTAACCACTCATGCAACAAGAACGATACTAATTTATCAAAACCCAAGAGACCGTGACGGTGATATATGCGCTTCAATTTCAATTCGGAGCAATTTAATTGTGCTAAGCCCATTAAAAGACCCGGCAATGAACCATGGGTCATATCGACACGTTTTCCAGTATAATCTAATCTAATTGGCACTTCAGGTGAGAATATCACACTTCTAATAAAATTAAACGGAACACAATTAAAGAATGATTAAGCCCAATATATATGATAAAATTTTAAAAATATTACCTGAAATAAATAGGCAAACTGTCTACAGTTGATTTTGACGTTGGTTCAGATACTTCTGTTAAATCTTGTTTGCTTTTACTCTCTTCTAATAAAATTAATAAATTCTCATCTACCATTGTTTGAGCATGTTCCTTAATTAAAATTTCATTTTGTTCGTTTACTGTCATTACAGGTGGTTGGTGTGTTGGAGTGTTATGTTTTGAAGAAACCTTCTCTGAATCTAAATAAATTTTATGAGAAAATAATTATTTCATCATTGAAAATTCAATTTTACCTTTCATAGTATTATCTCCTCCCAATTCACCAAAGAATCCAATTAAAAACATTAAAGAGTCCTGATCAATATTAAATCGTAAAGGTAAAATTGACACTTTTAAGCAACATTCCTGCGTTTTCAGTTTAGGATCAGGTCGAATGTGATTAGCTTTTATGACAATCTTAAAAACAAATTGATACATTATGCATTTGTTCATATGTATATAAATAATTAACGTACCATATGAGCGTGTGATTGTTTTGGTCGTGCCTGACTAGTATATTGATAAAGGAACTTATTAATTAGACTGGACTCCAGTCTGTCTCGAATTTCCAAATCCGATACAATTAACACTTGCCTTGAAGCATGTTTTGTTGTATCTGGGTACACATCATGTTGAAAACGTATCTGAAAATATTAAACCCAATTAGTTCCATTCACTTATATCTCTTAAATCCAATTACTTTATTTAATTGAAATTCAATCAAAACACTATGATCTCTGTTCACTCCACCCCTCACAATCCAAGACATATTATTCTTTTTCTTATCTGTCAAACTTTGAAAACTCACTTGCCCCTTTTGTGTATTTGAAAAACTAACAACATCATTTAATTGAGTATCAGAGAAATTTACAGTTTTCTTTTGATTCACTTTTTCAGGCACTTTAAAATCATTACCACCATACATATGCCATATTATCGACATCTCACACAACGTATACCGTAGTACTGGTGTTGGATAATGCTTTGGTGGCTTTAATAGATCTGTTTTTCCCACAGGTATCGTAAAATGATTATCAATCAATCGTACTGGATCATTTGTTAGCCACTTTATGTCAGGCAATCCATTGTTCGTTATCGTTCCTAAACCAGCCTCATTTCCAACAAAACAGAAATCGTCGTCAGTGTCACTACTGCGATTGGAAGGAATTGTCACATCGCCCAATTCACATGTGACTTGCGGCAAAGGTTTTGCGAGGGCTTCTTGGGCTACAGTTATTTGATTTTCATCAGGGAAGAAAAATAATTTCGCTCCGGCATTTTGAACAATATCAACACTTTCTGTAAAAAGAAAACATTTTACAAACTTTGTTAATAACAGCAAATGACCGAACGTACCTTCGTGCTGTTCATTTTCCCTCATTGCTTCACCTAACAAATCATTTACATGCTGATGCTGACTAATTGATAAACTACTAATATCTTGCGCTTCAACTGGTATCAATTCTGTTTCATCTTCAAGTTTCGGAGTAGTATAACTATTTGATCCTTGAATCAAATTCTCTTCTGGTAATAAATCACCGTCATTTGCAAAATAAGTTATTAATTGCATTAGTGCACGTCCACTATCCGAACATGTATGAATATTAATGATGTTATTTGATGCTCTCAGATCTATATGAGGATTTATACCACTTTTCTAAAACATACCATTTTGAACTTAAACTTCATTAGAATTTAAAATTCACTTACTTTATCATTAATTTTTAAACTTAATTCAAATAGTCCAACATCGATAACATTCACATAATCACGTTTTAAATCTACAGGTGCCATAGAAGCAACTCCATTCCTTGACGCTCCTATTTCACTTAAAAACAAGCCACACTCTTCAGCGATAAATCGTAAAGTAGAAGAATTCGCTTGGGCTGACAAATGGGAAGACATACTAAAATTTCCTAAACATAATGCAGACCTTAATGGTAAATATAGAGGTCTATAATCAATGGCACAATCCCATAGATGCAAATGTAACTCAGTCAATACATCCTTAGCATGATAACCGGGTATTGGATAGTCCTGTACATTGAAAAAATCTAATAAATGCGAAATCCATGTATTTGACGATATGCACATGCGATGCCTTAATGTTGCTTTATTTAAACCCAATGCAACTCTCACCGTCTTCAAAAAAATTTAATAATCAAGCACATTAAATAACTGATTTTAAGAAACCTTTTTACCTTAACGTGGTGTGTTTCATGATTAGCTTGAATTCTCACAGCGACTGTAAACATTTCACGATCACCTCCCCTCTTACTACTTACGTCCGTCATTCCTATTTCCGATTTATAAATCGTACTATTTAAATGTCTTCCAATTGCACTATCAATATCTTTAATTGGTGGTATTGTGCTTGGAACACTCATCATTTCACAATGATTCAAATCCGCTTTATGAACTTGTACACAAACAAATCCCAAATTGTCATCACCTTTGTATCCACTAACAATAAAAACTTTAGCATCTTCCACATTTAACAAGAACTCTCCCTGTTGACTTGGTATGACATTGTTAGTTGAATCGTCCCTTACAGGTGTAAACAATGTTACCAATCCATGTCCAATTTTAATATCCATCACAAAATCACTTTGGCTTTTATTTATATTTGAACTATTTACCGATTGTTGTTTTTGCGAGTATTTCATACCTTTGTCATAAGTAGAATAAAATATATTCGATCCCTGATCAGAATCATCATCTGTTTCACTTTCTGATTCATATTGAATACCCGATTTGCACATTGAAAATATTTCTTGGCCCCCTTCTACATTCAAATTCACATTTTCATAAAATGTTTTCACTTTCGGCTTTGGAGCACTCGCTTCCCATAGTAACAAATCATTATTAATACGATTATAAATCAGCTCGTAGATATGCTTTGATTGTAACTGTAAAGACAACGTTGGAAATGAGACTTCAACTTGAATTTGAGTAGATCCACTTGTGGAAGTGACGAAATCTTCCATTTCCCATTTATCACCGGGCATTATTAACTCTTCAGAGTCATCTTTATGCGGTTTCGCATGTGGTGTGTCGCTTTCATGTACAACACGTTTAGCACTAAAAGGACCAGGTAATTTAAATCCCTGATTTTCAAATGCACCATACACTGAATGCGTCATTGGATCTACATCTGCTTCAATATTGTCATCCAAGTCAGCTTTTCTCAGTGGGAAAAATTTCAAATTCAAACGTGACTGTTGCATGCCGTCTTGTAATGAATTCGGGTATTTATCATCGAAACCCGCCTTCCCTATTTCAATAGGAACACTGTTTTCCGTTTCATAATAAAAGACATCTAAACCGCGACATTCAATTGAGTACTCTTGATGGTCTTGTTTTGTTAGAAAACTTGTCTGTAGAGTGCAATCAGAGAAAACTAAGGAGAGGTAATCAGGACGGACATGGCGTTTCCACCATGGTACACGATTCATGTCATGTGCTGGCCGAAAGTCGGGAATTGGAAACCTATGATCAACAAAATGTAAATTCTTCATAATAAATATGGAGCAATTTACCTTAATCTCAGATTGATTAAACTGGACATTAATCTAAAATCTATTCTGGATTCAACTGGTGACGCTGTAATATTTGCTGGTTTATTTTGTGTATTTGTATTCCAAGGATTAAAATGATTTTTCTCAATTATACAAATCGGTTGTGGATGTAATAATGCTGCTATACGATCAATTATTGTTATATCAAATTCTATATCACATTTATCTAACGTTATACTGTAAAATAAATAAATAAATTAATTGAATATCAATATTTTATGCGTTTAGTTACGTTATATCTGTTTTGGGACCAATATTTCGTCGTGTCATATTTTTACTAGTTCTTTCAACATGTTTAAAACTTAATTTAAAGCTCGGCTTGGCAGTGATTGGACTTGTTGAGGTTTGTTGTTTTGTTAAATCATTAAACACAAGCAATGGAACATATTCTGTCTTATCATTTAAATGATAAATGCATTCGAGCAATTCTAATTTAGCAGCTGTTAAATGGCCTGATATGGAAAATGCTGTTAGTGTTGTTTTCTCATCACCTTCTATTTGAACTGGAGCAGCTAACAATCTAAAGACAAAAACAACACAGAATGATACGCGCAAATTTATATTCTAAAATCATTACCTTAGATGATTTAGAGAACATGCCTTTTCAAAGACTTCCCGTGCATTTTCAAAATCCTTATTACCATAAGCTGTTAAAATAAATTGCCCAACGTTTTTAAAAAAATCGTTCACAGTTTGTTGCATTTGTTTAACACTAGACGGCACCAATGAATAGTCTTGTTGTTGAACTAATAAATCTTCATGTAACAATATTAAAGCTAATGAGGCGATACGTATTTGAAAATGAGATATTTCAGCAGTCGGATCTGAATCTATATTATTTACTACAATAAAAAAAATTATGAAATTGTTGTTTTTTTAAAATCATACTTCTTACATCTTCGTCGATTTCTAAATGTATGTTCGGTAAGGGAACTGTTCATACTTGAGCTAATACTCGACTCCATACTACTGCTCACCGCCGATAAAGTACTGTCGTACATGCCACTTACAGTGTTTTTCATCGGCAAGAAATTATCATCGGTGTCACTTTCATCTGCAAATATTTCTTATTTACTGTTTTAGTTACACTAGAAGTTTAGTACCTAAAGGAGCTGTTGACCATCCATGTGCTCCCTGCAATCCCGTCATTTGGAAATTGGACAACGGGTGTAGTTGTTGTTGTAATTCTTGTTCAACGCGTTGATAATCTAACGGTGACATTGGCTTTGCAGTACACCTTGTCCTTGGAGCCACATTACTAGAAGAAAAAAATACATAAACAGGAATTGACATTTTCAAGCAACTCTTGAATGACGCAAATTCACCTTGAGTCTTCAATATCTGGACTAGATAATCCGTTTGCTAATTCAACTAACACATGAAACTGTCTGGGAGACAAAAACGCTGTGAGAGAACCTAAATTTAATTCAATAGACACCTTGGGTCCATTTACATTCTCCGACTGTTTTAAACGAATGCGAATCTAATAGGACAAAAATTGTTTATATTCAAGATGGAATTTGAAAATTAACTCACCTCTTGTTTTCCTGAAATTTTCCCAAACATAATAACCTGACGATTATCATTTATTTCATCCTCTGGTGTTTTATCTTCATTTTCATATTCTGAAGCACGCCTTTCAGGCTTTGTGGCATAAAAGTTTTCATCTTCATCTTCATTTTGTACCGAAATTAAAGCGGTAAACGAATCGTCCTTGTCTTTCTCGTAATATTGAGAGGGATTTATTACAGACCGTGAAAATGTACGTCCTTTACTACCGAATTCCACTGTAGACAAAGTAACTCCTTGTATTATCAATTTCTTTGTGGTGAAAGATTGGACTATGTACGCTTTGTTCGAGTCTTGATTTGTTAAATCTGATGTTTCTGAATTAACAGGATCATTTCCAGCTTCGTCTGTATAGTTAATGCTGTAATGAAACGCGTTTCAGTTTCTGTTGCTAAAACAAAGGCTGTTACTCTTACATGTCAATGTTTATTGTAATTCCTACTCCTGTTGAGGAGTCTTTTGGTACATGCTCTATTTGTATAATAGTGTCTATAAATTTCACTTGGACTCGACTTAATACTGGAAATTAAAGTGTCGTTTTTACAAAGTTAAATATGTTTCAAGTTTGAATTCAATACTTGAATCGATTGTTTGCGCAAACATTTCAATTCCTTCATAAGTTTGGGCATTGTTGGCTAAATTTGCAGCATCTTGTTTAGCACATTCTTCAGCTAGTTGCATAGAACTTGTCATGGAATTCCACATGGATTCAAACATTGAAGTAGCTGAAAAATTGTGCATAGTAAGCAAATTGTGAATGGAGTAATGAAATTGAGAGGACTACCAGATTCGGTTCGTTGTTTTGGTTGCACAGTGACTTTTAGACCCCTCACTTCTACAAAACTTGGATCTTTTAAAATTGAACTCCATGGCACCCGGACATGCAAATTTTCGATAAATCCATCCACAAATTCCATGGGCCAGTTTTGTTTTTCGCTCAATTCATTAAGAGCCTGCAAGTGTTTACAAGTTTGGTTTATTTAAATCGTAAATAAACATAACTTATCACTACTAAACAATAAATTCCATTGTTACATATGCTTAATGATTTATTTATTATGTATATGGAACTTTTTGCGCAGTAAACAATTTTAGCAATTTGCATACACGTTAAAATGAACAAATAATATAGATCAATCGTTATAATAGTAGAAAAATCTGTTGAGATTAACTGACAATAAAGGTTTATGGAAATAAATGTAATTTTACCTGTACATCAAGGCTAATCTTTTCCACCGTTCCTGTGCCATTATACAAATCAACACTTAATTGATCTCTTGTTAGTTTTTCTTCAAAAAATTGTCCTAAGTAACGTTGCAATAAATATGCACACACATTTTTCTTTATACTTTCTGGTATGATGCGATCAAACCAGGGCATTTTGTTATTTTATTAATCTTATGTTATATAGAAAATTGCACAAAAATATTTACATTTATCATGAAAACCTTTGTTTTGCTAATTTTATGGCAAATGCGCACATTTTGACAATGTGAGCATGGGGTCAGCTGTTTCCGTACAAGCGCAATTTGAACTATTTGAAATAAAATGTAATTATTATTTTTGAAATACATTTTTGCTACATAGTTTATAATGGCCGTATATTGTCTATTTATGAATAAATTTTGGAAAATTTGCTATATTTATTTTAAAAATCTTTTTATAAAAATGTAAAGTTTCCGCTTATGCGCAATTTGAACTACTGTCAATGTCAAATTTGACACTGACACCTAACCTAATTTATTCTTTATTTCATACTCTGCAGTATTTAAGTAAACAGCTGTGATTTAAGATTTAGCATCAATTGAAATGGAAAATCTATCGATAAATGCTCAAAATGAAAAAGAAGATGACGATTTTGTGGATCCATGGAATGTTGTTAGTAAATCAGACACTGGCATCGATTATGAGAAATTGATTAGTAAATGATGCAACGTGTGATTTTATAAACTGTGCTCTAACTTTTTTCTGTTTGCAGAACGTTTTGGAAGTTCGAGAATCGGCAAGGAACTATTAGATCGATTTGAGAAACTGATAGGGAAGCCCGTTCACCATCTATTGAGACGAGGAGTATTTTTTTCACATAGAGATTTAAATACTATCTTAAACTTATATGAAGCAAAGAAACCGTTTTATTTGTATACCGGTCGTGGACCTTCTTCATCTTCTATGCATTTTGGTCATCTAATTCCATTCTCACTTTGTAAATGGCTTCAAGAAACTTTCAACGTTCCCTTAGTTATCCAAATGACTGACGATGAAAAAATGTTATGGAAAGATATTAGTTTGGAAGACGTCAAGAAAATGACCACTGAAAATATGAAGGATATTATTGCTGTTGGTTTCGATCCGAAGAAAACACTAATTTTCTCGGATATACAATACATAGGGTACAAAATAGGTATACCTACCTTGTAGTTCATTAATTTACAAGTTCTGTTGTTACAGTCAATGCCCGGAATTTTATCAAAACATGATCAGAATACAAAAATGTGTCACATTTAATCAAGTGAAGGGAATTTTCGGTTTTGATGACAGTACAGTTATTGGAAAAGTGGCTTTTCCCGCTGTCCAAGCAACTCCTTGTTTATCTACATCGTTTCCTGTTTTATTTGGAGATAAAAAAATTCCTTGTTTAATACCATGTGCTATTGATCAAGATCCATATTTTCGAATGACACGTGATGTTACACCTAGAATTGGGTTTTCCAAGCCGTGCCTGATTCATTCCACATTTTTCCCTGCATTACAAGGCGCTAAAACGAAAATGTCATCATCCGATCCAAATAGTACAATATTCGTGTCCGATACAGCTAAACAAATTAAGAACAAAATTAATAAACATGCTTTCTCTGGTGGACAAGCCACTGTTGAAGATCATAGAAAATTGGGAGGAAACTGCGATGTTGATATCGCATACCAGTATTTAACATTTATACTTGAAGACGATGAAAAATTGGAACAAATACGAAAAGATTACTCTAGTGGGGCACTGCTGACAGGGGAATTGAAAAAGATTTTGATTGAACAGTTGACACCAATTTTGATGGATTTTCAAGCAAGAAGAGCTCAAATTTCTGAGGAAGTTTTAAAAGACTTTATGACCCCAAAACCGATGACTTTTTATGACGATTGATGTTAGATTTTTTACAAACACTTTAAATTATGACTTAATTTATTTGTAATCAGCTTTTGTTTGATATGTTCCATTTGTGAATGAATTCTTATAAAAATGAAAGTTAATATTCTTAAACAAAAATAAAGGGTTAATGAGATCGAAGTTAAATTCTGTTTTTTTTTTGGGGGGAAAACTATAGATATAAACTTTAGAAAACGTATTGGATATGTGGAAGCGTTTCCGAGCGTTCTAAATTCTACAAATTTGCGAAACTATTTATTACGGTTTTTTAGGAGAATGTACTTTAATTGAGAAACAATTTCCCTTGTTTTTCATCTTATCACATCAACATTCTATACCTATATAACATATATAAACTGAGAAAATAAAGATCACTAATAGATAGTTGCCTTAAATAAACAAAAAATGTTGCAAATAGTTGGTGTACTTTTAATTTTGCAATTTGTTCAAATTAATGGCCATGGAATGATGTTAGAACCACCAAATCGCAGTTCTCTGTGGCGATTCGATTCTAGTGCCCCTATTAATTACAATGACAATCAGAATTTTTGTGGCGGTCGAGGGGTGAGTAAAAGTAACATTAAAAAGTGAACATTGATAGATAAATAATGTAATATATTTTTGGTTTTATAAAGAAATAAGTTTGTTTTTTTACGCACAAATACTATTTAAACCATTTTGATTATCTGTCTTGATATCTTTGTGAAAAACATTAAAAAAAGTTTACATACGAACGCATAAACTATACGGTCACAACAACCTTTATTCTATTCTAATTTTACCATTAATCATTAGAGATTTGTTTATAGATAATCTTTATAAAAATATTTTAACAATGTGTATTATAAATTAATTAAAATTAAATAACAATTAGGTTCAATGGGGCTTAAATGGTGGCGAATGTGGGGTTTGCGGTGACAATTTTGCTAACCCACATCCGCAAGACAATGAAAATACAGGAAAGTATGGTTTAGGAACAATTACAAGGGTGTACAAATCAGGAAGTACTATAGACGTATCCGTTTTACTAACAGCAAATCATAAGGGCACTTTTATATACAGGTTAACTATAGATTTTAAGGGCTGATTGATTCACAAAATGATAAGTTAATCAATACGACTTTTAATTATGCTCTTGGAATTCAGTAGAATATTTAAGAGTTGCCATCATATATCTAACATAAAATACACACATGAAACTTTAATGTGAACAAATCATCCTGAATAAATAACGTTATTGTTAAAAATAGTCACGAATCAAATAGTTTTTAATTAATTTACTTATAGCATTTGCAAACTAACCGAATACGATTTACCTGAAAGCGGCGAAGATTGTTTTGAAAACCTTTTATTGGAAGATGGCACAGGAAGTTATAATGTATCTAGTTCAGACACAGTTGTTAACAACCGTGTTGTGTTACCGGAGAATCTAGTTTGTGAAAGATGTGTTCTCAGATGGCATTACAGGACTGGTAACAGTAAAGTTTAAATTTTAATTAGGTTTGTCGATCAACGATTAGTTTTAGGTAACAATTGGGGTGTTTGTGAGGATGGAAGTTCTGGAATGGGTTGTGGACCGCAGGAGAATTTTCGTTCTTGCGCTGATGTTGCGATTGAAAATCCATAAATATAGTTTATTAATTAATCTTAAATCTATTCTATTTTTAATGTTTATTTGTAAAGCTTAGAAAAACGTGTAAAGATAAATTTTAAAAATTATAGTCATAAATCATAAAGTCATTAAAGTTCCTTATAAATTCCTAATATGTTTTCATTAATGTCTATTGTTTATTACATATATTGATTTAAATATATAATGGTATATACGTAACACAAGTACTTATAACATGTTTTTCCAAAGGAGAGATAAGTTATCCGAAAAAACAATTGCTCAGATACGCAGAAAATAATTTATATAAATAAGGGAAGTTTATTTTAGCAGACAAAGTTTTATTACCTATACCTGTCCTGAAATAATTCCAATTTCAGTTCGAGTGTTACACAATTATGGCATTTAAATTTATTGTATTTTGTTGTACCATTCTTGGACTAGCAAATGATATTGCTGGTCATGGAATGATGCTTCAACCAACACAAAGAAGTTCTATCTGGAGATTTGATAGTAGTGCACCCGCGAACTATGATGATAATCAGCTTTATTGCGGTGGGCTGTCTGTAAGTTTTACTGCATTTTTAAAACTTTCTAGAGGGTACAGTTTTTAAAAATTTGCAGCCATCATACATTATTACAGTTCCTTTTTCTGTTTGAAGTGTTCATCCTTAAAAGTGCTTTAAACTTTTAATTAAAACGATATTTGAGTGTGTGGGTAAATGAAACTATACACAAAATCTGTTTTTCATCGAATACCCTGGACATGGGTATCGAAATACCGGAATACCCAAGCCTTTTTTGAGTTGTGGCAGTTTCATTTACCCACATGGACCTGGACCTAATTATATTATGTGCCGAAACAATAACAGCGACTTCTCTGTTCTAATATTTAAATTCAAACCTAAGAAATTAACTTGATAAGTGTTCTCTATGGGTTCTTCAAGTTTTTATTAAACTTTGGAACAAACAATATGTACCTATATATGTATATATGTACGTGCACATATGTATATTAATAATTGTGTATATGTATTGTAAAAAAACTATTTTCCCCGGCATTCATTTCAAAATTTAAATCTTAACATAAAAATCAACTATCCTCATTTAAACATTGTTATAAGATTTGTGATAAACTTTATTATTCCCTTAAAATCCAAATAATAAATCTCTAAAAATATTTTTATATCTTCTACTGAGATATATCATGCTTTCACATTATTTTACGTGATTATTAGATATAATGATGATAATGTATCTTATTTACCGTTTACCAACCCATAGGTATAGGTTGCCTTTGTCATGAACATAAGTAGGTATACCTACTTCTGAAAGGCTTGTTTAAATTTTAAAATCTAATCATATTAGTGAGATTATATTTTTAACAATTTTAAAATTGTTATTAGTCATATTTTCGTATAGATTCGTATGTATGTATAGATTATTAGATACGCAGATCATGTCTACACTGAACGCACTTTTTGAATATTTTTATACAAAAACACATTTTGTTCAGTAAATACCTATATGTAGGTACCTATAATTAATTATTTGCTAATTAGGTAAATAATAGGTACACAAATTTTATGCAACAATTGCCATGGGCGATATCATAATTCATTAAAAGTATTTATATGTAGGTATAAGGGCGACAGAATCAATAGCTATAATTAATTTATTTTAAAATGATATATATTGTAATTGTATTACCTTATTAAGATTAGTACACCAACATTTTATCTTATCTTAAAACCTGTATTTTTTATTAATAACTCGCAAAAGAAATATATAATAGGTAGGTATTGATAAAACATAGTAATAAAAACATTATTTTGCTTCCTATGTATACTTATTCGTTTACGTAATTTTCATTTTTTTTTCTTTAATAATCATCAGATAAGGTATATTCCCATAAAGTGTACGAGTAATAAAATTTTTTAACTATTCGCTACTCACGAAACAAGTCTTAAACCAGCAGCATACTATACCTATAGATTCTGATTAAAAGAAATCAATATTACAAAGAATTATGAATATTGGATTACTGGCTAATTGAATGTTAAATTTGTAACAGGTTCAAACTAGCTTGGGTGGAAAATGTGGTGTATGTGGTGACAAATATGACCTTCCACATCCTCAAGAAAACGAAAATACGGGAAAATATGGCCAAGGACAAATCGTAGAAAAATACAGTAAGGGTAGTGTTATTGATACAAATATTGTTTTAACGACGAACCATTTGGGTACCTTCCGTTACAGGTATTTTATAATATTTTATTATCTTAAATATTTGGATTGATTGGAAAGAAAAATGCATTTTTAGTTTATGTGTATTGAATAATCCTAATGCACCCGAATCAGGAGAAGACTGTTTCGTTCCATTGAAATTAGAAGATGGTTCTGATGCGTACCCTGTATCCAAATCAGAGAAAGAAATCAAAAACAGAGTCAAATTGCCCGATGATATAATTTGTGAACGATGTGTCTTTAGATGGTGGTATACTGCTGGTAAGAATAAACTGTAAATATTTATAGATATCCAAAGTTTTATTGAATTTTCGTTTATTAAAGGAAATAACTGGGGTCAATGTAATGATGGTACCTATGCCCAAGGATGCGGACCACAAGAGACATTCGTCAATTGTGCTGATATTTCAATTTCCTAAATTTTTTAAGACAATGTTGTGAATAAAATGTTTTAAAGTAGATTTGGAAAATTTTTATGTATCATGATGAATTAACTTATCTAACCTGCCAAAGTTTTAGATTTATAACCTTTAAATTACAAAATACCAAAGGTATGGCGAAAATATCTAAGCGAACCTAAACTTATACCAAAATAAAAGAGTGCGTAAAGTTTTATCAGAATCAGAATTGTCATAAATTTGTACCGAATTTCGAAAGTTCTCTATTCACAATGGATAAAAAAAGAATCTGTACTTGAAGACTAGACAATAAAAAGAATGGAAATTATTTAATTAATTTAAATCTAATCCTCTAAGATAATATTCAAAAGATTATAGTTTATCTTAACCAATAATCATATATAAGTAGGAAATCTTTAATGGTCTGTATGAGTACATGAATAGTTCTAAATTTGTTTCGAAAATGGCCACTAAAACTATTTTATTAGTACTAACGGTTTTTGCATTACTAGATTTAATATCTGGACATGGATACATGTTAGACCCCCCAAATCGTGCATCTTTATGGCGATTTATACCGGATTTTCCAACAAATTTTGAAGACAACCAATATTTCTGCGGAGGTGTACAGGTAATTTTACAGTTAAATTTTTTAACAATAATTAAAGACATTGAATCCTGTATAGGTTCAATATGAGCAAAATAATGGAAAATGTGGACCTTGTGGAGATAACTGGACTGATCCTGTTCCTAGGAGTAACGAAAACACTGGCTTCTTCGGACAAGGAATTATTTTGCGAAATTACACCGAGGGTTCTATAGTAAACGTTACTGTTGTTGTAACAGCGAATCATTTGGGAAAGTTTTATTACAGGTAAAACTATTTACATTATACTGAATTTTCTTTAAACGATAAATGTTCTTTACAGTTTATGTAAATTAGTCGATTCTTCAAAGTCGGAAACAGAAGAATGCTTTTCCGACTTAGAACTAACAGGGGGAAATAGTTTTTACACAGTGGACTCTAAGGACTATTTTGTATGGAATTCAGTAAAATTACCTAAGGGAGTTACATGCGATCACTGTGTTTTCAGATGGCATTATAAATGTGGTAAAAGATTTGATTAAAAATACCTGGGTAAATTATTTACGAGGTCTCTGGTATGATTTTATTTTAGGAAATTCTTGGGGCGTTTGTGAGGACGGTTCCCAGGGAATCGGTTGTGGTGATCAAGAGATTTTTAGATCGTGCGCAGATATTTCAATCTATTAATACAATCTTGATCTTTGATTTAACTTTTGTATGAAGATGATCCAAATTTGCATAGTCGGTTGCCTATACTATAAGTATTACTTCGTTATATTTTAATTTCTACTTAATACATACTGAGCTGTGTACTGCTGTATATACTACTACTATTTATGTATATGTATAGTGAATTATTTATAATAATGAAAAACAGTTCGTGAATGTAATTTTAAAACAGTTTATTCTATAATAATGAAACAATAAATGAAATTCAGCAATAATACTTCCTATACATTTTTGCACAAATTAGCATAAGACAATTTGAGAAAATTTTGAATTTTCTGCACGTCGATATGTATGTATTTATTCTTTTCCGTTCCGGTACAGCAACGTAACTAAGACCAAGGTTTGCATGTCCAATAAATAATAAATGTTTATTTTTTAACAATAAAAGACTAATTCGACATTTTTGCAATAGCATAAAAAGTATTGAGAAATGCTTTTCTCCTACCACTAACTGATGTAAATCCTTTCCATAGTTTATTTTTGCAGTCTCAATAACAGCTAGGTACTTAAAAACTACCTTAAATTGGATAAAACTTGTCTGTCATTCAAATTAATTAAAAACTGGTTAATAAAAATATTGTTTTCTTTGGAATCGTAAGAGTATGTCATTCAAAGTATTTATTTGTGCTACACTGCAACATTTTGTACTTCGACATTAAAAAACGTCGAACTTCTGGATTGTTATTGAAAAAGGCACTTGTAGGTTACAGTTACACATCAGACATCAAGCATCAAGTACCTACAGACATTGAACCATACTGTATCTTTTACCTTTGTCTATTTATATTAATGAGATTGGTCGAGTTTCGTTTGTCAATCAAGGCTACCAGTATGTCGGTATCGGTGATGTATGAATAGGTAATAAATTTTTTGATGTAGGTACTATAAATTCAACCTAAATTATAACTTCGAAATTTTTTAAACCTGTATAGTTATAAAGAAATTTATTATAATCTTCATATTTATTATAATTCTGGAAAAAAAATTATTATAAAAAATTTATGTATGATTAAAGTGAGTTAAAATTTTGGTCTTGCTGGTTTTTCTCGATTCTAGTGTGAACCTTGAGAATCTATTTCAAAACAATATACATAATGTGCAACAGAGAATTGCTTTCAAGTCCAATGGAATATAAATGATAAAATGATAGGCAAAAATCACCTCATCAATGGATATTTAAATAAATGAATAAAAAAATGTTTAAATAACTAATCAATGATACTAGATATTCATGGATGATTGTTTGAAATCTCATATAAATTATGTATAAGTCAATTAAATATGAGGAAATACACATTTAAAAATTGATAGAAAACTTTACTTATACGCTGTTTAGAATTTTTGCAACTCGGGACCAAAACTTTTATTTTAAGGGTTCAATACACAAGCAATAAAGTTGTGACTCTTATTGCCAAAGGACCTCATATACCATGTACATAGGTATGTATTTAGTATTTACGTATTTACACTACTGGAAGATGTACAAGTATACGGTAGATTTTTGGTAGATCATGCATATAAGTATGTAGGTACATGAATAAATAGCTATTGTCATTTAATTTTTCTATTGTACCTTACCCTAATATGATCATATAACGTACATTAAATCCCCGTCATATTACATAGGCATGTGTAGTTATAAGTATGTATTAACTATTAAGTGTGTACAACCTAATTCAGGAATTAGGTTCTCATTCAAGTTAAAATTTGCCTTAATACAATGAAAGAGTATATGAATGATTATAGTTAAAAAATATATTATTATATCATATTATTAGTTTTATAATCATAGATATATTTGTAATTAAATTTGGCTTAACCATATGTAAATCCTAAAAAGTTCCAATATGTAGATAGATCAATTTGTCTCAAAAACGTCTAGTGCCATTCGGGCAGTTTTAAACAGAGCGGAGTCATGAATCCAAACTTCCTACTTGGGTACCTTTACGTTCTATCGTAAGTAGAAAACACTTACGTATATGTACTTATTTACATATTTTGGATGTAGTGGAGGAAGCACAATATATCTCTACATTCTTAAAGAGAGAGTTCAGAGAGGTGTTGGAAATTATACTTAGTTCACCTTTAGTTGAGCTGCCTACAAATACACTAAGAAGAACACAGTCACTTTTACTGAATTTATTACAGTATCGGGTGAACCTGTTCGGCCCAACAATTTAAAATGAAAGTGCAATTAATTTGCTTATTAGTGTGTGTTGCTTGTAGTTCAGCTACAATTGTTAGACAGTGCCCAAATATTGGTTAGTATCCAAATAAATTTATTAAAATTCGTACATAACATACAAACATGTAATGAAAATTCATGTATTATAAAAAATCTAAATTAGAAGTAGGTCAATTTTAATTATAGATATACCTACATATGTATATTTATTCGTTTTCATTTGCGGTACAAACTGTTTACTTTTAAAATGAAGTACATAATTTTTTCTTTTGCTTTTGAATTTGAATTTATTTAAGCATTTTGTCATACAAATGTTCCATTTTATATATTCACTTTTAACTTACTCGTACAGTTTTAAAGTCTAAAACATTGAAACTTAACAACTTGTTTCTCTATTATCTAATAGTAATTTATAAACAAACCTTTGGACAAACCTGTTGATTCGCACCATTTCTTATATGAACTTACGCAACTTATTTGCTATCAATTACATATAATAAATAATTAATTGTTGTATACCTATAATCTATAGCATGCACATGTATGTATTGGGTATAAAAAAAATCAGCGCTAGGTGAATGGTAAAGTCCACTGTTCAGAAAAATAAACATTTTTTATATTTCAATAATATAATTTTTTTATTTATCTATACAAATTAATCTTCAGCTTATCTTTTCTATAACATATTTTCTTATCCTTGTCCTTGTCGTATAAAATCATCTGCATGAAATTACCATTAAGTTGTCAAGGTGTACAATGCGGAGTGATTTCACTCATATCAATCTTACCGATGCATTAAATAAGAAACTATCCGTAAATATAGGTATAAAATTAATTGAATGGAAACTATACAATTTTTGTTACAGCCAAATCTATAGAGAATTTGAATGATAAGGTAATTGTGGGTAATTGCCAAAAACCACCATGTCGTTTACGAAAAGACACAACAGTTACTATAACATTAAAGTTTAAACCAGGTAATTGAAAGAAATAATTAAATATAAATTTACAATCAAAACATCTCTGTTTTAGAATATGATGTAGATAAGTTGGTGAATTCAGTCAATGCAAATATACTTGGAATTCCATTCCCTTTTCCTGGTACTGATGGTACCGATGCTTGTAGTAACATCTATAAAGATAATAAACAGATTGGTTGTCCATTGAAAGCTGGCGAAGAATATGAATATAGACGTGGTATTGAAGTGTTGGGAATTTATCCAAGAGTTAAAACTGTGGTACATTGGGGTTTGTCCACTCCTGATAAAGGGGATCTGATTTGTTTCGAGGTTCCAGCTAGAATAACTAATTAAAATTTTCTATTGTCACTTTTTACAAATTACGTTTTATTAATAGAAGGTTTCCTAAGAACAGGCATTTTTTTAATTGATTCTTGATACCTACAAGTTCACTACAGAAAGTACTTAAGTTAAGTTACCTATATGTATATTAATTATATTAATTCTTGTAATTACACAAAAAAATGATAGTACTTTGGACCTACCTACCTACTTAGGGCCGTTTTACAAGACCGAGAATTCTAGCCAGAATTATTCCGATTATTCTCGGGTCTGTAGTACAAGTCCGAGAATTCTCACAATTATTATCAGAGTAAAAATTGTAAAACTTGTTCTATATTCTCAAGAATATGCGCGAGAATGAGCGCAGTAGTCTTTCCAGCGCACTTACAGTGCCTACCCCCCAAACTTGAACAAATAATTTGAATAATCAACATAATTTCTTACCACCAAACGTACCCTAAATGGTAGTACTACCTACAGTACGCAGACGTATGACAATAAAATAATTCTGGCGAGAATTCTCGGACGTGTAAAACGGGTCTTATTCAATACTTATACATAAAATGTTGATTAGTTTAGATTAGATCATTGTTGTCAGAGACAAGGTTGTCTACAAACTGGATTTTTTTTTTCTGAAAATGTTTTTGCCGCTGGAAATAACTAAATGAACCTGAAATTTACATGACTAAAATCATGTAAAAGAACTATCTTTTTAAAATTTACCTAAATTGAAATTCAAAAAACCTACTTAAAATAAAAAAGAACAGGATTACTACATCTTATTCATATTTTGTAAATCAATATAAGGTATTAGGGGGAGGAGGGAGGTAGGTACTATAATTTCAATATATGATATCAATATAATGCAATTAAAAGATAGAAAGAGATTAATTTTTGGTAGTGTTTTCAATACAAGACAACAATTATGTTTTTTTACAAAAGTAAAACATAAGTAAATCATGATTTCTTGGGATGTTAGTAAATATTATTTATCAAAATATGAATTAACCATACCCGTTTTCCATACATTGGGTTTGTTCAGTTTAAACAGATCCACAATGAAAACCTTTTCATAAAAGTTTTAGGCATATGTATAATTTCAGTTTTCATTTTTTAACAATTCTTAAAATTACTGTTGTGTTTTTATATTGTTTATATTTTAAGAACATTCACCCTTATTAAATCGACTTACCTACACCCCGTAAGTACCATAATATCTACGTGTTTATACAAACCCTCAGCTCAGATGAATAAACCTATTTTTACTATAATATTGCGCATGATTCGCTCCCTATCATACTGAAATAAAATATGTACCATTCGACTATTGTTTTTTGATGTGGATCAATCAATTTTCTATATGCAGTTATATCGTCAACAAAACGAGAATCATCATGATTAAGAGTTTTTTATTTTACTTTGCTACATTAATTTTACTAAAAGAAGTTAACTCCATCGTAATAGAAGATTGTGGTAAGTTAAAAAATGAAAATATCGCACTTAATACCAACTCTGAAAAAAATGACAGGAACCACATGGACTCTGGAAGATGTAACACTGGAAGGTTGTCCAGTGGATGTTGAAGAATGTGAAATAAGACAAAATTCAACTATTAGCGTATCGATCAAAGCTTTACAAGGTGTATATTTTTTTTTATTTTTTGAAATTACTTATTTATTCAAAATTATTTTAGTTCCACCTTTTATAAGTTTGGACAGTACTGCTTACATATATTTGATTGGATCCAAATTTGAAGTTGATGTAACTCCAGAACCATGTGATCAATGGCCATGCCCTTTTAACAGCGTTGGAGATTTATTCTATAATGCTACAATGCAAATTGAACCAAAGTTCCCTAATGTGAGTAATTTAAAAATTAAAATGTTGATACGAAAACTAGTAATAAAATTCTTTTCAGAGAAGTGGTAGACTGGTACTAATGGGTGAGTTTAAAGATTTGGATTGTATGGCATTTTGTGTATCGATTCCAATTAAGTTACGCACTTACTGATTTATTTGAAGAAAGGTAAAACCTACTTGAGATGCTTACCTATTTTCGCAGTATAAAAATCGTGACAAGCAAAAATATTTATTTTTTTCTTAAATAAACAGTCTTTTTAATAATGAATGTGTTTTCACAAATATCTTTCTAAGATAATATCTATAATAGGAAGCTGCCAATTTACTTTCCTCCACCTGACAACTTTACATTCTCTTACATTACTATGGGAACGTGATATTTTTATCTACCGGTTTTTTTCACATGAATTACAAATAAAAAATAACAAAATATATCGTGACATCAATTTTGATTAAATTAAATACATCGTAGATTTTGTTCTCTGATGATCTAAAAAACAACTTTTAAAGAATTGCGCATTATTGCAACAAAGCGAAAAAACGCATACATTTTAGGTGTTTACCTTAGGTAGTTACAAGGTAGCAAATATTGTTTTAGGTGGTATAATAAGATTTATTTATAAATGATAATGTCAATTCGAGATTGATGATCAAGATTATGTCATTATAAAAAATCGTGACGCAAATTAGGTAGGCTTAATGTCGCCGCTGAATAAAATTCAGTAAAAATATCAAACTAATAGATTTAAAACAAAGATGTAATTTTTTAGTTACATTTATTTTTGTCGTCTACAATGTTTTTTTTTAAATTATGCTAACACAATTTTGTCAGCCTACATAAAATATCACATTATTTTATTTTATATCTATGACTTTATAATTATGATTTCAAAATAAATAGTACAATAGCAACAAGTGTATGTATATGTGTAGGTTTGTAATATACATAATTTTATTTATACAATTTAATTAAATCAAAAAATAAAACAATTTTCTTTGGATTTTCCTTATTTTGGTGAAACCATGTAGTAAACAATAATACAGATATGGATTATGTAACGATATGCCCATGAAAAACTGGATATGTACAAAATTCTCGACAATTGCTAGAGAACTTTTAATCAACAATAATTACGGAGCCCGCTGTTTGTTAAAAAAAAGTTTTAGGATACATACATATACAATAAATATATGTATGTGTTATTCCCTATAGAGCATTTTAATTTTGAACTAAAGTAAATATGAAACAATAAATGGGATGTTACACAAATTATGTCGATGCCTTACTTTTGTATTGTCATCAATATTTTAATTATCATTTTATTTTCTGCATCTTATTTAACAACTAGTATTACCAACAATCGATCGACTTTTCTCTCTTTGCCATTTGAAACTTGTGTAAATACAGTAATTGAGTAACTTATAATAAATACCTAGATGAATATACATAGATATATGTATAATCCATCTTATCGGAAGGTGTGATTTCATCAATTTCAAGATTTGAGTAGTTATTTATAAAGTTTGAATGCTATTAATAAACAATGAGTTCTGACAATTTCAAGTAATTACAGTTTTCGAGGACAGGATCATATTATTATAATATCATTATAGGTCTGGAAAGTGTCATTCAAAAGTGGAATTAGTGGAATCCAAATTATGGGCTCGAGTATTGGTTTATGGGGTACACACTAACTCGTCACCAGACTTAATCCCTTTCAAGTAAGATACACTAACTCGTCACCGGCCGATTTCAGGTAATTTTCTAAGGACCTTTTGGAGACACACTAACTGGTCACTGGGGTACTTAGGTATAATTAGATAATTCTAAGAATCGTATCTCATTACTTCTATATAACTGTGATATTTATTGGACATATTCTCATTCTAATCAGAGACTAAACAGTTTTGTCTCTGTTCTAATATACCGTTCTCGACAGTGTTAGAACGTATTATTCAGAACGATTTTTATAAGTGCAATGGATGTGGAAGTAAAGTTTGCTGAGAGCCAAAGAGGTCATCAGATGCATTAGGTAAAATTATTTACCTTCTTTGTATATAGATACTGTATGTTCATTATATGTATACTACAAAATATATTTATATTTTTCGAAAAAACATATAATCTTTTCTTATTTTACTTTAAATTTTATATCTTCATACCCAAAGATATTTAAAAGGATTAAAAATCGGGTGACCAGTTAATCCGTCCCGGTGACGAGTTGATGCATCTCACTAAGGTATCGGTGACGAGTTGATGTGTCTCGGGTACCTCTAAATTTTTGCAAGGGATTACCAGTGACGAGTTGATGTGCGCCCGGTTTATGCACAATACTAGTGACGTCATATGGACAATTTTCGTACTAGACATATGCTGTCCTTCTACAACTAAAGTCGCAAGAGAGAGAGAACATTTGCATTTAAATAATTATCACGTGACGTGTTTATTCATTTGGCGTTTTTGTCAAATGTAGATGAAAATTTTCGTGGACAACTATAATTGGCGTTTTGACTCTTAGTCCAAAATATGGTTGTACAGAATCACTCTTACAGAGCACTCGATCCCACATTTAAAATTTTGGATCCCACTTTTCACTTTTAATAATGGAAACCCTATCAGTTTCCGGACCTATATAATATGATCGTGTTCCAGGTTGCTAGGGACACTTATAATTTTTGTCTGATTAACATTTATTCATAAAACATAGTCAATATTGTTGAACTACCTATACAAATATGAATCTAAAAGATTGTCCATTATTTTATGTACACTGGAGAAATTCACGAAATGAATTTCATTTTATTATTGTTTTCAGATATGTTCAGTATAAAACACCACATTATTTAAATATTATTATGTACAATATAATTCAATCCAAATTATCTACATCAGTCTATATTTAGACATAAAAAAACAAAGTTTGCTTAATACTCGATGCCAGAGTAAATAATTTGAGTACATATTAGGTACTAATGACGAAGAAATCTACCAGTTACTTCCAAATTAGTTTCATTACGTGATATTCAGTTCATTAAATATAATTTAAAGAAAAAATATGAAAGAAAAACTACAAGGAAGTGGAGATTTGATCCTAAACATTTATAACATTATTGATTGTGTTAAATATATTAATATATGTATATTTTCAAAGAAAAACATTATCACAGTTACACAAGAGTTAAATATAAAGTATAAGAACGTTCTTTTTATGTATAAAGCAATTGAATTAAATTATCTTACATCCAATTTACCATATATGTATATCTAAAGTATTAGATTAGGGAATGTACACATTTTGGACGGTCCTTAAACTAACCAGCTTTCAAATAAATGAAAAAGACACTTGTTTTAAACACAACTCTCCGGTAATCGATTTGCCATAAGTCTTTCCTTAATAGCTAATCCGTTTAGTTCTAAGTCTGTTGCTCTTTGCTGTATACTGGACGTATTACCATTCCCTAAACGAAGTTCTTTCGGTCGAGAGTCCCGTGGAAATGTTCCAACCCTGGCAACAGGATTGCTGTATTGATGGTACTGCAACAGAGCAGGTAACACGTTTTAAATGCGACTAGGCAAAATATAATCGAAACCCCAGATTTTAAATTTACTCTAATTATTTTGTATATTTGAACAAAATTAATGTTACACGCAATTAACGTTTTATTGGAAACGATTCTATTTATACAATACAACTAAAATCAGACTAGTGGAACAATGGATAACGGACAAATGCATTTTGTTCAATTAAATACAATTAATTTGCATTACATACACACCTATAAGCATAGAATTATGATCATTCATATATGTATATTGTGTACGCATTTGTCTCATAATATGCTCTCAATGTGTTCTGACAATTATTTATAATATTTTAACATCAATTTACCTGTTGTTCCATTAATGGAATTGTAGTGGTTACTGGACTAACCCAGTGAGGGGCTGGTATGTTCGAATGAGTTGTTACGTAACTATTGGGCGAAGTGGTGGTAAGAATTCCACCTCCAGTTGCAACTACAACAGCCGGTGCCGGACCTGTTTGGGGACCGTTTAATGGGCCCATGTGTCGATCAATGTCACCCTCAGGAGAGTCTGTCCCGGTGAAAAAGGCAATACTATTAATAGAAACCTTCCAATTCAGTGTAAAAATTGTGAGCTTTTAAGAAATAACGAATGTGTTGAAAGCGAGCTTTCCGCCTTCTTTGTAGAAGCAAATTTGTTAAGGGATTGAGAAAATTTAAATGTTTCTAAAGGAAAAAAAAATGACTCTTGTATGGTCGTTCAAACTTAAATGATAGTAAGTAAGATTTAAAACGCAATATAAACAATTGCAATTGTCTAAATTAAATACATATTTAAACTACTGAAAATTTAAGTGTATTATTTATAATCTCTTTACTATTTCAAGACTTGTCACGTACGAACATAAACAATATTTATTGACAGTTTATTTGAATACAATAAGTGAATTTTAGAAAACCACTAACTGTTTGCGTGACAATATAACAATAAAAAGATTAATTTGAAAATAAATTAATCACGCAGTGAATTATGCAGCCGGTAACAAAAACACTAATTATGTACACAAATTGCCAAATGAATTATGTTAACTAAACATTTCTGGAATAATCCTCAAGGATTGGTAAATATTTACAATAATGGCGAATCCGCTGGGAATAGAGGAAATTAAAAAATATCAGCCTGTTACAAAAGCCCATACAGTTAGCTTCATGCAATTTTTATATACTTTTGAGTGTCGATCAAACAATATTGGTTTTGTCGAAATAAAATGAATACGGTACAATTGCAGTGTGACAATATAAACAGAATAAATGTTGAGGGAAATTGAATAAAGTTCATATGCCTATAGAACGTATAGGTCCCAAATAATGAACAATGGAAAGAATTAAAAAAATCAAACTTTTTTTTATTTACCGTATTTAGCAGGAATAATATCTGGATCCCTTTCATCTACCACATCTCTAGGTGAAGCACTTCTAAGAAGTGGTTTCGTTGATGACATGGTGTTATGATGAGTGCCACCAGACACTTTCTGCTCAAGTCTTACTGTCTCTGGCTGATTTTGTGCTCTACGTACTCTAATTATCACCAAAAGTATCACAATTATCATTGTAAGTGTGGCTCCTATTAAAATTCCCAATAATGGTGAAAAAGACAACTCGCTGTCGGATGCTGGAAAATTTCAATAAAATTTAGTCATCGTTTAAATGCACTTTGAAGAGTTTTGTTTTATTGGAAATTGTTTGTGTCGTTGACTCGTTAGACATTTAATATTAAATAAATGACGCTATTGCTGTATTTGAAACTGTATTCCTTTCGAATACCCAATCATTATTACTGATGCACCCTCTTCTGTTTACGACCATTCCAGCCGCCGTTGCATTATTACTTTGTACTGAATGCTGAATTAAATTGTGCATATGTTCGTATCAAGGAAATGTAAGTGTTCGTTTTCGTTTTGCATTGACTTTGAATGTATGTAAGTTGTAGGTAGGTATACAAATTAATGCGAAATTTAAATTGACCTCCTAGCCCATGATAGTTATCGATACAGAAACAGAATTCACATTCACACCCATTTTATCGTATTTTGGTCAGAAACTGCTGAATCACCTAATATAATATTGAATACAAGCCGTTATAAGAATTGATTCATTGATCGTAAGATAAAACTATTTCAATTGCCTGCAGAGTATTTAGAGTAACTAAAAGTCCTCACATTCACATCGATATATGATGGGTATTGTATATTAGTAAGAGTTTTTAAATAAAACGGAACAAAAGAACAGTAGGTAGGTATATGGAGGCAGACTTAATGTTGATGGTTTTTCTCGTTGCAATACTGCTGCACTAGAAACTCTATATGTGCGTATTTAATTAATCAATTAATTTATAGCAGTTGATAAATAATATAGGATTATCTATTTATCATATCAATACTGCAACAGATACTAAATTATATAGGTGGACCCGAAAATATAAATAAAATGTAGAATTTATTTACTTAACTCCTACCTAGCTACCCTTCCTATAGATAGAAATATATCGGGGTATGAATGAAAGTGCGTCATTAATAAAAAGCATCAGAGTTTAAATAAATGCCGGATTTTGATAACAATAGAATAGAAGAATTCCGGTTGTGATAATGGGATGTGCCCTATGTTAGAACGGACTGAAAGGTTTCATTATAACAATCGGAAATAACATTACCCGTTGATGTTTCAGCAGGAAGGACCTGCCTACCTTGTATAAACCAAATCATGTTTCATAACACATCAACTTAATGTGCATTATATGATTGTTTTAACACTTTTACGAGTACAATGTTACCTATGCACATATACATATAAACGAATAAGTATTACGAGTAGACTGCTAGTTGCTTTGTGTGAGAAATTAAATCATAAAACATGCGTCTACCTAATTAGCTTATAATGTTTAACTTCTATTCAGACACGTTAGGTACCTAATCTACATGATGAAAACCATCTGCTATTTCTCTATTAATTTTAATTTAACTTTCCGGTAAAACATTGTTAAAAATTGTATAAGGTATGTAGGTTATATACGTGTAGGTTATAAAAATGAACCTACATTTTATAGATCCGCATTTTCTTACATTTTTTTATTTACTTACTTAGTTATGTATATGTAAGATATGGATATGCACATATAACAAACTTCATTAATTTTATAAAATTTTAAACACGGAACAATGTTGTTGTAACATTGTTTTACATTTATACTTTTATTATTGTCAAATATTCTTTGCTTTGTAAATATCTAAGTATGTATAGTATGTTCAAGTAAAATAATAAAAATGAGAATAATAAGAGAAATTTATAATCAATAAACATATTCTTTTACTCCATTTTTAGGAATTATTCCTTTAGGTATGGTTTTACTCGTAAAAATGTTTTGTTTTTATTATTTATTAACTTCTTATACTTGATTTTTCCTGCATATAGCAAAAAATTCTGCTGACAACTGTGCCACTGGCCAATCAAAATCTGAATTTTCAAATTTGAAACATTTGATTTGCCGATGACACAGTTGTCAGCAGGATTTTTTGCTTCATGCAGGAAAAATGAAGTATAGAACAAACCAAAATGGTCATTAATTCTAGCAAGAGGTCTTGATTTTTGCAAGATTTCTTGTTACTTGTTAGAGAAAATGTTGTCTTGTCTTTTTCTTGTCTCGCAAATTAGTAAGATCAAGAAAAGACTAAGACTGCAACATTAAGATTAGTAATAAAATTTTACAAATGATATACTTTCTGATTTTCTAAAAAAAATTATTTACCTGTTTATATTTTTGAAATGTCTATGATGTAACTTATTTTAGGCTTACATTTATGTAAATAATACCTACCAAGATCAAGAAACTTGTACCTAACGTTGGGAACGTACGTAGGTATATTATTATTTTTATGTGTACCTATACCTAATGTACTTTCGAAATTATATGATAACTTGATAAGTTATTCCAGAAAATTATTTAGATATATCCAAATCAAGTTTTAAGCAAAAGAATTAGGACGCAATTAAGTTTGTTACCTATACAATATGTATAATTGGGTTTGAGTATAAAAATAAATAACATCTATATAATAGGTACATGGTAGAGATCAGTAAATATTTTGAGTTTGGCTTGAATTTCTGGTTAACCAATAGGTATACTAAATTATACTAAATTCACAAAGGATAATTGCTAACAGATAAAGAAATTTACATAATACTGAAAATAGAGTGAACTGCTGTGTTGTGTAAAATACAAAACTGATGGCAATCCAATCACAGCAGACTGCAATAGAACTAACATAGAGTATAGAGCCCCTTGGTAGAGAATTGAACGCAGGGAAATCCGACCACTCCTTTATTGGCACACAGTGACAGAAATCCCATTTGTATCTTTCGTTACATATTTTTTCCAATTCTGAAGTATTAACAGACGTTATTAAAGAAATAATTATACCCGCTTTTACACACGAACATACATAAGACTCCGTGGCGCAACGGTAGCGCGTCTGACTCCAGATCAGAAGGTTGCGTGTTCAAATCACGTCGGGGTCACAATACTTTTTGCGTCATTTTCCTTACATAAAATGTTAATGGGAAATTCTCTTCCTATTATAGAACATTTTGTGTTGTTTTATCTAATTTGTAAGTGAAAATAATGAAACATTGGAGGGCAAAAAAACTTAAATAAAAATTAATATAAACGTCTCATTAACGGAGATTATCTTTTGTTAAATGTTTCGACTGCATCTCGCGCCCTTGTATTACTACCGAGACGATGAAAAAGGCTTCTGGCGTGAATCGGAAGGAAAGGGGTGTGGTTGATGCTGGTCCTTTAATCGTGAGAACAATTACACAGTTTAGTCTTATCGGGCCCAAACTGAAGGCTATTATTCCATTGAATTTCAGTCTCCTGTCAGAATCATTCCAATACAATTCAAGATGGATGGAAACCGTACGATTTATGATCGAGATATGCGTCTCGTCCTGCCCTCACCTAATGCAAATATCCTGTCGATAACCTGTCCTGATATGAACTCTTGTATAGGTATATGAATGGAAAAAAATAAATGTCATCACAAGTATTTCAACGCATGAATAACAATGATCAGAATGTTTAAGACATATTTATTCTCAGATATTTCAACGAGAATAGAGTCCGATTGATTTATATGAAAAGAGGAAATCTACATATGTTTGGTTCCCTCATAAGTTGAATTTTGATGTGCAATCAGATAAGATGATCTTTCCAGCCATATTCTTTCGCCGATCAATAAAAAAATATGGTATGTACGTACATATACATATATGGTATATCCAAAGTTTTTATATTCTCTTAATGGACATAAAATATTTAAAAAAAGTTGTTTCAAAGGATTTTTTAATTTAAAAATCTGCTTGCATACAGCTAAGAAAAATCCAATATCTTTGAAATATACTCCAGAAAATATATATACCTACGTCATTTGTGTTTTTAGATTTGTGCTCCGATGTTTAGAGTTGATAAAGCAAGTGTGGAAGAAGAACATTCAATTGACTTTCCAATTTAACGTTAAAAGAGAAAAACTACAACGATATTGTATTGTTTGGCAAAAAACAACAGGAAAACAATTTAAAGCGTAAAAAGAGGACAAAGTAAATAAATTTTTAGAAAAATTATATTACAACTTGTTCGATACTGAAAGTTAACAAAGACCTCCAATGTTTACAAAATAAAAGAAAAAAAGAAACAAATAAATAAATAATATTGAATTCCGTTTGTAAAGTGCGACGGCCTGAAGAATTAGACTTTATACAATTTATTAATACACTCGCTCTACAAATAATATATTCTTTTAATATAATTTGAAAATATTCTATCTATCATTCTTTTTTTCTGTAATACATATCTTAGGGTTTAATATTTTCTCCCATATTCTTAAAATGGTCCGCATGAAATTACACGCTAACCGATTGCCCATGTCAGCATCCAATGTCACAGGTCAGCTATTTTGTCACAGTGGCCAATATTCCAGAACTGACCATCCATGTCACATAAGCGCAACCGCGTTTTTTCCATTCCTGTCCTTTCCATTTAACCTCTCGCCTAGTCTAAATCCAAATACAAATCTTCTATATCTTCTATGACATTTGTGTGCGAATAACTTTTAAAGTAGGTATTGCACATTTACAATTAATTACCTACATGAATCGAGATATTATTGAACTCAGTTCGATACAATTGTTCCATGGTGGTATTAGCTACATATGTATAGGTATGCAATAGCGATTGATTTTAGATTATGCTTACGATGCGGATCTCTTAGTTATTCAATACACACAAATGGTTAACAGTGAAACAAAACAAGTGGTACAGTGTTGCATCTCTCGATTTGCAAATGCAGTTATTATTGTTTCCGTTTGATATGAGAAATCATTTTGTTTTGTTTATCAATTTACATGAATAGAATTTTACAATAGAGAAGTTAATTATAAAGCGCAGCCCTCATGTTCTTTGTTGAACAAACGATTATTTTTCAAATACAGATGTACACTCGGATGTACATCTCTGATAACTGTACATATAATTATTTTTTATACTCTTTTTAATGCGAATTTTTCACATAACAACATTTTACTAATGATATTAATCTACTTACCCGTACGTTTCTCTGCATCTCTGAAAGTTACTTCTTCTAGCACCACTCCCACACTTCTGCCCTTTGCATTAACCGCAAAAACAGTTATGCGAAATGTTATGTCCGGCTCCAAATTATCCAAAATGAAGTACGGTTCCGTGTAGGAGGTCATATTGTGTTTGGGTGTAACGGAGTTCTGTGGATACAATTCAATAAGAAAATGCTGTGGAAGACCACCATCGAAACCTGGCACGCAGAAGACCTCGACCGAGTTACTAGTTTGATTGGATAGGGTACAATTTTTCACTGGAAATGGTTTACCTACAAACAAAATTTAATATGCAATTATTCGTGTAGATTGGATTATATTTGGAGGGGGTGGGGGAGAAGATGACGTTGGCGACAGTGGCAATTTATTTAAATATAAACCCTTCATCGTCATCGTCGTACGGGTTCCTCCGTTGGAAATTTGCAAATAACTAACCTGCGGCGACAACTTGAAACACGCAAGGATTAATCTGATGGCCAACGGCGTTGACAGCCCAACAGGAAAGTGAACCGTAATCCAACTCCGAAACGGGGGTATAACGTAGAATGCTCACTGTTCCATTGCTTGTGTTGGCGTATCTTTCAGGTGACACATCTAATGTTTCGCCAGAATTGTTGAACTTCCAACGATACATCTTTGCTGGTGGATCCGATTCGATTTCGCATACAATATCAACACTTTCACCCCGCGATGCACCAACCACTAGAATTTTGTCGTATTTACATATCGGTGCAACTGCAATAGAGCATAAATTGATTGTTAATACATATTTTAAATCGGGATAAAGACAACTTAATGTTATATCATTAATGTTAAAGTTCAACATATTCAATTCGTTCCTCTCCGTCGAGCATTATTACTGGCAACCAATTGCAAAAACCTCAGCAAAGTAAACCAAATAGTACAATGTTTGTGTATTGTGTTGGCAATTCTTATTAAGGGGAGCATCAGAGCAAACTCAATATTACCCTGCCCTCTCACTCTCTCTATCTGAGCATACCCGGCAAAGTTAATTGCTATGTTCAGTGGCTGCGGGCTAGCTCTTTCATTATCATCAGCGGATATGGGCTTTGCCGGTCTTCTGATGCTGTTTTCCTAGGATCGCGTTCTCTTGTTGGTATGCTTGCGGCTTAACACATTTTACAGTCAGCCAGAGAATATTATGACCACGTGAATCAGCAGCCATCTCTTATATATCTAGAAACAACCATTTATCTAGATGATAACGCAAGAATCAATAAACTCATATCTGGTGTTAATAGCTTTATTGCCACCTATTATCTATAGCCCACTGAAAAACAGCCCTCGCTTGCGCCATTGTTTTTATAGCTATTAATTTTTCGATATTACCACAAGGCTTAATACTGAATGCTCCTCAGGGATGAGAGCTTATTCAGATATAGTCTCTTGCGATAGTGTTTTAGTGAATTGTTGCAGGTAGAACAAGAAACAGATATGTATAACATTTATATTATACATATATATTATGTAACCGAGTGTAGAAGTTGGAAAATAATAATGATGCTTGCAATATTCATTTTATGCTGTATCATTACTGCAAACGTAAATTGGAAATTCAACAAATTCTTTCTATACAACTCGTTAATGTTATCAAGAATTATTTATAAGCATTTTTATACATAACAGATATTTGAAATTTCCTCGTAAATGTCTCTCATATAATTATAATGTTAATGTACCTTAGGTACCAATAGGTTAAAGAATTGTTTTTTTTTCGCATGACCACAAAATCATCTATTTTGACGTCCATTTCATCTCTTTTCATTTGTTATCTTTATAGAGTGGTCCATTAGGGTATTTTCGTTTTTGACTGTGCCTCGCATACATAGAAGCATTTTGAACCTATGAGCTGCTTCTGTCACAACGCAAGTGATGTATTACTCTGACCAGGACAGTTTGCTATCCCCTGATAATACCAGTTACCAAATAAACTACTACACTTCACCTTATAAATATTCCAAGTGTATAGAGGGATTTAGATTTCGAATTAAAGTCTGGTGCGATCAAATATTTCATAAATATCATATACATACATATGTGCTTGAATTATTGATGGGGGTGGTGAAGTATTTCTGAATTAAATAATGGCTGATTCGATCGACCATAAGATTTCGGATCTCAACATTATTAGAGGACAAATGTCGATTTTAAGAAATAAATTTAATGTGTTAAAAAATAAGAATGTTTTAAATAAGAATAATTGTGGGTCGTATAAAATTTAAGAAGACAATATAAATTTTAATAGAAAAAGACAATTAAAATAAAAATAAAAGTTTCTATTGGTTTTTTGGTTGTTAAACATAAAAGTTAAGTGAAGTGTAATAACCGCAGGTCATAATACTGTTATTTAAGATGATATTGTTTTATACGACTTTTGTCAAAAACTTTTTCTCTACATACCAAAAAGACATCTATACTATTATACATAGAGAAAAATTGCACGTTTCAATGGACAACCGCGTTTTTATTTAGTACTTTTCGAGCGAGTGAACACATTACTTTATCTCATGTTATAAACGATAATAGACAGCTAGTAACGAGGCATGAACAAGATGCAAATGGCCTAACAGGAAAATCTAAAAATGACCTCTTCATTCCAATTGGTCAAAACTGAGAGAGAAAAGAACTTGAAAACCAGTTTTACACTTTCAGTGTGCAATTTATCTTAATAATGTATGTGGGTTTTCTCCACGTACCGCTTTTCTTTTATATATAAAATGCTTCTAGATTTTCTCAGGATGAATGTTCGTGTCTATTAGATTCCTTAATTTGTTACACCATCTGAATTTTCCTATAATTTTCCTCGAAATTCTAAACTGTAAACGATTCCCTTCTTTGTGGAATTATTCTACAACTTTTTGCTCTAATAGTTTCCCATTTGGGACAAAGGAAAATTTGTATAGCATTTAAAAATCACATTCAAGATTAGTAATGTAAAAGTAACAAGCAAGTGGAGGAGAAAAAAAAGGTCGCAGAATAAGTTTGAAGAGTACTACTATAGAGTCTCCATTTTGCATTCCGCAATGTTTTTCATTATAATCACTAAGTCTCGTTCTTTTTTTGTAAAACCTTTTTTGATAAGCAAGCAGCAAGCAGTGGTTTATTTGTATGTTACTGTAGGGTGTACTTTTACTGTTTTACTACATATATATCTGCAAAATAGAAAGGAGAACTGAATTGTGTATTAAAGCCCAGAAAGCGGATAATCCGAAAATAGACCTACACTTTATTTGCAAATATGCGGAGATGTGGGACTATTTGCATGTTAAAATTTTTTGCATAATACCCTCTCTGTATACGCTAATTATTCTGGAAAAAGGGTGAAATTTTATGGAAAAAGGCAAACAAAACTGAATTGAATTTTAGTGTATTATTAATTCATTTAAAAATTGTTTCCTTTATAACTATCACAACACAAGTATGTAAATGAACAATTTATTTGAAAATTGTGACAAATTTATCCGAGGATTTAACAATATACATAATACCTTCGTTTGTTATATTACCTCAAATTTTATTTAAAAATTAATATGCAAATGAGTGTATTTAAATATAAATCAATCGATAAATTAATTCAATTAATAAAATACCTAGTACATCATCAACTGCAAAATATTATATATATATATATATATATATAATATAAACAACACACCTATTCCTGATGGAAAAGTAACGTTATAAAATGCGTTATACATACTGAAATACCAAGCAATTTCTGGCTAATGCTACAATTTGTTCATGCCAAATGTTTGACATTTCGATATCTGTTCAATGCCTCAAATTGAATATTTGCCATCTTCTACACGATAGGTATAAACATTTCCACTTCTTAGAGTAAGAGTAACACACTTATAGGAATTTTAAAAACTTACATTGCACTCTGAAATTGATCTCATTACTAACAGTCTCTCCTTCGCTGTTCACTACCGAACATTTGTATTGGCCAGCACTTTGCCGAGTGACTTGCTGCATTACCAAGCTTTGGTTACTGTGGATTATCCGACTAGGCATGTTGTGGTTCACTTGAACGCCCTGTAACAAAATTAGCTCGTTATTGTCACATAACAATGGAAACTGTATTTGAAAATGGATTTTACTATTGAATCAACAAATTAAGTTCATATACCAGAAGTCTAACTTTACATCATGCAAAAATTATTCTCTTTGTTTCAGTTTACAAAGTATTTCTATGTATATAAGGTTTTCTCAGTATCCAACCATATATGATGAAACCGAATATTTTAGTACATATGCAAAAAGTGAAACAATGTAGGTAATGGCACACAGATTTCCTTTGTCTATTATTCATTTACACTTTGTAAAACAATTTTGCTTTGATGAATTAATTAAATAATGGTTGTATGGTCTATTTTTATTTAATTATTAGGTTTGTATCTGCTATCTGCTAGTCTAGTTAGAGGGAAAACATCATCAGACTTTAGCGCAGATGTTGTTGCTGATGAAATTTGACGCCGATGTTCATATATGAAAAAGAGAAAAAGTGTTACGGTTGAGTATAGTTGCCGTTTTTCCTATACGTTGATTTCTATCTACTGGAAGTATATATGTATGTACATACACTTCTATATAGGGTAACCAATTACGTCCCGCATGTCCGTGACTTTATCAGCGTCCATGACACGCGTTTCATCACGAAATGCCGGAAAGACGGATTATCTTTAATTATCTGAGACATCGAATGATGCCAACTCCAATTGTGTCTTTGGCCAAAAGTCTCATGGAAACGTGCAAAAAAATACAGAGAAAATGTCATCTGAGATATAGAGACGCTTGTCTGACACTCAACCAAACGAAACATTAACTTAAACGTTGACCAGTTACTTTCATTTACCTAAGTAAAAGAATAGTAATTTTTTTTTTTACTATTAGATTTTCCATATTTTAATATGGTAATTACATACTTCATATTTCAAATAAATACAGATGTCTATTTAAGACATAGATAATATATACGGAGTTGCAAAACATTTGAAAGCTGGTATATGCTGGTACGAATTCGAATATAAAAGTTCTTATATACAAGTGGGTATATAAATATATCTTCTGCAAATGTATATAGAAGAGGGTAATTGAAAAAGTTTTTTTTTTAAATTGTACACAAAGTAGCAAAAAACTGCATACCTATATGTATAATACTTAGACAAATATAATATAAATACAGGAGTATACTTCCTCGTATAGCCGGATATTGATTTTTCAGCGAGCTAAGCTAATAAATCATTTTTTTTTCTCAGTATGATGATAATCATTTCCCCCTTGATTTCCAATTCGAATAGTGTGTATAATAGAAGACTAATATTATTACACTATCAATTCGAAGCAGTAAATTTACCTATATCACTGCACAAAACTGTGGCGTAGTTGAAGTTGGAAATGGAAATAACAACAAGGAGAATGACTGCCTGCGTCCCTGTTGACTTTTATAGAATGAGAGATTAAAAGACTCACGGTTAACACCTAGGAAAATATGGTAATTGCGTTATGTATGAAATGAAAATGATTGTGTCATCATGTAATTCACCAAACGAAAACAGTGTGTCGTTGCTTCTTCTACACCATTCGTTCCTTCTTATATTCGTTCATACCTCATTAAATTTCCCATCTTTCCTTTATCAATCTATAACTATCGATTTAGTATATATAGTGGTTCATAACGTTTATATATACGATTTTACGCACTAAAACCGATAATAGAAGAAAATCCGTCTGACCTGGCACTATAATGATTTTTATTCGATTTTCAAAGGAATGGCGTTTGAAAAAAGTGCTCTATTAATTTTTCCATTGTCTGAATGCATGTCGTATATTATAATAAAATTTCGGCCACAGATTTATTGTACGGAAGAGCATTTAATTATTCCGTGTATGTAGTAGGAAAAATATGGTGATTTCTTTCATAGTTAGACAAAAAATATTATTACTTCCTGGTCGGTTAAAGTTTGTCTTTAGTGAAATTGATTCACCATAGTGTTTACTTTGCATGTATAAAGGTATAACAGTGCGGTTGTTTCGGGTTGAACGAAGTGATTAAAGAGGATTTTCTTGCCATTTTGTAAGATTATGGAAATGAAGTCTATCCTTTTTCGAACGTTTTCAATTTATCGTTTGTGTTCACGGAAAAGGGACGAGTTTTCAACTTATAATCAATTATTCAAACATTAAGCAGTATTGTATGATTATTGTCTTTTTCACTACCCCACTACAGAATTATATGAGAAGAAAATTCTGCGACCATGGATTATACCTACATATTCATGCCACATTACATAAAATAACGAATATTTTAAAATTTACATCTGATCTTATATTTTTATAGACTGACGATAACAGAAAGTGGTTTTCAGATTTTATAAATTATTCATAGAATGCATTTAGAATAACTCTATTTAATTTTTTATATTTTCAAAACATCATATTTAGGAGTTGTACACTTTATTAACATTGGCTTTTATAATTGTAAATACCTATTATACATAATTAACCGATGCAATTTTAAATAAGAATTACCTATAATGTTTTCTAGTAAAAATGAATAACATGCACACAATTTCCATTTTAAAGGAAGCCACTTGTCAAAATCTGCCGTTGTTACTGTATATGTAACTTGTCACTAAACATCGGTCTTTTCCACCGGAAAACACACAGTAAATGTTTTTTTAAAGCAAAATGGTTGTAATGTGGCAATGTCGAATACGGTTGACACTATAGAAAATTGGCATCCCAGACAATATATCAAAGATTTTTTTAAGAGTTTTCTTTATGCCTAAACTTTCTTTATATTACGGGTTGAAATGCCAAGACCAACAATATTGACATCAGATGTTACTGACATTTTAGTATTATCTTATTATTACTCTTGTTAAGAGGAAAATCATATAAAAACTTTCTATTCTCTATTTTATGTAGGTATAGTTTAAGTAATTTGCTTTGATAAGCAAAAATTTCCATATTGATTTCGTTTATGTTATTTTATATTAAAAATGGAAAACTTTTCGCACAGCTGTTCACTTTATTAAATTCCCACGTCTTTTAAAAATTACACATGCATATAATGCTTTACGTATATCTGGCGTATGTTCCCGTATAAATTTCGTTTATATTATGGGTATGTGATATGTAGTATATACGAATATGTATGTATAGATGTATTGTATACCTTATACCTTATCTAGGTTGAAATATAAATCTTGCAATGTTGGCAAGAAAAAAAAAGTGGTAAAAAATCATTTTGCGATGCAATTTGTATGTTAAAGAACAGAATAGGATATATGTAGATACTACTTATATTAAGATTGTCAAGTGTACTTACGTTATGAAGCCAGGTTAGACGTCTCCATAAGGGATTGGCCAAAACATGACACTCAAAATAGACATCGTCACCTTCCTTGATGTCATCAGCATTAAGTGTATTCCCTAGACGTAATGTTACTATTGGGGGATCTGAAACAATACGCCTTTTGTCAAAACAACACAGAGAAAAACAAAAACTTGTAGATGCAGTATAAATCATTGATAGACTACTGTTCCCTGTTGTTTGTCTGTTTTGTCTCTTCAATTCATATAAACAAAGCCTCAGAAAGAGGTCCCCGCACACACCCTCGATCCAAGAAAACGAACAGATTTCCAAGAAAGTTTGTTTTGTGGGGTTATAATGCCACCACTACCAACAGCATCTCTGATTGCGTCATGACAATTTTACTGGAATTAATTTATTACATTTCTTCCTCTCTTTTTCCACATTTCAGAACAAAACAATTATCTTCCTTTTCGCGAGCTTTTGTTCGCCATGGAATGCTTTTTTTATAAAAAATCTATTTTTTTTATTAATTTTATAAGAATAAGTACATTAATTAAGCTGTCACTGTTTTGTTTATTTTGTATGCATGGTAAGTGGGTGGCCAAAAAATTCTATACCTCTTCTAATTTTATGTAACAAATTACATAAATCAATCATTCTTTTTCAATGTAACAAAAAATTAAGTGAAAATATCTAATTAAAATTAGAGCTAGAAAAGTGTTGTGTTCGAATACTTACAGACTACGTCAATTTTCCACGAAGTTTCTACAAAGAGGCCGGTAAGATTAGGATTTTCAGCTCGGCATGTTATAGATTTTCCATCGTCTTCAGTCAGCGGAACGAAACTTAACTCACTTATTGTTATATTTTCACGAGTCTCTTCCTGAAAACAAGTAAAATGAAAAATTATAGACCAATTAATTCAAATTTTAAAATAAACACTACTGAATTGCATATGTATAAGTAGAAAATATGAAAGTTTTATTGACAATATGTATTATATATTTTTTACGAATGCACATAGGACATAATACATAACTGTCCAAGTATATCTATACCTTCTCGTATTCATATGTATACGAATTGTGCATATTTAAAGTGGAAAATATTTGACAAACTGTTAAAGTAAAGTTTACCTCGCAAATTATTTATAAAGACACGACTTATTAAAATGTTCTTTGTTTATTATCAAACTGATATTAAAAAGGTTCTTCATTGTAGTACCTATATATTAGAATGAAGGGTTGTTATTCTAATATGCGTAAAGAAAAAATTCCCACTAAAGAAAAAACAAAGTCAAAATGAGTTTTAGGCAAAAATTTGTTTTTATCACTAATAAATGAAATAATTTCCAGTTTGCCAGTTTTACGCAACATTTAACAGACTCTTCTTTCTCATATTCTGCTCCAAACAAAGATACAAATAGGATCAGATATTAAATAGGGCTTTTTATATGCAAATTTGGTGAAACAGTTTTAATACACTGAAACTGTTCAGGGGTTCTAATGAAGTGTATTATAGGTATTCCTGGTGATTTTCTCTTACATTTTATATACCTAGTTTCTTTCACGTAGCTTAAAGAATTCATATAAGAGGAAAATAATTTTCCACAATTTTTTACTTAAATGATAATATAATAAACGCTATGAATTTTATTACCATTCATATAAGATATATAGGTGTCTTATTTGTCCTTACCTTGAACCTCTTTTTCACCTGTCGTTTACCCTTATACCATGTGATAATAGCAGGTGGTCGGGAACCAGCCGATTCGCAAGCCACTTCGTACTTTTTGTCCGCTACTAGTGGACTAACAGTCTTCAATATAGTCGCCGTCAATGGTTTCACTGTAAACGAAAATTGAATTGTGTTCTCTGACAATGATAAAAAATCGAGCAACCACTTACAAATCAGGTTCAATACAACGCTCTCTTCTTTAGGCTCGGTCAGTTTTGTATTAAAAGCTCGACATGTGAAAATGGCGTCCAAGTCCTTTCTTTTAACTGCTGGCCAGACTAATTTGTTTTCAATGAGGTTTCCGGTATTTATCTCGTATTGCTCATCCACGGGCTCTCCATTCACTAGCCAGTGAACTGCCGGTTGAGGGTGTCCACCCATTGTCCGACAACTTAACAGGATGTCGTCTCCTTCTTGAAGAGGACCGAGCGTTTGGTTCACTTTCCGACCATACCGGTCGTAGATCGCTGGCTGTCCAGGTGGTACTGTGTTAAATAAAAATAAGGTACAAATTAATTGAAGTTATAATTTAAAGAACATTGGGGATGGTTTTTATACGAAGACTAAAAGAGCCACGTTCCGTCGCGTCAGGGGTGGATCGAAACCTCTCCAAAACACAATGTTTATGTTTAATCTCAGACTATTTATCAGAATTATACACAGTGAACGGCTCACACAAACCTTCTCACGAGAAAGATGAATGACCCTATTCGGAAAATGAAAATATGATTCCGAATCATTTCTCTCTGACAATATTTAAAATGTTTTTATGCTGTATGTGATTAATTACATTTTCGTAATTCGCAATAAATACAACGTATCCACATACATACGTAACATACGTACATATGTATGTATGCTGTACATGGTCGTTAAGTAGCATTCGGAAATGATTTATAAATGGTTGTTTTTTTAACGATTTCGTATATTAAAGTTTTTCATGAAGAATCGTACATATACCTACATAATACAGGAAATAAAAACACATTAACATTTTGCTAAGTTTACAAATAATGAGTTTTTTAATGTTTGTATTGTAAAAACAATTTCTATCCCCTTTAAGTTAATTAATATTTTAAGCAGTCATTTATCTTCATAATAAACGTCTGCTAAATTAATATTTAATTACGGTATAACCGTTCCATTTAAAATCTGCTGCACAAAATGACATTTAAAAGAAGTAAAAATATTCACATTTCTAGTAATGCAGAAACCTCAACAGACACTGAAATTGAAGGTAAATAATTTTTCAAATAATTTTATGAATTTTCTCTCAAATAATAAGTAGGTATAATATAAAGTCTGTGATATTTTTATGGCATAAATACTAAAGCAATTAACCGCATAAATAGTTAATTTGCAAGGAAATACATTTGTGTCTAGTGCAGATATTAGTCAAATACGTGAGAAAGAAAATAAAATTTGTAATGTGTTTCCGGTAGAAATATTAGGTATAGGAAAAACTCAAATTCAGAATCCAATAAACCTACAGGAAGAATTCAATGAAGAAAATGCAATATTCTATAGTGGTTGTCTGCATTTAATCTGTTTTTACTTGTTCTCCAAAAAATTGTGTTAAACTAATGTAGTGAAATCTGCACATCTGTTAGATCGCTTGGCAAATCAAAGCATATAAGAATTTATATATATTATAAATTTTATTTGCACATTTAATAGAACTTTAAATTTGATTAAAAATAAATTTATGCCTATGTACTTCTACGAGTACCTATCGATTTTTTTATTGTTTAAAATACTCAGTTTTCTATACGCTTAAAAAATAAAAACAAGAGAAAAGAAAATATAAATATTTGTTAAATTAATTTAAAGTACCTACTCGTACTTATTTACATAAAAATGTATAAGTCTCTCTATCTCTATCTGGGAAATATGTATGTAAAGTATTAGTTTAGTAAGAATAACGATGTAAAACATATCACGTATCTAAATTGATGAGATATGTTTATATTATCCAGAATATTACACACATTATAAAATTATTATGCAGAGTTTGGTATATGTATAATATAAATACATATGCAAAGCAGACCATAACACACATACATAATACATTTATATAAATAAAGCAATAAAATGCTGCGTATACATTATTTGTCCCAAGTACGAGTAGTTAAAATTTTACTACTGTTAATATTACCACATTTTGATTAAAACTGATTTGTCCCTTAAAACCAGAAAACCACGCATCGATTTGTGAAAATTGTAATACACACGAACTTCTCACTTCACTATCAAGTATTAACCCTTAACCGTGCCATTAATATGATCCTAATAGTTACAAAAAGCACCCTTCTCTCACGAGTTAACTGTCATTAAGGCAGTAATTATGGTAACCAGTTACGTACTTTTACTGTAGAACACATGAGGTGGGAAATCGTTAAAATGGTGCACTCATGTTTACCTTATTTTAATCCAAAGGCTTCAAATTACAAATTTTATTACTCTATTAGAACCGTTGTATATGTATATTGTGATCATTGCATGCTCTTAGAGACAACTACTTTCTTAATATATAATATGTTTTCTGTTTATTGCTTTCGTATGGTGACTACTAAATTCTAAACCGAACACGAGTAAAGAAGAATCTAATAAACTTGTGTACTTTATCGTGGCGGTATAGGTACATATAGATACATTTTTATTTAAATATGTTGGAATGCTATATTTGTATATTTACATAATACTCTCTCATACGATGAGACACCATTATTGATATTACTAACAATTAGTTAAAAAGAAGATGATTGCGTTCTCATTTCTAATAATCAAGTTAAAAGAGGAGTTCTTTCTTATTAGAACGAATACATTTCATATGGGTTCCTGCAACTAGAATAATGGAAATATCCATCTGCTAGAAGATTACAAGGAAATCAATAAGGACTTCATTATATGATCCGCCCTCAGTTTCCACATTTAACAGATTTGAGGTTCATGGTTCAAAACCTGATGATCCGTTTCTTTAGAAAATAATCCAACGTATTGAATCCAATTTTCTGACAGATCTTTCGATTCCGATCTAAGCTAAATATATTTAACTCTTTCTTAATGTTAATTTCAAGCACACCGAACTTCTCTTTGAGGGTTTGTTTTAGTAAATAATATATGTATATGCTGTTTTTAATGCATCTAGGACATATATGCTGAAGTATAAATTCGTTTAACTTCTTCATCTGTTCTTTGTTGGAAAATTATACCTCCTTTGGGCTCATTACCTATTGCAACAGCACTCTTACATTTCTTACAAACCATATTCTCCTGACAATTTCAAAAGATCTAACCATTAAACGTTGCACGAAGTACTATTTATTTTAGAGACTTCTTTCTAGCAGGAATAGAAAGTGTTAACCTAAATTACTGTTTTGCTGTAAATTCACTTTACGATTATAGCGTGGTAAAATTTGTTACAAATTAACAACGAAGATGGATATTCTAAAAATTTGGCGTTTTACATACCGACATGTAACGTGTATAATATATCATAGTATACATATAGTATAAAATGTAGGTTTTATGAAAGCTTCCGTCATTTAGGGTATTAAAGAAAATTTTCAGCCAAATTAACTGCTCTATTGTCTAGTGTGAGACATCATTACACAGTAGAAAGCTCTAGGAATTTGTTTTGCGTTTACACCTCCCGACAAACAATGATAACGTAACTAAACTGAAATCTAAAGCTATTTAGGGTATAAGCGTCTCTATTAAAAGGGCTAAATGTGGCGAATTACGTTTATTATAATAAACAATGTTATATAAAGTTCCTTGTTGCAAAACTAGATAATAATACACATACACACAGGTACTTGTAAATTACCAGCTTCCACAACAAAATTTATGATGTAAGAGTATATTTATTATGTACAAACATCCCTTTCAAATTAAATCTACTATTATTCACTTCAGTAAGGAAGACTGTGTTGTCGCTACGAAAGTCATATAGTCATATCTAATAAAATGAAAATTGAGTTTTACGGTTATGTATGTATATGTATGATACATGGCCAAATTGGGTTTTAATGTGAGATGGTTGTATAAAAATCGACAGAATGTGCTAATAAATATGGTATGTGTGTACCTACGTACACAACTGTGTACAGTAGTTTTATTTCGGCATTGCATTGCTGAATAATGTATTCTATAGAGTATAGTATACTATAGATACGAATAGAGAAGAGGGAAGAGTTGGGTATGGCATGGGGATGCAAACTTCAATTTGCATTTATATCAAAAACGTAAAGTTTTTATGTTTCATTAAAAGCATTTTAATAATACCTAATACGTACCCGGATGCAAATATATTTTATGTAAATATTGGTTTGTATTTTCCAAACGTTTATTCATGAAATAAAACCCCCATACTTCGCTATTAATTAACTTTTCAATGTTCTTATGTTTCCCTCTTTGAAGTGTAATTGGTACCTTTAATAAGTTTTTCGCTCTTTCCAAATATTGTCTGAAATAATGAACATTATATAAGGTACCCTTTTGTTAGGGGCCCTAAAATTGATCTGGCCAAGTTTCGTTTCCATTTCACGTTCAACTTCCCTTACATATTGAAGTAGGACGTGGCTATTGGCACTTCATATGTAATGTGGTCGTATCCAAATAGCTTTGTGACTTGCTTTCACAATGCCCCTTTAGTTTTTCACCACTGTCTACACCTCCATAAGACACAAATGCATTCATTGAAAATTCTATTTTATCAATTTGCCTCCGACTGTTTTTGTCGTATTTTCGTTTTTGTTCACAGTTGCGGAATAATTTTCTTATTCGAGACTGTATTTATATGCATTATGAGTGTATAAAAATGTTTAAACGCGACGATTTTATCAATTTGCTTACTGTTGTGGAAAAACCAATGAATAAGAAATATATAGAAAGAGGAACAATGTTATTATGTTCTGTGAAAGAGTTTTATTTGTTTTATCATCGTGAAAATATGGTTTTCGAATTTGAGGATTTTTTTCGTAATAAATATCTAATTAAAAATTTGGGAATAAAAACAAATAAAAAAGCTCTCAATTACGAACGAATAATTAACATCAGATATGTTATTGTGTTGATTTGGTTCTTGAGTTCTCTCAATGGAAAATGTGCTCCATTTCGTTTCGTATGTTTAAAAAAATCATTCATAAGTGTGTTTTCTTTGGTTTTAAAAAAGAAAAACCGAACAAATTCTATGCTTGAAAAACCAATTTGTAAAGCAATCCCGTTAGATTAAATTTGAAGCAATAAAAAATAATTATTGTACAAATCTGCAATAGCTATCTCATAATTAAACGACTGCATTTGTCTTCCTTTATTTTAGATAATAAGGTTAAATTAAATGCTATCTTTTAAGGATGCTTCATGGAACATAAATTTAGTTGAGAGTAAAAGAACAGTAAACAAGCATACAGTAAGCAAAAACAGTAATAAGAAAGTTGGTGTAAAAACACTTTATTTAGGAAACAGGTACTTCCATACGGTGATATAGTAAATCTTTAATCTTTTTAAGGGATTTATATTTGACGTTAGTAGTTATAGGGTTGTAAGAAAAAGAAAAACATCCACCCAACTTTCAGTAATAAAATCCTATCAGATAAATACTGATGTCTATTGTACCAAGAAATTTTTCGAACGTAACCCGACAAAAATGTTTAACTTTAGCGGTGTTACCATAGATAGAATTTATGTCCTGATTTAAGATCTGTCAAATTTACTTAGATATATCAAATACCAAATAAATTGAAAACTTGTGGAACGTAAATTACTGAATCGTAAATGTATTCTAAATATTGCAATCTCGTATAAAATACATATTAATTTTACTTTTTGACTCCCTCTGGTCTTTCATTAAATTTCCTACATTTGGAAACATTCATCAACAGCTAACAGTCCTTGAACCTTGAAAAGTGCTGATGGAATAGAAAAAAATTTAATTTTATTCTTAGAAGAGAATTTTATTATAACTACGTCTTCAAAAGACATTCTCTGTTAATTAAGGACCTACATTTATATTCTATTACTTATTTAAAAAACGAACGCAGAAAAGAAAGGTAAAGTAGGTATTGCAGATATAAAGTATAAAAGTATTCGTCCTTAGGTATTACATTCAATGGAATCACATCTTAAAATTTAATTTATATAGAAGTCTTTCAGATGTTTTCCAATAAAATACATACTCGTATATACCAAATTATAAATTATAAATGGAATAAAAGTGGAAACTCTATGTCTAAACGTGTTGAATGAAAAAGATGCAATTTTTTCATGTACCATTAAATTAGTTACTGTACTGTACCTTCTATTGAAAAAAAGTTAGAATAATTTATGAGCAATCAATCAATTTCTAGTTTAAGTTACGTTGAGAGACGCTCATTAATCAGGCGACCTTTAAAATTCGTTATCCTGTTCGATGCGTAAAATTCTCTATGTGTGGGTGCGTGTGCATGTTTAACTGATCCAATATACATAAGTTTATATAACGTGCGGCTTTAAGGGTCAAACTGTCTCCCTATAGTAGCAGCTGCCATAGATACCAGCTAGCTATGTTATAATGAAACATATCTGACAGACATTAAAGCACTTCGTATGGTTGATTAATTTTAGTGAAGAGAATAACCCCAATCAATAGTTATATGTATACAGTCATATATTGTATAGGATTAAAATTAGGTTAGTTTGTAACACATCTATTTACTTGAAACTTTGTACAAATTGCCTGGATTTACAAGAAATACTTATTCAATTGTTCGCCCCATTGTTTTGTTTCGATTCATCTTCTACGATATCGCATCAACAAATATCTTGGGGTATGCAAACTTGCAATCGAGATGAAATCAAACAAGTAATAATAAACGGTTAATAAAGCCTTGTGTATCCCCAAGGTTCATATGACAGACAGCATTTGGGTACACAATCCTGAATCCCTGATATACGAGTATACTATATAAGGTAGGTATCCCATAATTTAATTAAAATCTAATTCTACATCTTACAACAGAAAACGTTATTTATTGCATCTATTAAAAATCGTTCGTTAACGTTATTTGATATGAACCATAAATTCCGTGACGGAAATAAAAGAAATCAATAAATAATTTCAAGAAAATTAAAGTATTGTAATAAACTACCCGCTTTTACGCTGTAGATTTTAAATTACTTTTATATATAGGTAAAAAAAAAGAATGTAGTTGGAGGCGAGCAGTAATCGATGTATGTGTGTTAGCAAGGGGCTTTGATGTATGTTCTCCAGAAAGGGATTAATAATTTTGATATTAACATGAAGCGCGCTTTCTTCGGTTTCTTGATTAAAAAGAGAAATAAAAACTTCGGAAGATGAATAAGTAAGCAATATCAACGGAGATCAATCTTTTTTTACTGTCCTACACAACCTCAAGATTGAGATCGCTAAATGGTGGTGTCAATAATTTAATAACAGAACATCAATTATCCACTCTTCATTAGGAGATGTTGGATTTGAAGTGTTACACGTACCAATAACAGTAAGATTATAGCGGAAGCTGCGGGTCTGTGCATTACGGAAGTCCACTCTGCATCGGTAGACGCCCTCATCGTGCCGCCGGATGTCGTCGATGACGAGCTGCGCGGGCTCGGATACTGTCCGGAAGTAGGCCCTGGATCCAAACACTTCCGGAGCGGACCAGTGACGTGCCTGGGACAGAGGTTTGCCACGCACATCGAAACTGTAATAGAAATTCACAATGAATTATACTCTCTTTTTTTCTATAGAAATTAAATTTCATTGTTTTTCCTCTGAGAACAATCAAAGGATTTTGTTTAAAACTGACGTAAAATAAATCACGTCGAATTTGAATAATAAATAATGCTTTAATCTTAATTTATGGAAAATATGTGAAATTAGCGTGCTTACTTCGTGTTATTTACTTAAAGTACTATGTATATGGCGAACAAAGTTTTCTTCATTTTTTTCAATTCTAAAGCGCCAAAACTCTTCCAATGTTTGGCGCTTTATTAAGAAACTTTATTTGCTTTAAAACATTCGCCGGTTGTAAATAGAGTCAATATTGATGTTATCTATATCTGGGATACGTAAAATTTTGATGAAAAAAAGTCACACCACTCTCGTAATATACCAATGATATAATTGATAATTGATCAAAGATCATAAAAAATGTTAGACTATTATTCATAATAATACCTAATTTTGCTAATAATGTTAATGATAAGACAAGGTCGAAGGGTTGAAAACCGGCCACGAGTCAGGATCATAGAGGAGGCAGCATCTGTTCTATGACGGGTGACAGATGGAGTGTCGGCCCATGTAATAGCCTCGGCCATTCTCTGTTAACATACAACGTGGTTGGAAACTTAGTTAGTGCTGAATGCTCATGCATCAGTTTTAGGAATTGTTGGAATATAAAGGCAAAATGCGTCTTATAACTGGAAAGTTGATCTTTGTTCTTGTTTGTTGGTTGTTGTTTAACGAAATTACCAACTATAGTTTTTCATTTTGGACGGACAGTTGGAACTTTTAATGCATCCAATCGAATAAACTTTTCACCTAAACTAAGTATTCATCATACCTCCATGTGCACCTATGATGAAGTACCTACGCGAAGTTTGTAATTAAGATAAGAGAGTTTTTACAAAAAACAAATACTTATTCAGAATCTCCATTTAATTTAATCATTTCGATGCCGTATTAAAAGTTTTTCAAGTGTGTTCTCTCCTTCACTATGTGAAAAAAATAAACAAAGTTGTACTGATTTTATGGTTCAAAAAACTTTTTTAATCATGCCACTTTCCAACAGGTATTTGATTTGTGAAGTAATAAAAAAATTTCATCTAATCAAAGGTTCTGAGAAATTGAGTTTTCCTCTCTATGTGTGTTTTTCTGTATTTATTGTAAACAAGAGTGAATCATAAGAAGGAATTTTAAAATTAGTTTTCCTCTTCTACTGGATCGGTTGTTTCAAATCGCTAGCGTCTGAAACGTTTTAATAACAAAACATTTTCATACACCTTAATAGTTAGAACAAAAAGATTCGTATTAAGCGCGGTACTGAAACTTAAAGGTAAATACATCAAAGATTTCGGCAAGGTATTCAATTCAAATTCGATAATGCAAAAGTTCTCTACAATACGTGTACGAGGCACGAGGCGGTATAAAGTCTTTACTTTAGATGCTTGTCAGTAAGTATTTCTTAGTAGAAAGTTTCACAGACCTTTCTCTGTCCATTTTCTAATAATTTCCCTCGTTGGCCCGTTAAGAACTTTGTATTGAGATGTGAATTAATCGCTAAAGCACAATTTAATTAGAATTACAGTGCAACACAATATAATACCATAGAACATCGTATTATTGCATCTGTGATGTTAAAATGATTGTAAATAACCTGTATAATCGATTTATGTTGTAGAATGCATTTACACTGAACAACATAATATTGGTGACTAGATATGATAATTACGTTCTAATATAAATCATATTAAACAGTTTAACGAATACAATCACGAAATGGTGCATAAATATTAACAATACTTGTCAGATATTGCAATAAAATACCTCTTTCCTATATTCAGGGGATTTTATGTGTTCAATCACTAATTGCATTGTGCTCAAATGCAATATACGCCAATTAGGGGTGCTTACAGTGCATATATTTGTAATCAGCAGATTTCATAGTTTTGTTTTTACAAAAAGATTTATAGAAGCGCAAATAATTAAGAAATGAGAAAGTCTCCCGTTTTTATAGTTAAAAACAAGATATTCGAAGGATGTTAAAGGACGATATCAATCCATTAATGTCAGACTGTAAGCTAAGAAGGGATTTCAAGTTTTAAGTAACCGTTTGACAGATAGGTATATATATACTAAATTAAAATTGTACCTAATATATTTGCTATAGCTTCACGGAAAACTTGAAAACTGCTTCATTAATCATAACATAAAGTTATTGTTTATGATTAGGTGTAGTGCGCTGAAAGAGGAAATGTTACCTCTAGTTATACATAAGTTTAATTATAAGAATTAAATGTTGGAAAAAATGTTATCAGTAGTTATACATACTTATTTGTTTTCAATATTTGAATATTAAACAAACGAAAACAAACTTTTCTAATCAGTATCCATAGAAATTTTCGTAAAATTATTTAACACTTGTGAATAGGAACAAAGGGCCCTTTGGCGCATATTGAACTTGACTCGTATTGTTTTCACTTTGTAATTAATATTTTAACTTGTTTAAGAGTTAATAATTGAATTTGTGGTGTGACACAATAGAACAAAACAAAACAAAAACTTTAAATTAACTTACACTTTTGTATTTCTGCATTACACATAAATACTGGCGCAATAATAAAGGGAGGAGATTTTCTCTGGAGGTGTGTGCGGAACGAAAATCGGCGATATTCTATTTTTATAGTGAAAAGCTGTATTATTTTCAGTATATGTGAAATTTGCATTTTCCTTTTTGCGGATATTTACGAACGGCACGAAATTGCATTCGCATGATCGCCTTTCTTCTTATTCCTGTTGTACCAATAGCATTGGATTATTGTTCTCTATACTCGTCTTTCAATAGTTTTTGCCTTCAGCTAGATTGTGGGGAAAATGCATTGGCCAAACAGCATGATAACGAATCTCCTTAAATATTAGATTTTACATTATACTTCATGATATATAGGTATTATACATACATCTCTACATATGTATATATTTCCATGCAAGTATGCTCCATCAGAAACGGTTTCTGAGTTGTGTGAATATATTACTTCTATCTAGGTACCTATGTTGTGAATTTCGTACAAAGTTATTATATTCACTTAAACTATCCACAGAATATCAGACAGAAAATAGTTTTATATGCAAGTAAGTAGAGTTATATCTTATTCATACATAATTTACGAATTTACGATTATACCTGTTCAGAAATGAATACCTACATATTCAATTATTGCTTTAGTGGGAAGTGGTACGTATTAGAGTTGCCATTGCAACTACACTTGATATTGAATTAAAAATTTATTTATTTGTAAAAAAGTGAAATAGGAACGAAGCAATGGAGCAACGCTACAATAAATAAAGAATAAACGAAGCGTAAAGAGTGGTTGGAACATTTTGGTGGCCTCTGGGGATGGAATGTGTGGTCAAAAAGGGGCGCTAATCTAAAACACGATACACGTGCGATAACACGTGAATATCGAATCACGTTAATATAAAAAGGTATGGCACTACCCGTCATTCAATACATTTGACACTATTCGTGTCAGTTTACTATAAGGACTTTTGATTTTATTAGTGAAATAGAAAAAATCAATGGGTAGCTCAATATTGAAGAGTAATAAATGAGTAGCTATTACTACTACTATTATCAAGTACATCAGATACCTAAGTTATAGGTTAGTTTGAATAATGAAAATGTTATTTTACGTTTACTGCAACGATAGTGCAGTGCTTATCTCAATACTTTTCTTTTATAGGTATACCTAGGTATATCAGAAAACTTGATATACTAATAATTACTTTACTTTAACTAGTTTGTTGAAGTACATTTTTTTATTAATGAAATCATAAACTTGTACAAAGAATTAGCATCATTAAAAGTTGCTGAATTTATAACGCCTGATCTAAAATAATTTATGACAAGGGAAACGTTTTTAGAAAAAGTCGTGAATAAACATTATACCATTTATTTACACATATGTACCTATTGAAAATAAAATGTTAAATAGGGGATTAATGCATGCATTGTTGGTTAATAAATTTCAAAACACTTTTACGCTATGGGGGGTTCCAAACGTAGCGTGTGAATATCCATACATATTTAAAATTAATTATCCGCATCTCATAATGTTTAAACAAACAGATATTTTCCCAGTTTAAACGCGAACAAAAATACCTAAATATGTTTTCCCGTAGAAAGTGTTATGTGATTTTTATTTTATTTTTGTTATTTCATTCAATAACACAATTGTTGGCTGATGGATGCGGAAGCTACATAAATATTTATCTATATGCCTACATTAAAAATTAATTTCATAAATTGGTAATAAATGTACATATAGGTACAATATGTATAACATATATGTATATTATTATGTTGTAGCTTAGTTATTATACATGGGTACCTTAATGCATAAATAAAATTATAATTGGTTATTAATTGTGTAATACAAAAAAAGGATATCAATTCATGTCAAGTTGTTCATGCATCATATCATTTTGGATCCAATATAATTGAATATGATGTATATATTTTACATACCTGTATATCATTGGATCTGTAAACACGCCATTGGCTCATTAGAAACAAACCAGAATACCTACTTTCCTATACATTTTATATGTATTTGAATCTGAAAAATTCGTAGATATGCATTTTCCTCTGAGTACCTACATGCGGAAAAAACAAATTAAGTTGGAATTCTCTGTACACCATTTCATTAAGTCATTTGGAAATTACACACTAATTTATTATATACACATAATAAAACTGGAGAAAATATTTGAGTAATATTTTGTCTCATATAATGACTATTTTTTTCACCCTATCTACAGTAGGTACATACAAGTTGCTAAAAAACCCATTTTAGATTAGCCCTGTTGCGAGTTTAATTATACATTATGTTGGTCATTTAACAGACTTAAAAAATATTAAAATTCGCTTTAGAGATAAAACATTATAAACAAGTCAAGTGGTTGTTGTCCGGACATTTGTTGTTTGTGTACATGTATACGTTGCTACTAAGCGAATTAGAAAAGTTTACTTGTTTAACTAATGGCCTTGTTAAAATTTCATTTTTATCTCCGTACTTAAATATAGTTAATAAATGTTTGAATATTTTATTATATTTTTTCTAAATACTATTTAATAAATTTGGAAACATTGTAAATTATTCCCACGGGTATAGTTACATGATGAAAGTCAATGAAGCGAAAGACATTGACGGATTTCAGACAAATGGCGAAGTTTTTCACTATAGCAGTGAGGTTTGGTCGGCTTCGGCTTTTCTTGTAGAAAATGCGATAAAAAGTCCACACGAAAACGAACGGACGGTATTAGGGTTGATATATCACACACGTACCTACACACACATTCGCTTGAAAGAAAACCTCTGGCTTGTGTAGAAACCGTGAAAATTTTATGCGCAATTTCTTAAAACACAAGGTGCAACTCAACTTCTACCGATTACTAACTATTGCTACCTCTTCTACTTTTTTAACTATAGGTGCTTAGTGCGGTTATTTATTATTTCAGGGCGCTTTAAATGAGACTAAATTATGTTTCTAAAGTATTTAAGGTGTTTTCCTCTTCTTTTAATTGCATATACGAGTCAAATAATTCCTACCAGGAAATTTAAGGATTTTTTGTTTATCTAAATTTTTTAGTAACTCCTTAACATAAAATTGAATTTTCTTGTAAATGAACGTAATAAATATAAAATTGTTTCAATGGGTACACACTAACTCGTCACCAGACTTAATCCCTTTCAAGTAAGATACACTAACTCGTCACCGGCCGATTTCAGGTAATTTTCTAAGGACCTTTCGGAGACACACTAACTGGTCACTGGGGTACTTAGGTATAATTAGTTAATTCTAAGAATCGTATCTCATTACTTCTATATAACTGTGATATTTATTGGACATATTCTCATTCTAATCAGAGACTAAACAGTTTTGTCTCTGTTCTAATATACCGTTCTCGACAGTGTTAGAACGTATTATTCAGAACGATTTTTATAAGTGCAATGGATGTGGAAGTAAAGTTTGCTGAGAGCCAAAGAGGTCATCAGATGCATTAGGTAAAATTATTTACCTTCTTTGTATATAGATACTGTATGTTCATTATATGTATACTACAAAATATATTTATATTTTTCCAAAAAAACATATTGTCTTTTCTTATTTTACTTTAAATTTTATATCTTCATACCCAAAGATATTTAAAAGGATTAAAAATCGGGTGACCAGTTAATCCGTCCCGGTGACGAGTTGATGCATCTCACTAAGGTATCGGTGACGAGTTGATGTGTCTCGGGTACCTCTAAATTTTTGCAAGGGATTACCAGTGACGAGTTGATGTGCGCCCGTTTCAATTACCTATATCCGGTTACCTGTCATATCAATAAGCAAGGGATATGTATGTAGTTTATTTATTATTGTACATCTGACATTTCATGCTTTCACGAACAAAATAATAAACATGACGTTTAGATATCATTGGAAATATGACATTTTTGAATTAGATCACTTACCTATATTTAGATTTACAACGTAAATAAATTATGTAAAGAAAGGGAGCAACAAACGAACCAAAATCAACATGCCTGGTTTATAAGACACTCAGTAGTTGGTACCTAATGCAGGTTACATAAAACATTATAAGTTTAAATTCCAAGAAAAAAATACTTTTTAATCAACATTTACCTTATTTATTTAATCCATAATAAAAATTTGCATTGCAAGAAGAAAACGAGAAAGATTTCTTTAGTGATTCTTATAAAGCAGAATTACGAGTACATACATAAAAGTTGAAAAACATTCATATACATACCTACTAGATATGTATATATATATATATATATATATAACGAGAAAAACCATATACAAATGGTTTGTATGTATATGTATACAAATACTAAATCTTTATCCAATTGCAAAAGTGCTGCTCTCGTTTTGTAATTTATTAATTCATATAATGTGGACTTTCATATATTACCTAATAGCTTCCTACTTCGTTTTAAAGGTATGTTGTACCTACATGCGTATTATACTATTATACATCTAAAAATATTAAAATCCGGTTATGTATTTACATTTTTTAAGGATTAAAAAGAAAACTAAAAACTATCCTAAATCTAATTCTCCAATTAAACCATAAAAACCCACTCACATACAGCCAATATAAATACCCCTAATCGTTGTGAAAAATTGATAGGGTTATTAAACCTTCAATTTATTCGATGGGTTGGTCCTCATTGTTACATTTACCTTCTACACTACAGACGGATTTTATTGTGATTACGTTGTCATTCTAAAGGACAAAATTGTATAGCTGAATGGCATTCAATCTTTGTTTGGGTGTGAAGAAGAAAGAGGGTCTCAAATAAACTGAGCCCCTTCATTTCAATAAAAGAAAAGAAACACAAGAAAGATGGGGTGAAATAATTTCTCATTCTAATTAAAAATGCAGCCTTTACAAGAGAGCTTCTTTCTAGCAATAAACGTAAATTATTAAATGTTGAAGTGGGCTTCCAACAGCATAATGTCAAATTATTGCTACTGTAGGTGGAAAAAGCCACATGTTTACGTCTTCTTAAGCACAGGATAATATAAAGCATGCAGTGGCTGGCATCGAGATAAGCCTCTCTAAGTGTGCTTTATCACTTTTCCTTGTTAAGCTCTATCCTCTTTCCAAAAATTGGATGCCCTACACATTTATTTTCTGGGTCTTATTCATAAAGTGCTTTCATAATTATATATACAAATTAATTATGTTTCACTGAAGAATTGTTGTATATGTATAGGTATAGGTATTATATGTATTTTTTTTACCTTCCGATAAAAAAATCGGTATTTATCCTTTGATATGCTACATCGACATTTATAATTCAATGCACGTCTTGACGTCTTCTCCACAGTAATTGCCAAGCAACGGACCTCCATACAATTTCTTTTTGTGCACGCCTCTCATTCTACTAGCACTCAACCCCTACACTCCCAAATATACTTGCTTTTACGACAACAACGATATTTGACACACACACAGAGTGTTTTATTTATTTAACGAATTTAATTTCCCAAATTCTATTGCAGTATAAGAAAACTTCTTCCAAGGTAACAGAGAGGAAAGTTACTAAATAGATTTTAAAAGTTACTTTCGTATGTTGTGTTTATGTTTTGAATTCCAACTCTGTTAATTGGATTTATTAATTTTAATGAAGTTTAAATAATACGTTATTCGTTTAGGATGGCTAGACTTGAATGTGAATGCAAAAGTGATTCATTTTGTGCATGTGAGGGGTTTACAAGCAGTGCAACAAAATCTATAAGGTGGGTTGAGTACCTGTTTTTCCATTTTTTGCGATAAAACTGTTCGGATGGCCCTAAGTGTGTATACCGATATTTGCTTTGTAAACATGACACCTCTATGACATGCCAGTTTAGCTGTTGCACCCCATCTCACGTCTATACGGTCTATATAGGTAGGTATGTACATACGGAGTATACGTACATATATCGGTTTATTCTACCTCCAAGCTGTATTCTTTATTCTCAACCCTGCACAAACTGTTGAAATGTATCTGTGTGCTTTGGAGGACGAAAAATAAAAGGAAATTCTCTACGCAACTTTCTATAGAAAAAAATTCTCTTAAACAATTTCAACTTCACTCCAGATTCTCTACTTTAAGAAACCCGTTTTTCGGTTTCTTTAATTTAAATGAATATAATCAGTCTGTGATTTTCACCTGTATAATTGCTTTTAATCGTAATAAGTAATGTCGAAATATGTTTTGCATGTAAATGTACAAATATGTGTTTAAACTTATTTTTCAATAATTCACATTTTTATAATTCATTGTTCAGTTTGTATTTTTATAGTAATATAGAAAGTCAACCTTCAAGGGAGACTTTCATTATTAATTGGTATTTTCTAAAATTCTAGAAAGGGATTTAGGAACTTATAATAGGTCATCCCTTTGTTATTATTAGTTCATTCAGGCTCATCCTACATATATTATTGTACATTCTACTTACATTGGTTTATTTTGGTGTTTAATAAATTTTATAATTAAAAAGTTTATATCTCGTCATGTTATTGAACACTCCCAATTCCTCAAAAATAAGCTATACTTCATTTTACATATATATATGTATATATCATAATTGGCATAGTATTAGCCAATCCAACAAACAACATTACAGTATATTTTATACGAAAATTCCTCAGCATTATAAACCACAAAATGAATTTGTGACCACCCTAATGCCCGAATAACATGTTTACTATTTTAAAAATACCTTTTTGTCGATTTTTCCTGTATAAAAGTTTAAAAATATTTTCGTCAGACTATAACCCTTAAGAGAGCAAGTAGAGTGGTCTATAGAAATTATACTTAAAGTATTACAAGACAGTAATGTCGCAATATATTGTTTTCTTAATTGAAACTGTGTTCGTTCACGCTGACGCTAGCTAGTAATTGTCTTGCCAATAATGTTAGTGAACCACACAGTTTTGCGTTGAATTTGTACGGTGAAGAAGTTATTTGTGTGATCATAAAACGTCTGAAATGTCTTTTTTCCATTATATTGGTTTGCCATGCACAGATAAACTTGTATATATGGGTTTATAGTACTTAATTTCAAGAGTGGATTATTTTTGTGTAATAGTCATTTTACGATTGCTTGGCATTGTAAATTTATTCCAATCAATATCTATTCGGTCTTTAGTAACCGAGGATCTAAATACTTGGTAACAAATTCGCAATTCCTGTTGAAATATTGTTGTACAAAGTAGTTGCTGTAATTTATTTCCCTTAACTTTACGTAATGATTTTTTAATAAAATCAGAGAAGAACGGTAGTAGCAGTAGAAGTAGCAACAGCAGCGAATGTCATGTGTATAAGAAACCGCAAATAAACTTCCTGGTGTTCTAGCTACAGATGCATTATTGAAAACATATTTTGTAGAGCTTCTGCGTGGTTGTTCAATCTTATAGCAATCTGGCGTTGATTGCCTTATTTTCCATCCCTCTTTCGAACACACACTTACCCCACACATTGTTGCACTGCATGCAATGCATTTTCCCCACAAATTCTGTTAATTCAATACTATAAAACATGTAAAAAGAGAAATTTGATGAAATTTCTTGATTTCATTATATATTCATACATATTTTCTAATTATAAAAAGTCGATATGCAAAGGAAATTACACTTTACATGCTAGAGATAATTTCCAAAAAATTAAACATAATTAAAACAAATTGCCAGAAATGTGAATTTGTAACTATAATATGTGTTTATGACGTATATGTTTCATGACGATGAAATATTTTTAAATGCTCCAAATCACGACTAGTGGAACAGTGTGTGCTTTTTTCCAACTAACCCACAAAAGCATTAAATGCGGTTTCATTGCTGTATTATGTGGCAGCATGTAAATTACAGTGAACATGAAAATTATAGTAAAATCAGGACAAATATTTGATGTAATTATAATGATTTATGTAACATCTGAAAATACATACATTTGTTGATTAATAAATGCATGTATACATATACAACATTCGAATATTCTTCTGTTATTTTGAGAATGAAACTGGCGCTCTGTGCTGTTGTGGTGGTATATGCATAAGAATAAATTCCTGTCATCACCAAATAGCTCCATTTGCCCTCCCCTTCTTTGCTTTTATATTTTCAATAGTAACCCCAAAAACAATAAAATTTCCACTGTTTTATATTTATGGAACATAAGAAAGCGTTTTATATTATACTCTTGCTCTTGCCCAAAAGTTATTTTTGGATATTAGCAACGGTCAATTTCGATAAATCAGAGTGTTTATTTTGGTCCACTAGCACTAAAAGAAAAAAAAACTGAACGTATACAATTGTCTCTTTCAACCACTACTAAATAAGTCGATGGGAATTTATTTCACTTGAAAAAAGATACACTTATTTGGTCATTTTGAACAAACGCACTGATGGCAATATGTACGGCGGATCAATGTTTGGGTAGAAATCGTTTACAGTTAAAATACAATACAAGAAAACTGCTTTTTTGTTGCTTTTAGTTATTTATATTTTCCTAAAAAGATTACTAGGAGTTTGTTATTGTCTAAATACAAGAGGCAGAACAATGAAAATATTTTACATATTTTTCTTATACATGCTTTCCAACAATGGGAATTTCTATTTATAAATTGTATAGTGTAATGTATATATACAGAACGTTTAGTAAATCTTCGTATTATATCCCTGAATGAATTTTTCAGCGCATTTTTTCGTAATTACATTAAATCTCTTGACTTTACTGCATTGCATATTTTGGACGTTAGCCAAATATGTACGTCAGCCTGCTCTTATTAATAATTTAAACATGTTTAACCAAGTAGTCGCAATATTTGGATTTCCAAAGAGTTTTCCAAAAATATACCTACGTACGTATTATATACATATACCTACATATAAGGAAAATATAACTGCACGATTTTTCAAAAGACTCTAAATACTCGATACATTTTATTGCAGCTCCATAGCATCTAAATTAAAAACTTTATAATGAGTTTCGCATTCAATTTAAAGATACTCTCCCTATAATAACTTTAATACAGTAATGAGATTATGCATAAAAATGTGTAATAAAGTTCATTTCCTTTTCATTTTACCTATCAAGTAGTCTGCAGCTGAAATAAAATTTCGATAACCACCTGCCAAAGCAGTGAAAAATTTATTATTCGAACATGGATTTTAATTGCACACACAAGCCAAAACCTGTCAAATGCTCGACGCGCGCGTGTGACTTTTTAATTAAATTACAGGAAAGCCGCCAGTTTAAACTGATTTTATTATACGCCGTTATCGTAAAACATTATTTATAACTTCTTTAATTATCGGAAAATTAACAAAAAGCCATCGAAGCACTTTTTGAGATTTATATCGCAAATGCTATGTCTTAAATTTAGATCAAACCGCAACCACAGTGGTAGTTACATACTAAAAGATGTGCATCTTTCGAACCAATTTCCTCTCTCCCGTGTCATATAATATTCATTCGAAAAATAATCTCTTACGGTCTTTCACCTACAAATATCACATTTTCGAGAGTTGAAATGGCGTTTGAATATCTAATACGATTTGCTCGTTTTTTGTACTTACAGGTAGGTAATGTATGTGTCAAATACATTAACATTCTTGAAATTAGGAAAGTATATTTAGTTTTTGGTCGAACTTTTGGATTTTCAAACTCCAAAGTTTGTAATCAGTAAATTGAAAAACATTTACTGATATAAATAATAGATTTATGCGGAAACTCAAGAGTAAATGTCTTTAGACGTAACGAAATAAATAATTCATATATTTAATATTTTAAATTGGATGGGACGACCGCATATACACATAATTGCTTACAAATTATATATTAAAAAGGACAAAGTCTAGATTATGGCTTAACGCCTGTTTTGCGCTTTCTATTTAATTGATAGTTCTATTTATGTATATAAGATCATGTATATTATTTAATCATATATAATATATTTAAGTGGTAGGTAAAATGTAAAGGGTTGACATAACTAGAGTGCAGGTAAAACATATGCTAGCTTAATTAAAGGTTAACAGTGATACACGAAATGTTCATTAAATATAATACCTAATAGGTAGGAATGTAATTATTTAGAAACGTTAAAATCGGGTAAACCGACAGAAATATGTGAATATACAAATAATTTACGATTAATATAGGTATTGCTGCATATACGTATTAGTTATACAAGATTGAAACTAGTTTTAGACAAAAGGGTTTTCGTGTTTTTCTTTTCAATCATACTTTCATACTATCGATGAAAATGTAGATATTTAATGCAGCATTGCATTATATGAATATATAGTAGGTACTGAAACACGATTTTTAAATTGTACCTGTTGATGTTTATAAAAAATATTTATTGTCATTTTTACATTGGTCCCAGTCAATTTGTTTACATACATAGGTCAGATCAAAGATAAAAATGTATTTTCGTTATGCATAATGGCAATTTGGATTAAAAGCTTTCCTCTGAATAAATACCACAATACAATTATTGGCTACTACTTACTATTGTAACAAAGGCAATTGTGATGATGAGCGATCAAATGTATGTGGTACATAACATATTAATTACATATTAATGTATAAGTTATAGAATAATTAAATTAAATATTCCAAAAGAGAAATTAGGTTGCTCGAATGTATGCGAGAAGCTAAGTTCTAAGAAAAGTGGAATGTAATGAGTATTAATTAAATACTGGATTATCAAGTTGCTTGCTTCCTTATTCTATGTGGACGAACCCTCAACAATTTTAGTGACATTAATTACTTTCCTAATCGTTGCTTTATAATTATTTCGAGCAAAATGTCTTAGGCGTATACACATAAACAACGTCAGCACTATTATAAAACACCAAATTCCTCACTGCAGATTAATTTTAATAAACATTCTGATGGTAATTTTTTTTAACAATAAATTATTTTTGATTATCGATCGGCCAATAATCGTGGCATACTAAAGCTGGCATTTACATTGTTTTTTTTGTAATATGAGTGCATCACGTTATCTGCGTTCATAAAAATATGGAGAATAAAAAAGGTGCAATGCATATTTAATGCTCCTACCATAAAAACTGTATGAAATGATGCCTCGCTAAATATACATTTTGTGTATATAATTTTGCAATTCAAACAGAGATAATAAGCAAATATGGTCACTTGTGGTAAAAAATACATTCATGAAATTTTATTGAAGGGCTGTCGTAAAAGGCAATTTATAAATGGAGGCGTGTGTAAGACTAAATATTTTATACAACTTTATCAAAACTGTAGTATAATAAACAGGCAATTATTTGTACCCGGGGACGAATTGGGACCCAAAAACATAAATGCGTGCAGCTATTATAGGACGTATGAATATTATACGCCTTTTCAAGCCAACATTTATAAAACAGAGATAGGTATGCTCGCACATCTACTGAAATACATATCATATTTTTTATTTTATGTGGAAGTTGGACAATGAGAGTTTAACCGATTTAGGAAAAGGGTTGTAAAAAAAATGTGTGCTTCACTTTAATTCACCGAAAATTTTTGTTGATAATTCCATTTTATGTAAAATGAAATATATTCTCATTGTTGTGGTTATATGTATAAACCACGCAGGTACTTATAATTATACCTATGTATGTATATTGTACAGTGTAAATATTTAAAGCGATTGCTTAAAAAATGGTCTTCCAAGACCGCCATCATTGGTCGAATAAATAAAACCAATATGATAATATTAATATTTTAATATTATTACAAAATGATCATATTTTATAAGATTATGATGAGTATGAACTTAGTTTATGTTAACGAAAACTTTTATATGTACAAAGGGCACTTGCCTTATACATAACTTCCTAATTATATTGCGATTGGATGTTATATTCGGGATCGTTAATTTATAAAACATAGGTAGATCCGTGCCGTTGCTTGTAAAACTCTGGATTTGTGTTAATTTAATTCTAACATATACTTTATTTCACATCCATTAACGTTGCTATATAGACATTAAAGAAAAAAATTCAATTACAAATGCTTTGTGTATTTCATTCGCATTTGATCCAACTTAAGTTAAAAGCGTGCTCATAACAAGAATTACATACAAGCACTATTCCCTGTAATTGATCCCCTTTTAGAAGCGCATATAATTCTTTTAATTCACGCTTGACTTCGTTCCTAACATCAAAGAGCGGAGAAAAAAATGGTGCGTATGTAAATTGTAAACCGCCTCGAACGTGTTTATAGAAAAACCTTACATAACATGCGAGCATAAGTGAAGGTCGCAGTTTTTATTCAAATTTTTGCCCCAGAATGAGTCCTACCTTAGATACTAAATATGCATACTATATTATTATATGTACATATGTCTAGTGACCGTTTATATACGCAGCATAATTTTATTTGCGAAGGCTCTGTATACTAATTTATTTTACGACTCACGGTTACGTTGACTGACCCCTCGGACTGGTGGTGGCTGGGCGGCATGATGAGGCGGTCCAATTTACCCGATAAGTAAATTAACACATATGAAAGAGAGAATTACAATATATTAATACATTGATCACCTGATATGAGCGCGATAGACTTACGGCGGGGTGAGTACCCCTGGCGGTGCTCCAATCGTCCTTCTATGTGGGTTGTTGCGGTACCGACGCTGATCTGTAAACAGATGGTTGTCCCATCGGACCCCAGCGAACTTAATCGCTGGGCAAGCCCCGTATACGGGCCACGCCGTGTCTCCGGTCTACGACCGCGAGCCCAGTGGACGTGCTTGTGGAGGGCTACTATCCGCCCTCCTGGATATCGCTGTTCCACACTTTTCAGCGATCACGGTACCTGCCCTCTGGCATTCGTACTCGGTCAAGGTGACATGGGTGGCTAATCCCATTCACCAGGTATGTGTCAGACACAAGTCGGTCTCCACCAACTCTTCGGCGGGCGCTACCCGTCGGCTCTATCACATATGAGATCCCCTCTTGGGATCTCAGCCCGTCACCCTCTTGGTGACTACATCATCAACACAGTACTCATACTCAATCAATAATACGCAATAACAATACACATAACAAATATTACATTACCATAGACCTTCGGTCACTCTCGACACAGTCTTTCACACTACTCTTAATACTGACGACCACCCTAATAGTCGTCTTCTCCCAGACCTCTATCTCCTACCCAACCACCTCAGAGGGTGTCTCCGTCACGTGAGTCTGTATACAGAGTGTTTTTTTAGATGTATTTAAAAAAACGGTCACTACATATGTATGTATATTTATACCTAGTCACACAAAAATAAGTAATACACAAAGATAAAAGGACTCATTGATATTTTATAGTAATTTAATTATTGTACATGTTATATACATATAGTAATATGCGTTGGAAAAGTTTCAAACTAATTCATTTGGTTAAATAACATAAACAATGTTAAGGCGACGAATTTCAAACTACTACTGTCAATTGAAATTGTTTTGAATAACAATAAATTCGCACGTAAACTTCATTTCATCTACCAAATGACTGTGTGCATAATAGCCACATAGTTTTAAGGCAATATCCGTTTTACGAGGTTCGATTTTGTCAGTTTAGGTGTACATACAACTACTACATTTTATTAGATTGGTGGTTTAACTTGGAACTTGTAATTATAATGACTGGAACCAAGTCGAACAACAAACTTCAAACTGGGACTCATCTTATTGCTTTCCTTATGTTCCATGATGAGCAGACAGATTACTGTGGCTCACCAGCATCTCATTAGTAAATAGTTGGCCAACGTATTGTATTGGACAGTTTTCCGATAATTTAGAAAAAAATGCAGGTCTTGTTTTGTAATTCATCTCCATTCTCCAAATTTCTTGATGTCAAAGACGATTCCTTGACGTCAAGATATGCAAATATGTTTTAGAGTCGCGGTATGTTGTTTTCTTATTTTTCTTTCGTTTTCACTTTATTTTAAATGAACTTGCAAGTTGTTTGCAAATAAATTGGAATTGTTTCGATCCTACAAACACTTGCAACACATTGAGTTAAGCTTAAATAAACTAATTTCAATCTTGTTCAAACTCATTCTATTATGGACAATATTTTTTTGTAGTCACAGTAGCTATGTTAAGAATCTAAACCAGCAAGATTTAAAGAAAAAAATTCTTTATTTTTGTATCGTTTTTGTACTTACCTATAAATGAAACATTTGAATATTTTTTCTTAAATTAGCGAGGCGAAAAAAAATGATAAATAACTTGAAAGTTGATAGTTTTATTGGTGACAAGGGTGTATGTGTGTTTTACATTTTTAAATTTAGTTCTCCAGAATGAAAATCACGTCTATAGTGTCACTTTTTGTACGAGTAGAATAAAACGATACATACACATACAACATACAACAGGCTGCGACGCTTAAAGGAATGCCACGGTCGAAAGCAGCACACACACAGGCACTATCATCTTATTTGTATGTAAATCCTTGCGAGATGCTAGCTGTGAATCGCCTAGGGCTTATTACAGATTCATAGAGGATGGAAGACACTATCTCTACACAAGGGGGCGACGTTTATAAGGGTCCTAGTACTTATTCATTGTGCCAATTAATGTTTAATTTAAATGACATTGGACTGTTTTTCTTGCATTATTAATTCATACATTTAATGTAGCTGAAAAAATATTTTACATGTTCTTTGATGTCTTTGGAATGTTTAGTAAGAACAAACCTAGTATAGAAACCTTTATAAATAAATAAAGACGCTTTCTATTTGAATTATGCAATAAACAAAAAAATAAAATCAGTTTGTTGAGAAAGAACTTTGAATATTTGTTTAGAAGCTACTTTTCCCTAGCAACGTATGATCAAGGTATACGAACAACGAATTTTCCTATGATATTCACTAGGATCTACATCGCTATACAGGCATCTATACGAACAGATATAAGTTAAGTTCAATCTTCTGCATATGCTTCTTTTCTCACAAGTTATAGGTTCGTTGATAAAATAAATGAACTTTAAAAATTATTGAATGCAAAAGAATATTTATTATGAATTAAAAGTGCGACTTGTTCGTCTGTGCGATACAGATGAAGTAAGTTAACAAAATTGGTTTTGTTCCCACAGAAGCTGGGGAGTTTAAAAGTGCATATTATGCATTACAAGAAAATATGTGTTGAGACAATGTAAAGAATTGTAATAAGAGTTAACAGATAAGAATTTGAACATGTGTAAGGTGAAATGTAAAACAAGTGAATGACATTGAAATAAATGACAAAATGAAATGTAACACTAAGAACAGACAGATAATAAAAGTATGATTATAAGAATGATTATTAGGAATAGATCTATAACTCCTCCCCCCTAAGATCCAATGTACGAAGATTTACCGAGGTAATTGGACACTACTCATTTGTATGGCACTTTGATCGATAGCGTTTGTTTTAAAGCACTTTCTAAACTTTTTCTTAAACACTAAAAACACTATAATTATAATTATTAGCCCATAAGCACAAATGGTGAGGTAACTTGGGTAAGTTGCTAGGCTGGTGAAGCTGATGTTTGGTTTGCTCTCGATGAATTTGGAACGTATGGAGTTCAAGTCATCTAGTTCGAATTCGGATAGTTGAATGCTGATTTCTGTTGTGGGGTTGTTTGATGTTGAAACTTCTATGCCCGGAAATAGAATTGGTTGATAGTCTTGAACGGTTTGTTGACTGTTTACAATTGGCCCTTTTGGAGTTACTAAAGTACAATCTGATGGAATTTCGATTAAATAGGTTCCTGGTAAGAGTGATTGTATTTCTTGTTGCTTTTTACATAGTAATTTGAATTTTTCTGAATTTGGTAGAATGGCGACCCATTTGTTGGTTTCGTCCAGATTTTTGATCATAGACTTTGAGATTTTAGTGATAATTGATTCGCAGTTTGTAATATTTTTCATACTTAAGAGTTGAAGTTCACAATCCTCCTTTGTATTTTCGTGGATGTCAATGTGTGGACATAGATAGTTATCAGGAACTGTTTCGATGCAAGGTTCTCCCATAAATGTGTGGTACAATTCATTTTTAATTAGGAATTTATTCCGCGGTACTAAGGCCTTAAACTGATTCTTAATCAAGATTGGTATAGAATATAAGTGATAGTATTCAAACTGCAATGGGTATGTAATTGGGATTTCTAATATGTATGTTATTTTATTGTTGGAGATGTAAGTTTTTACTTTGATAATTTTTTCATATAAAAATGTATTTTCTAAAGTTATTTCTAAAGGTAATTGGTTTTTGTCTAGTTTAGATTCCAAAATTTTTAATTCTTTATAAAGGTCATTAGTTCCAATAATACTGGGATGCATTATTTGTAATTTGGAAAAAGTTATTGAAAGCTCTATATCTTGAAGTATAGAGGCAATTAATTCGTACATGTTTATAATTTGTATCATTATATCTCTAACGGCACTTGAGTGTTTCGAATCATATATTTGACGTTCTACGGTTTTTGTTATTTGTTTTAGTTTTTCTTTAAGTACGTTTTCGTTTTGACTTACTTGTTGGATTGTATTATTAAATTTATTTATTAAATCTACAGAAAGCGAACTTTGTGAATTAACAGAGGTTGCAATATTGCGTTGATTGTCTTGGAGCTGTTGTATTAATGGAAATTATTTTCTTGAATTACGAATTGCATTGCTTCGCTGAGCGATTTAGGTTTCATACAACGAATCGTTGTACCGATGGGTTCCCGTAGTCCGGATAAAAATGTTTTTAAGGCCAAATTGTTGTACAATGTGCGTTTAAGTACTTTGGATGGATCCGTTGTTTCGTGCGAATCAACATAGTTTACTATTAGGTTCAAGATGTTTAAAATTCTATCGTAGAAATTTTGTGCGCTTTCCTGAGGGTATTGACGCATCATTACAAGGTCTCTGTTAAGACAAGATTCGTCTCTCTGATCACCGAAATTGTTTTTTAGTGCCGTTTTTACATCTTGCCAAGTTGAACATCCTTGGATATTAACAATAACTTTCGCGTTGCCCGTTAATTTTGAAATAAGAGAATTCAACAAGTATACATTTTTAAAATTTGCCTGGTTTGCCGCATCGTAAAACGTTTCTATGAGTGAATCACCTACCGCCAAGTACCTGTTAAGGTCACTTGGATTCCCGTCGAAAGTTGGGACACAATTGAGATATTCTGATTTGAGCTCAGCCATTATATTGGAATTTTCTGTTAAATTATTGACAGGGTCTGAATTTATTTGATTTATATTATCTTGATTAGAGTCAGTTGAAGGGTTTAATTGTAATCCTTGAAATCGGAGTAAAATATCGTCGAGATTTGACATTGAATTGTACTTACATTAATAAGGAGATCCACTTCAACATGATGAAATGGTTTTCAAAGGAAAGTGTTGATCGATGGGTCGGCTATGTTGTCCTTCCACTGAATCAGTTTTCCGATGAGATGTATTGATTGCTGCTGGTACTCTTGGTTCCGCAATGGATGGTGTTGAAAATTAGGCTTGATACTTGCTGTGTAATCGCGCCGAGAGTAATGCAGCCGAATTTTTATACGTATATTTTCTAATTTGAATGTAGTTTTTCCCAGTTAATTGTTAAAACAAAATCGATGTGCAATACAGCGATCTGGGAAACCGAATACCGACTGCGCCAGTTATAGGTTCGTTGATAAAATAAATGAACTTTAAAAATTATTGAATGCAAAAGAATATTTATTATGAATTAAAAGTGCGACTTGTTCGTCTGTGCGATACAGATGAAGTAAGTTAACAAAATTGGTTTTGTTCCCACAGAAGCTGGGGAGTTTAAAAGTGCATATTATGCATTACAAGAAAATATGTGTTGAGACAATGTAAAGAATTGTAATAAGAGTTAACAGATAAGAATTTGAACATGTGTAAGGTGAAATGTAAAACAAGTGAATGACATTGAAATAAATGACAAAATGAAATGTAACACTAAGAACAGACAGATAATAAAAGTATGATTATAAGAATGATTATTAGGAATAGATCTATAACTCACACAAACTCCACATTGCACTGGAATGCTCAGAGTTAGAAAATTGTTCAAGCAGTATGAAAACGTTTTTTTATATCATTTTAAACAAATCTGAAATGTGATATTGAGATGGAACAATTTTCATCATTTCTTTAACATTTAGTCACCCCCTTTTCAATATTGACAAATTAAGTTGAATATCACTCTGTAAACTTAACAGACTCCAAAAATGTTTGACAGGCATAATTTATCAACTTATTAACTTAATCCGCACGTATATGGATATAACTCTATTTTAACATAAAAGATTTATTGTATTGATGTCAAAACTATTCTATGTACTGCTGCTCGTAGATTTATATATCCTACTGAAGCTATAGAAGAAGAAAATTACTTGAATAAGTTTAAAGCGTACTAAATCAATCTGTAACTAGAAACTTTGTAAATTTATTTACCGATTTGCGGTGTAGATTCACTTAAGACAAATTAATATCCTACACAAATTACTATTTTCTGTGCCTAGTTTTGGTGCCGAACCCTATTGCCAGTAAAGGGAATTGTTTGTTTGAGATGTCAGCAATTTTTGATATTTAATATATTCAACATATATAAATTTAATTGGTACATATGGTAAATAAGGGTATCTAATATCGTCTATTCATTAATATCGCTCCAACACAATGTCTAGGTAATACTTAGTCTAAACAATATAGGCAATTGTTGTAGGGCCATAAGCCATATGCATCTCCTGTTGAATATAATAGCTTATAATTTAATAAATCATAGGTAATCGAATGCTGCATATCAGCTATACAATATCCATTGTCAGGTCACTTCAAAATGTCAATCCCGGCAAAAGTTAATTTCTCGTTAATTAAAGGTTCATTCATTTGATTGAGGCAACCCAAATGTCCTCCGATTCTTTTAAAAATAACAGTATGAAAATCATCAAATAGTTCTTGGTTTTTTCATACCCGTGGTTTTTTAATGTACCAATGTAAGCGACTTTTTTTAATTACAGAAAAAAAAGACTAAAAGACTATAAGCATGAAACTCAATTCGTAGTTCAGCCAAGTTTCCTTATGTGTTTCTTGGCAGTTGCATAAACAAAAATACTGTGTAATATAATTGTTTTATGTGTGAAATGAATTAAGAAAATTGTTACATGCCGTGACAAACAGTCGTTCGGCTATCAAGTCTCGGCAGAGTTTTTTTTTTAATAAACGCTTTCCTTATCACACATATATAATCGCAAATGTTTTTATAATGGACATAAAGTGGCAAAATAAAGAAAAAAATATTTACGTACACATGTGTATGTGTCTTGCCAGGGGTATGGGGGTATGTTAAAGAAACTTTGTAATTAAGTGCAAAAAGGGAAACATTAGGTCCACTCTGCAGCTGTACTAATTTTCCAAAAGCTAATAAAAAAATTATTACCCTCCTTAATGGTGCCAGACATTATTGTATGGGTTTTTTCTTATTTAATTAAATAATTATGAAATTTTAATTAAGATGATGATGTTTTCAGGGGAAAAGTAGCCATTATATTGGCGAATCTCTATCATTAATTTTTGTAAGGACTAGGAATTAACTTTACAATACAACAGAAAATTACATTTTACATTAAGATTACAGATTTTAATTTTATACCATTAAAAAATGGGGGGTAGTAGCGGTAAAACCCAAACCACTCTACGCCATTTAATGTAAAGGGAAATATAAATTTTGTGAGCATGATTAATAGTTGCCTGTTTCGCCAAGCAAACATTCTTTTATTTTGTTCAGAAAAGTGTTTTAATGAAAGAAGCTTATTATAATTAATAAAATGTAGCTGTTTACTTTTAGCCGTGTTAATGCTTAATAATGTATTTTCCTGATAAATAATTTTTAATGTAAAATTTTTCATTTCCTATTTCTATAAAGACTTTTAGAGAAAAAGTTACAAATTTGCGCAAAGTGGAGTATAATATAATAATGTATGTATGGTATGTAACCTACCTAAACATACGTTACGAATTTACTTAAACCAGCTATGCTTTTATAGTTTATATTCATTATATTTTGCTTGTTTATGTATAATACCTACAAGTATCATATAACTCTCAAATTTTGTATGTGACTGTTCCTGCTGTATATAATCAATACCTAAATGGAGGATAATTTGCGAAGTCTTAATGTAAAACTTATGCACTTAAATGTGCGTTTAACAACAGTTTAAGTTGATGCATGTAGTTATTAAACTTGTATTTGTAAGTGTGCTTAATGGTTCTTAGTTTAATTAAGGCACACATCAAACCAGGTCCATCACCATCAGTTAGGTGCCAAAAAGAATGAATATTTTAAGGTATTAATAGTTTCAATTGAACAGTAAAAAGGACAATATATCTCCTGAACTTTCTAAGAAAAAATCATAATTAAATAAATATATTGAAATTCTATACCACCACATAACAAACCGTTTATTGCGCAATTACTGAACAGTAAACCCTCTAATGTTTAGGTATAAGCCTAAAATATAGGCGCACGCGAACACCTGTGAACGTGAAACTCATTACTAGGGACTTTATAGGACAGTTATTTGGGAACAAGGTCGCTTCTTCCTAAAGAATGGCATTCATGTACAGTGTATAAGGGCGGCTATAAGGTAGATGAGGATGAACAGTTTTCCTTTTATGTAGATTCCTATTTAGAGGGACCAAACTGGCACAGAAACGGCTGTCCTCTCATTTGAGATAGTTCGACCCCTTTTTGCTCTGCAAATTAAGGACTTTTCTCTCTTCTAACTATTCCAAATGCATTCCTATAGATGATAATGACTACTTTGCAAGCTAACAACATGTGTATGTTCAGCAATTTTGCAGCAACAATTGTTGGTGTATATTGGGATCCAACAAGCACTTCTTTCTCAGAAATTGTATCGAATTAAGGGCAACATCGACCTAAGACTCTTTAGTTAAATGGTGCGAGAGATAGCTTCTTTTTCTTACTTTATTATATTGTAATCACTTTTTATCATGCAATTTTATCAAAATGGAAGTAGATTTGTGTGATACACTGTGTACACTAGTTAGGTGATAAAAATTATAGACATAAGACTAAATTAGGGATGCAAAAAAATTTAATAAAATGAACCTTCTATAATGTATATATCTACTATATACCTAGTTGATGACAAAGAAATATAGTATTCTTCACTAACTGTGTTTTGTTGTCTTTTCACCTCTGCAACCTTTTTTACGACAGTTCTAATGTTTATATAGCAATGTTTGTTGTACATGCGGGCTCCAAGAATACAAAAATATGTAAACAAATTCCGTGATCCTTCATTCCCTTAACGTGAAAGTTGCATTAAATTTCTTTGTCTTTGCTGGAATATAAGTAAACGTTTTTGGAATAAAAAAGCGCTTTCAGTTGTATTTTTCGAAATGAATTCTTTTAAAATATATACCTTTGATCATGTCCGTTGTCGTATCTTAAGTTGGATTTTGTTCGTATCACTGTCAGCGATTCTGAACATGTAATTTAATTTTTTTTAATACAACGTAAGCAACATAAAAGCACATAGTTTAAATAATTGTTGAAATTGTATACACAAAAAAGGGGTTTTAACAAAACGAAAGTCTGCATTTTACACAATATATGTATGTATGTAGGTATACATATGTAGGTATGTAAAGTTTCCTGTATTTTGTTGTGGTATATGAAATTGCGGTTTGTTATTTTTAACTTAAACATAACATAAACAGCGCAAAGCAGGCATATACGTATTTCACGCATTATACGTGTATGAAATAAATGAAACAGTGTGGTGTGGATGATGCATATAAAAATCTGATTCTTCTAGTTTAAGAGTCAATCAACTTTAAATTTCATTTTACATAGAAAGTACGTTGTTTATGAGCCCTTCCTATACGATTTGGGGCTGTAAAGTGTATGAATACGATAGTAAATTTGAATTTATGACACATTTTTTACTCTTGTACAAGAAATAGAGTTGCTCATCTGGTAAACACTCCTTTTGTTTTACACTTATAGTGTGAAACATTCATTTTATATGAAAATTTTATATGCAAGAGAAGAGGAACTGTAGCAAATTAATTAAAATTGCAGAAGAGGTTTTTCGAAACATTCTAACATCAATTAAGCTATACCTATATGTATATGACCAGTTTTATGGTAGGTGTAGGTATTAAGTATTATATATTAGGTATGTATACATATATGTACCTAAATATAAAAGGGAGTCGCAATAATGGCGGCACGTTGGTGTACAAACCCTTCCACAAAGTGAGTGAACATCATTAACAAGTAGAGCATTTCTCATTAACGAATATTATTGTCGCGCTCTAAAATGAGATCAGTAATAATTGGAAAGGGGGTGAATTACATGTACTCATACGAATGTGAATATGTAGGTTTTATTGATGAGATTTAAAATTGCAAAAGGTAGATTTACGTTTCCTATACATATGTGTATAGGTGTGTGTTACGTAATATATGAACAGCAATATTGCATAGGTACTTATTTATCATATTTTAGCGCACATAAAACGATGTGTTTTTGGTTTATTTTTTGAATTAATGGATATGTCTATTTCCAGGGGCGCACATCAACTCGTCACTGGTAATCCCTTGCAAAAATTTAGAGATACCCGAGACACATCAACTCGTCACCGATACCTTAGTGAGATGCATCAACTCGTCACCGAGACGGATTAACTGGTCACCCGATTTTTAATCCTTTTAAATATCTTTGGGTATGAAGATTAAAGCGGAGCGCAAACCTGAGCGGCTGCGGGCGCGGTGGCGGCCGCGGTGGCGATGCGGTCAAACGCAACATATGTAATTAAATGTAAGGGGGCACACCTCAACGATTTTCAGATCGCTACCGCTTTCCTTGCAGCGTTCTACCGCGTACCCCTAAGCGGCCTGCGGTCAAACGCTGCAGGCACCATTTGCCCGCTGCGTTCACGCGATATTTAGTGCTAATCAAGATGTGCGGCACTGAATTTCTTATTGAAAAAGTACGAGAACATGAAATTCTTTATAACTTATCTCAACATGAATATAAAAATGTTAAAAAGGACCAAATATGGGATAAAATTGGAAAAAGTATTAATTAACGTAGCAAGTAGTATCGCTTTTTTCTCTATATATTCATTTTTAAATACACAAAATGATTGCAATGCGACTATTAGAAACAGAAAATTGTTAATTACTAGTAACTATTTACTTTTACAATAGCAATAATAACTTCCGATCTGCGAACATTGACCGCTATAGTGTGCGGTGATGCTTGCCCGCCGCGATCTCGTATCGCCACCGCGGCCGCCACCGCGCCCGCAGCCGCTCAGGTTTGCGCTCCGCTATAAAATTTAAAGTAAAATAAGAAAAGACAATATGTTTTTTCGAAAAATATAAATATATTTTGTAGTATACATATAATGAACATACAGTATCTATATACAAAGAAGGTAAATAATTTTACCTAATGCATCTGATGACCTCTTCGGCTCTCAACAAACTTTACTTCCACATCCATTGCACTTATAAAAATCGTTCTGAATAATACGTTCTAACACTGTCGAGAACGGTATATTAGAACAGAGACAAAACTGTTTAGTCTCTGATTAGAATGAGAATATGTCCAATAAATCTCACAGTTATATAGAAGTAATGAGATACGATTCTTAGAATTAACTAATTATACCTAAGTACCCCAGTGACCAGTTAGTGTGTCTCCGAAAGGTCCTTAGAGAATTACCTGAAATCGGCCGGTGACGAGTTAGTGTATCTTACTTGAAAGGGATTAAGTCTGGTGACGAGTTAGTGTGTACCCATTTCCAGATGATAATTATATTGAGTCTTTTTGAATTAGTGCTCAACGTTTCCTTTGTTTGTCGTTACAGAAGAAGGTTGATTAATTTCAGGATAGAAATAATAAAAACGTATTTCAAGAAAGGATCTATGTCAGAAAAACATAAAGCTTGTCCTTGCAAGAAAAACTGAATAAAGGCAATTCTAAAATAAAAATTAATATGACGTTAGATATATTGAGTTTGACTGCAATAATTAAAATGACCTGATAACGGCATGGAATATTTGTTTTAATTAAATAGAATATGTAGGTAATATGTTACATGATATAAAACTATAAACATATTCCTTTGATTTATGAGGCAATAAAATTCAATAAAATCAGTATGCTGTGCGGACATAAGCGTACACAAAAGACTATTAATTAAATATGTGATTCTGTGTATTTTTGGGTTTTTACATTTATGTGTATAGGTATTCATTCAACTGTGATTCCCTGTTGGGTGTAAACTATGCAAATGAAAAAACAGAATTGAAATATACAGAATTATTGAAACTAAAACATATTTTTGGATATACGATTTCCCTTCACATGAAATCATAAAAAACAATATTTTTTGGCTTAGTTATAGTATTAAACGAACTGACAAATAAACGGGTGAAATAAATGATTTTATAACTGAAAATCAAATTTCGCACATAAAATAAAAGCTTTTATAAGTTGTAAATGAAAAGTTTTTGGTTAGTATAAAGAAGTGAAAATAGAACAGAAAAGAAAGAGAAAGGAATAAAAGTTAATGTTAGTACAGCCGGTTTTTCTCACTGAATTGGCGCGTTAATGTTTTCGTAAACCCTTTCAGTATTGATACCCAAGCTTTTCATGATAATTTTAAAATCATTATTTCTTCCGGAGAATAAAATTTGAATTATTTTAATTTATCAACTTTTACAGTTTAAATATTTTCTAATAACACAAGTACTAATTCAACTATAACGACTTAAAGTGCAAGATAATTGCTAAATTATATGTGGATTAATTCTAGAACGTGTTACAATGTTACACACTAATGCGTTTTAATAAGAAACACAGGCCTAACAAAAGGTTCTGGTAATTGAGACGAAAGTGCCACGGCACACTAGTTCAATTTCCTTCCTTGTTTGTAATTTTCACATTTTTGCGTGTCTCTGTCGTTGTCGTATGACTTAATCGATATGGCATGTCAACTACGGCATATATACATGTCATTGTTATGAAAAGCTTTAAGCTTAGCCAATAATGTGGATCTGTTTGCCTAAAGCACGGTATTCACACATATACCTTCTGAGATCTTTAATACATACATGTAGATATAGTATACATACATTCACATATAGATATACATATATACCTACATTCATACATCAGTTAAGTGTTTATTGGTCCCCAGAGTGGAAACCATTCTATATAAACTTGGAGGCATGCTGATCTTTATCTAAATTAATGATTACACCATTCTATGGTAACTGAATTTCATTTCATGTTTGATTTTGAATTTCACCTTAATGAATTATACATGTTGCGCATATTATTTAAGCCTAGTTCAAAGTGATTTTCTAATTGATATTGTTTCGCGGTTTACCAAATGTCAACGAATGGTTTCAATGAATGAAATCAAAACAATTACCTCGTCTGTATTTCTGAGAGACAATAATAATGACAATATAAATTCCAACAAACTTTTGCAACGATTGCAGTTAATAATTTTATTTTCAAATCTAATTAACAACTGCAAGTGAAAATGTAGTAATTAATACGAATTGAAAGAGTTTTTAACAGAGAAGAATCCTTCAGGAATTCCAATTAAAAATTTATGTTAAAAATAAAAATATAACAAATATAAATAGTTAAATATATACATATATGAAATAAATTTATGAAAATTAAAATTATTTTATTGTATGGTTATTTTTGGTACAATAATACATCAATTGAATGCACACACAACTTTGTATTTCATTAATTAATTAATAAATGCCTTGTTAATAGTATTTTGGTACGTTATTTGTGGATAGGTATTATAATTAAATCAGGTCAAATGAGCATTTTATTGCGTTTTCATAAATTTGCTGAATTTTATATTGAACAAAGAGGTTTCGAGTATTTTGCAATACGACCGGAAGCCCATATATATATTGGGTTCTTGAATTTTGCATCTAATGGTCAAAAAGCGAATATGTATGTAGAATTGAAAACTTGATGGTTGCTCGGTGGTCTTTTCATTGCGCTTTCACTGTTCGTATTGCTACCTAGATTGCGAGGGTGTAGAATATAATGTTATGTAGAATTGGTAGCATGAAAACCACTACTTGAAAGTTCATACGCCATCATTTTATCCCATTTCCTGTTAACACGACAATATACTCACCAAAAAGGTAACTTTCTGTTGCTTTTATGTACATACGCGTTCGTGTAGCACAGTGCTTTTATTCGGCCAAATGTTAAAGTGCAAGCCATTGAAAAGTAAGTGAGAATCGAACACTTTCTTTAATTTCTATTTCAGGAGAAATAAGCACGATGTAGAGCTAATAAGACCCCAATTACGAATTAATAGAGCCTATATCCACTTTGAAATTCTATTGCACTAGTTATATATTACAATAAGATTATGTTTGTACAGAGAGAGAATGTATTGTTTTAGTCGGAAAGGGCTGGTTACTCACGAAATATGATTTAGTGTTAAACCCACAAGACACGAAGTGCTAACATTTACATTCACATATAATATATTCACCACTATGTGAGTTTTGTATATGTTTTTTATATAATTAGTCGGGACAGAATTATGAGATATATATAGTAGATACTTAATATATAAGACCGAGTATATAGGACTAAATAATTTATGTTCATATACGAGGGTTTATTGAAAATTTTTCTAAATGAATTATAAACTTAATTTTTATTAAATTATTCTCTATAGTGTAATTATTAACGTAGCAGCTGGTTTCTTAATAGAAATGTTTATTGTACACCAAAAGGAAATGTTATAAAATATATAGTGTCCTAATTGTAGACCGCTTAATTGTAATTCCACTTGAATTCTGGACATTCTTTTAACTGTTCTCCATTTGTTACAACAAACAGCTATACATACATATATGGCATTCTTGGGTAGGTATTTCATTTTATATGTTATAAATGCAACAGAAGAAGAAATAACCTCATTGTTTGTGAAGAATGTGCTAGATATATTCGTGCTCGAATGTTTATGTCTTTTTCCGTTATATGTAATGTGTACAAGTTTTAATTTAATACTCCCACTATGAACATAAAAACTCATCCTTTTTTTATGGTATTATCAACAATATTGTTCTCATTGTTATTTTCAATATAAAAACTAAAAAGTATACCTTAAAGTTTTATTAACCGTATAATGGTTCTTAATTAAGAGCTATTTACCCAAAAGAGGGTTAAATGTAGCGATGTCAAAAAAACCGTCTTACATCTGCAAAATATAAAGTCATCACATTGTTGAACGAACTTTAATGTACAGAAGAATATTCAATGTATAATATGCAACTTTTGCATCTTCTGCTTAAATTAATAATTTCGCTTGGCTATATTTGACAAAATTAACACTCCAATCTGCAACAAAACTCTTAAATATTTCATTATTTTAGTTGACAAATATGAGGTGTGAAACTTTTGTTTAGAAAAGTTTTCACTTTAGATGCAGCTTATTATTACACTTATGATAATAAAGCGTCTCGTAAAGTTTAATGAAAACTCGATAGAAACTCGAGAATATTTTTAAATTAAAATGAGCCCGGCTAGGAGAAAATGTAAATCACATTGGAAATTCTTTCACCCCACATTGTACTGGACCAATAGTTTGCTTAGTCATATATACAATAATTCACTGTGATTTATAGCGGCCACCCTTTATAAAGGTCGATACACATGCTATATTATTTTTCTTGATAATGTTCTACATGCCATAAAATCAATTTGCCATCATAAAATTTATACATGCATGCATGGAAGTTGAAATTAAAGTCCAATGATTTACACAAACACATATGCATAATTAGTGATAAATTCATAAATTCGCATATATTGTTGCCAAAGACGATTTCAAACTTTTAAACAAAAGACATGATCCACATAAATATTACAAATAAAATATTATATTAATATTGTTATTAAATAATATTATTTATATTAAGTAATATGTAGTTTCAAGCAGGGATTCTATAAAAAGGAGGAAAAAATGGATTTTATGTTTAAAAATCCTCGAACAATGTGAATATTAACAGCTAGGTACAGTATGAAGAGAACACTGAATGTTTCATATCAATTTGATAGTTCTGATAAAGTGGCAAAATAATTTGCCCTCATTTGCTGAAACGACATTACTAACAATATTAATAGTGACATTTTATGCTCATATTTTATAGAGTCATGTTTGTCATTAGACTCTGTTTTATTAAGACAAATACGCTCCATAAAAATGTTATGATCAATTAAAATTCAGATGTATGACATATGTATATTATTGTTATATTGTAGTTTTGATAACTATGTCGTTAAAATCTTTTTTATGATCTTATATTGCAACAATAAATCAATCTATGTAATAGTGATTCGACCATTTCTTAAACGCCCTCGTCATATACCTATTTTACCTTACTACACTATTAATATCCCTTAAATAGATAGCTTGCTATGTAAGTATAATACCATAAGTACTTATATTTTATAACATTTTTGTGGAGTTTTATCCACATACATGTAATTTTAATTTATGTGGATAGTTGAAAATAGGCCCAAGAAACAATAGAATTCTTTTTAGAATAATATTTATACACTCTTTTTAAAAAGGGTTGTAAAAGTTTTTATGATGTTAAATTAAATTTTAATAGCCTCTTAATTTGAATAGCGATGTAGGACGACTTTTATGTGTATAAAATTTTATTGTCCATATTCATATAAAAATAACTCAAAATTTCTCAAGTGAATAAAGAATGTGCATTTTATTGTTGTAGGTTACAAGTAATTTCAATCATTGGGAATGATTCTGAAAAAGAACCTCTCGCTGCAAAGCTTGCCAAACGTCGAATAAAGATGAAGTCATACTTTTATATATTGATGCTCTATTTAGAGTTCCATGTAGGGAAAAATTTTTGCTGTAAATCTCACAATATATATGATATCTTTATTTGTAGAAAATCAAATGCGATGTGTTCTTATATATGAATATAAAAAATTATCTGACTAGAGTAAGTGTCAAATGAAACTAAAAATGGTTGTGAAAGTCGGAACGAATTGGATTGATTGAATAAAGATGAAATTTTATCCATTGTTGGATGTGGAGAAAAGATTTTATGAAGTGTTGAACTTGAAATATAATCCCTCAAAACTGTCTCACCGTTATTCATCAAGTTGTCGCCATCACATTTGCATAGAAAATAAATGATAAAGTTGCAAATTTTAAGCAGTTGAATTTTAATATCAAATAAGTATGAAAATATATAAAGTGTAAACAAGGAAAAGCCTTATTTTATAGGTCACTGGTATGAAAGTATTAAGTACCTATATTTTCATTTTATTTATTTTTTTCTTTTTGCAAATTAGAAGACTTAATTTAACCTTTACTCACCTATATATGGGGAAACCAGAGCCATATTGAAACCAAAACACCATATAAACTTTGTCGTGACCAGGGGGTGTTACATTACATGACAAACTGACACTCTTTCCCTCAACCGCTGGTATGTCCACGGTTACAACTGCAACAAATTTACAATTAAGTATACATTTGTTTGTGAAAATCAAGCAGGATGAAAATTTAAATTCAACATTGACAGAGAAAAATATACATATTCGATTTTCAATACTTGAATCGGAGTGGAATATAAAACAGAATCAAATATAAATAACCTTTTATACCAGGGTATGTAGTAAAAATACGCAATTTTGCGTTTGCTTGGCCAGTTTATGATATCTCAAAACCAAACCCACTTTAACAGCATTCAACCCCAACACTTTCCCCTTACAATTCGCAAAAGGCCATCATTTACAGTTTTTTTTATGGAGTCTGTGGATTTCTTTCATTGCTCTACAATAATATCATCGAAAAGTGAAAATGGAAACGAATCCTTAGAAGGAAGAGAACACCATTATCATCAGAATTGATATAATACCTATAGGTATGTATGAGTATATGTAATTAGTAGTCAGATTTGTTTTTGTAATGTTTCCCAATTTCCAGCATTACTCAATGAAATAATCATAAATTCTTCAAAAGAAATAGATGTTACATTTTCAAAGAATTTTGAAAAGACAACAGAAACTTGAAACCAAATGCTGGCTTGGGTGCCCTTTTTATTATTCATTATTTGCACCGAAACACTTACGCCAACAACCAAGAAAATCCCCTAAAAAAATAAACAATTCCCGAAACGAATCTAACCGCATGATAAGAAGATAAAACAACAAATACTAAATAATTCAAAGGTGAAACATTCTTACGGTGAGATCGCAGTGTGAGGAGAAAAGTCAAAAATTCAGATGTCACCTTAACACCCACATTTTCAGCAAAATTCATAAAAGTGTGGTTGAACTTGTTTCATGGCCTTCACTTCTTATAATATCCACTCAAGGATTTGATACTTTTTTATTCCATCGAACACTATGCCTATAGGCGATTGGGAATCGCAAACATTTTTGTCATTTATTACACAGCTCAAGTGTTTCTGTTTTCTTTTTACTCTTCGTATTTATGTCTGACAGAATTGTTGATTTTTTGAATTTATTTGAAACAATGATCGGTAATGTAAATGAGAAATGACACAGTCAATTTCAGTAACCATTTTTAAAAATAATTTGGAATGAAAATAAAAATTGTGGGCCAAAAAAAACAGTGGTTGACGTAAAATAACATTTATCGCAGTTGGATTAGCACCTCGATTAGCACATTGCTGTTTTTCTGTACATCCAGTTATTAATTGAAATAAGTAGAGCTTAAGGACAAAATTGTATTTTATTGTGCAGCACTATTCCTAGTACTTTTGGAACATTTTTCATAGAGAACTGAAGGTAATATTAAATAAATGGAATATGGCGAAAGACCTTTGAGTTCGAAGACAAGTTCTTGTATCCTCTAGAGTCAATATATTGAATATTATCTGCTTCGTACGTATGTATTCGGTTTTATATTGGTCCAAAGAAGAAAGCGTTTGTTTATATGGATAAGGAGTTGCAAACGAAATTTAGATTGGTTCTATTTCGAAAATGTGGAGTTCAGCAATATTTCGCTTTAGAAAGTCAATTCAAAAGTAACAAAACAAATTACATTTGTGATACACTTTGACAGTTCGTAAAATATATTCTTGTATATGTGTATTTATTATACATATATGCACACGTTTTTACCACCCCCATATATTTTCTTTTCGTTCATTCTATTAAACAATAAAAAAGTGTGTTTACGAGTATATTGGAAATAGCACAATGAGGAATCAAATAATAATCAATTGAATTAAGACTTCTGTGAAACTATTATAGGTTCACATGTTCTCGAACATTTTCGTATATCTGTACCTATGTATAGCTACTCAAAATTAGCAGGATATAAGTTAACTGGCAAACATTTTAAAACAGTGATGGATATTTCAATTTTTCCGACACTTATAATTCTAAAATATTCATTGTTTCCGACATTTATAATTATAAAATATTAACTAATCATTAATATTTCTTCAGTTTTCAATTGTTTGGATTTAATTGGAAATTTAATAAATTGATTTAGTTTTAATTGTAAAGCTTTATTCGTTCATTGTAATTCTTAAGTAAATATTACACAACTTAAATAAACAACGTTAGGTAAATTTTCCTTTTTTTATGCAAATTGATCCATTGAAAATTGAAGCACATTTAAATCCTCTTTTAATCAGAAAAAGTGCACAGCCGAAGTGGATTTTTCTTTCTAATTGAATGGTATTAGTCATTACGTGAAAGAGTTGAATGGTCCAAATGGATAAACAAGAGTTAGAGTGCCATATATAGGGCTGTTATTTGCACCACCATCAGCAGACAACCACGGGATAACAAGATTAGTGGTCCAGAGGGGGTATTGTCATCACGCTTCCATTGAATGCTAATTGGGAATCGATTATTTTCGAATTACCATGTAGCCGGTTTGTTAGAATTGCAATATGTATTTTTCTGTAGGCAAATCAATTTTTACTAACTGCTGAAATTGAATGAAACACAAAGAATAATTTTCAAATTAAAAGTTGTTTTAAAAACTTTATATTCTGTAAAATTTGTTCCCTACACTTGTTGCAATTAAGCGGTGAACTTTGCAAGTACCTACCTCCTGCCAACCTACGATTACGTACCTGAAACACAATTTTTAGACTTCTACTTACGAGCATAGGTTTACCAGTTTACCTTAATTGATAAAGTTTTACAACTTCCACATTTACTAATTAATATGAACAATGGAATGTGAAACCTTGATTAAATATAAAAAGCGTCTTAATAAGTTATGTACTTTATAAAATCTAATTATTGGATAGAGTTATAGTAGAGCAGATTGGATTTTATTTTCATTACGTTTATATAAATTCAATCAAAATTACTGTGTACCTAACCTAATATGTATAATTACAATGATAAAGTCAGGAATTTATGTGCAAGGGAACATTTTGTTTGAATCATACATATGAATATAAGATACTAAACACATTTGATTTCCGCTACTTCTATATTGGAAACATGGGAATTACCATTAGTTTCAAGTAGACTTTCCACATTCAACACCAGGATTTATTTTTATTTTCCATCTACCTCTAATACGAGTACGTATAGGTGCCATACCCATTTCTTCATTTTAATAATGAATCTCGCTTTATGACGTTTTTATAAATTATTATTGGGAACTGCCTCATGTGACTGTTATTCAATATAAGAAACATAGATGATATACCTAAATTTTTTTCATGTAGGTGTAGTTTTCTATTGTTTGGCGATTTAAAATACTCCGAACCTTTAGTGCATATATCTTTTATTTGATTTTATTTAAGGGGAAAAAGTAAAGCTGCATTACTTATATTAAAATAAAAACTAAGGCATCTCTTCAAACCTTGTAGGCGATGTTTTACAGGTTCAGGTTTACCTACAAATTTCCTAATGTAATATTTAAAAATTTCTTTGAAGTCATTAAGTAAAGTTTTATCAATCCATCTTGCGTGAAATTTATTTTCAAAGTAAGTGTATAAGCGAGTGTATTATCTTTGGAACATGAAACACATTCTGGAATTCAGAATTCCCGAGAAATTATTGACATTTTCCATCATTTAGAGTAAAGTTTTGAATAGATGTAGTAGGTATTTCATCTTCGAATCATGGCGCAGTCTTCAATTCAATTTGTGCTATACAAATAAACTGTTTAGAGACTAATTTGAAATTTGGATATTATTTCCCCATACTTAGGTAGAGAAATTTTTTTAATTGAAACAATAAACGAGAAGAACGAGTCAGTTCAATAAAATAAATACCTGTATGTGAATATTTCAAACAAATGCCTAATTAGAATTTCTCCTAAACCAGCAAATTATTAAATTATATTAAATATAATTTAATGAGTATCTTTTTGAATTAGTTGTACTAATTGCACTTTATTAACCAGTTTATGTAAAAGGTATGTTGGGAGGTGATATACAAGGTGTAGGTATTTACATGACACTCTGTTACTTTTAGACAATGAGTTACTGATTTTAATAGGAATATATCTGCATTGTGACGCAAACCTCCAATACATAACAATAATTACAGTTACTCGGGTAAGACTTAATTAAAACAAGGAAACTGCAATCACACATTTCTACATAGTATACCTATTCGTAGTATCATACAGCAAAACGCATAATCTTTGCTATAATAATAACGCTTTTAAATCCTCACATAACTCAGAAATAAAATGACGATAAAGTTGGCTGCCTCTCTTTTCAATACATGCTTCCCTTTATGTTCTTGGCTAAGCGAGAGACGCAAACAATGTTAATAGTAGAAACCATCCTGGAAAACGTTACAATTATTTTCTCTTATAAGTCCTAAGCAGATTCCATAGTCGTAATTTTGCATTAGTTTTAGCGTAATACTGGCAAAGTGGTTGGAATACATTATGTTATATGTATGTCTTAATTTTAGTATGTTGTTATAAATTCGGTTATGGTTCACTTGTGTTGATTCTTTTATAATGCTCTATCGAGAGAACTTGTGAATTATATAATACGCTCGTATTAGTTCCATATTTATGGGGTCATATAAATACTGGAAATAAATTCAATTAATAATGATGTGATATGTATACAATAATTTTATATTAAATGCGGCGTACAATTCTGGCCGAATTTGCGTTATTAGTGAAATGTTCGCGAAGTTTTAGCATTGAGTTAATTTCCCAAGAGGAGTAAAGAGAACATTGGAGTAAAAACCGGATCAGCTTTAGAGGAAATGAAAATCCATAATTCGCAAGGTGTGATTTAGGCGGGTAATATTCGAAATCTTCTCCAGTGGGTGAATTCCTCTAATTTAATTTCGACTTCATTATTATATGAGGGTTTTAACGTACCTATTTATACTTGAAAATACGAACGAATACCTACTATAGTTCTCAGTTTTTGTAACTTGATTGTTTAATAAACTAATTAGTAACAATATTATTATGTAAATTTTTTGGTAGGTATATTGTAGTAATTAAGGTATGTATGTAATACATACGTATGTATATATTTTAATTAGAAAATTTATTTTGCTTCCTAATTAAGACAATTAAATAAGTAATTAAATTAAAGAAGAAATAATAGGACAAACTATACACTTTGTGCTATTTTCCTTTTAAAAACTTTTCTCAGTTCGTATACCTATATGTCTTTTACAAAATGAAGATGATATAACAAGTTTGAAAAGAAATTGAATTTTTAATTTATTCAAGAATAAGATAATTATTCATGTTGAAAAAATAACAATAGAAGAGTTATTGTTATTCATCAAGCGTAAAAAATATGTAAAGGATCATATTGATTTTATATTAAATATTTATATTACTGTTGTGAGCAATTGTTCATTTTAAGAAGTATATTTCAAGTTATATGAAATGTAATTTATATTTCATTAACGCCACTCACTTTAATAGTGACATTTAATTAAAAGCACTGACATTGTAATGTAAAGCAAACAAAAATGTAACGTTGTCCACATTTTATTTTAACAGAAGAAAATGTAATGCTTACTTTTAATTACCGTTAGAATCCTGTTAATACGAACCAAAACACAAAGCTTTGAGTCTATAATTCAAAGAATATTTTAAAGAGCTTCGAAAGATTTATACTGAAACAAACAAAGAAAGTATGCATGGTGATGAATGAGGGTTTCTGTTATTTCTATTTATTCTATTGATGATAAAATACCGTACCTCCCTACGTAAATGTGCATATAACAAATTAGGAAAGTCATTATACCTAGTAAAATAATTTCCGTTTACTTTCTAGTTAAGTATAAGCAAAGTATCGTAAAAATGATCATTATTTCATTTTTGTGCAATAAAAAATCAACTTAAAAATACATAAACAGTTGGAAATATTCGATATGCTTCATTTAAATTAATAAAGTGTGATTCAGGGAATAAAAAATTGATCATATATTTCATAAAACTTATGTTTGAAAACCTTAAGAGAATAAAATTTTTAATATATCAAAAAAAAAACTCTTCACGTCCGTACTCGCATTTACCTTAAGTTAGTAGGTATAGCTGGTAAACGTTTAAAATGGAGAAAATTATACGATTAATCGACTTACCTGTAAGGAGGATTAATCCTAATTTTCCGAGCTTGTCCGACGATATAATTACTGTGTAGTTTCCGAAAATCTGACTCATTAGCACGAACGTTTAGAGGAAAAAACCGGTCTCTGTCCACCCGCACTGGAATTTGGCCTCGTGATTCATTCCGTTTTTATGGAACAAAATCAAGGGGTTGCCAGGGTACCTATTAGGGTGGGTTATATCGTCGGACAAGCTCGGAAAATTAGGATTAATCCTCCTTACAGGTAAGTCGATTAATCGTATAATTTTCCTTCGCTTGTCCTAGATATAATTACTGTGTAGATGTTTAGAGTAATCAGTGATTTTGTTCTACAATACGGTAAATTATTTTATTTAATTAGTTAATACCTAATTATAATAACCTCAAAACTTTTATAATATATCTATATATAAACATCTGTGTAATATAATACTTAAGAGGAACATTTACTTATTTAAACATCTCTTCACGGATGATGTACTTATAAAACTATGAGAACAATATACTAATCGAATTAATAACAATTTTACTAAGTATAACAATATTTTTGGTAAAGGACTAACAATTTTAACATCAAGGTACATACAGTAGTTATAGTACAGTACAGTAGTTAAGATATATGTAAAATAGCTTTCGCGAATCTATCTTTAGGTCCTATTAGGGGCCTATTATAAAATCGAAAAAATGTGTCTGACTTTGGTGTCCATCCGACAGAATCTTTTATTATATTGACGTTTATGCCACTTCTAAGGACTGCTGAAGTTGTGGCGTGGCGTACACTATGAGCAGAAAAAATATTGGTGTTAATCCCTGCGTGTTTCAGGGTTGTTTTGATCCAACGGCTTATAGTCTGGGAAGAGGCTTTATGGTGTGGTTTCTTATGTGTTACAATCAAGTACTCCTGAGAAAATTCAGCTGTTTTTTCTGAGTAAAATTGTATAGTAGACGCCACACACAATTCTGGTCTGTTATTAAAGAATGGAAAAACAAGTACCGGTTGAGGTTTATTGTGCTGAGACGTTTTTATTCGTTCTGAAATTCGGATTTCAAGATTTGTTTCGTTAACGATTATATTTTCTCTTCTAATAACTGACAATGTCTGAACTCTATGGCCGGAAGTCAGTGCCATTAGTGTTACCAATTTGTACGTTAGTTTCACTAAATCTAGGGATTCTAAAGGGTGCCATTTGGAAATAAACTCTAATAGATTGTCTGGGTTCCACGTTGTGTTATATTTTGGTGTTGGTGGTCTTATATTTGAAACACCTTTTACGAATCTATTAATGATATCTTCATCGTTTTTTGATATATGATTGAAAATTAGATTTAACGCTGATCTATAAGAGTTTATTACCGAGTATGAGCAGCCGTCTTCTAGTAACTTATTCAAAAATTCAAGATAGTAATTTAAATTATACTTGTGAAAATTAGTATTCTTAAGGTTACAAAATATCCAAAACTTTTTATAACAAGCGGAATACTGTTTTAATGTACCTGGCGTGATTGAGTTAATTATTATCTCTATGGACGATGTTGGTAATCCTCTGTTTGAAAATGCTCTCCTGATAGTTTCCCTGCCACCAGGGAAATCTGTCTGTATAATGGGTGACACTTTCTGAAAGGGTCAACAAGTAATTCTTTATTTGGTTTAAATATTATTGGTGTTTTTAAAAGTAATTTTTGAAACAGGGGATACCAGGGTTGGGATGGCCAAAGTGGGACAACTACTATGCCAGTGGCTTTTTCCTGAATAATTTTTTCTAATACTCTAGGTATTATTGCGAAAGGAGGAAATGCATAAAAATAGTGATTTTGCCAATCTATTGTAAAGGCATCTACTGAAAAAGAGCCTGGGTCCGGTAACCACGAGACGTACTTGTTACATTTTGCATTTATTCGAGTTGCAAATAGATCGATATCTGGATTATTGAATTCTTTTACTATTTCTTCAAAGCACTGATTATTTAGTTGGTATTCAGAATCAATTGATTTTATTCTGGACCCCTCGTCCGCTTCTTTATTTAACATTGATGGGATATAAGTCGCAAAAATGTCTAAATTTCTATGTTCGCACCAGTACCACAGCTGTTTTGTTATTTCATTTAAGTGTTTATATTTTACGCTTCCTCCTCGATTTATACACGATATGGCGGTGTTATTATCGATTCTTAATAATATCCGAATATCTTTTACTTGTTTAGTAAATGATTTTAATGCAAATAATGCTGCTTTAATCTCCAAAAGGTTAATGTGTAAGTTTTGTTCTTGAAAAGTCCAAAAACCATGTATTTTTAAGCCCTTACAGTACGCGCCCCATCCTGTTCGGGATGCGTCTGAATTAATTTCTAATGTAAATTTTTGAGGTTTGATATGCCTCCCTTTCCCAATGTTTTGGGACCACCATTCTAGTTCTTGGACAATATCACTATTTAAGAACATTTTTGAATTATAGTCTCGAAAGTTTCGTTTTAAATTAATCTGTTTTTCTGCTTCTAAACTTTTCAAGTGAACAAAACCATATTTTACTGCGGGACATATAGACACTAAGATTCCAATAAGCTTTGCAAATTGACGAATTTTGTAAACTTTTTTATTTTTGTATTTCATTATCTCTTCTTTTATATGTTTGATTTTTACCGAGGGTAAATTTATTGTCATGTGTTTGGTGTTAAACATAAACCCAAGAATTTTTAGTTCCTGTACTGGTTCTAGTTGACTTTTTTCGAAATTGATAATTAGACCCAAGTCTTGGAGAAGCGCTATAGCCTTATTTGTGTTGGTTTGACACTCAAACGCGCTGGCTGCTATAATTATAATATCGTCTAGGTAACATACACAGAAAATACCTTCTAGTCGCAATTTTTCCATTACGGGTTTTAAAAGTTTTGTAAATAAAAAAGGGCCTATGTTTAACCCGAACGGTAGACAATTAAATTGATAAAGTATTCCCTGGAATTCAAACCGGAGATATTTCTTATATTTATTTCTTATCGGAACTAAAAAATACGCATCTTTTAAATCAATGTTAGTTAGGTAATAGTTTTTATTTAACAATCTTAAGACTGTCCTATAGTCTTCCAGTTTGAAATGTGAAGTCTGAATGAATTTATTTAGTTCTTTTAAATTGAGTATGAATCTAGGTTCCCCGTTTGGTTTCTTTATTACAAAGTATGAAGAAAGAAATTGGTTATTTGCTTTTTGACATTTTGAAATTGCACCTTGGATTTGTAGTGTTTTAATAGCTTTTGCGTATAATTCAATAGAGCCCTCAGATGTGAAAATCTTTGGTTTGTTTCGTTGAAAAGGTTTTGTATGGAAAGGTATTTTTATACCTTTTACCCAACTAAGAATTAATACATTTTTTGTAATATTTCGCCATTGAGGTAAAAATTTTGATAGCCTACCAGCAGGTTGTGTTACCTGTGATGAAGGTTGTGCTACTTGTGACGGTATGACTTCTTCTTGTAGTCGTAGGGTTTGTAACGATGTTGATGGCTGCTGTTGTTGTTCCTGGAACCGCTTGGCTCTTCCTTTCTTTTCATTTTGGTTTTGAATTGCGAGCGCTTGTAGTTTAAAGATGTCCCTGGTATTGGAACATTTTCAACTCTCTGTGGAAATGGTTTAAATGATGACGTTTTCCTCTTCATCTCCGCGCTTGCCTTTTTTAGGGCTTGATCGGTCTTTATGATCTCCGCAAAGTTTTTGCCAAACAACATTTCGTCAATTTCAAGTGTCTTGGCAACTTTCTGGCACTCTGGATTTAATTGAGAGGTAGCTTTGAATTTCCTATGTACGGAAATTGCATTATGTACGTTGGTAAATAGTTGGCAGGCCTCCGCTAACATTTTTAGGTTTTCTGCTTCTGCATTTTGCGAAAACATTTTATCCAGAACAGTGGCAATTGCTGTAAGCCCATGCCCCAATTGCTGTTGAATTGCTGACATGAATTTATCATGTTTCAGAGTGGCTTCTGATAAACATGGTAAGATTTCAGTATTCATCTGTGGGGGAAATAGAGCCTTGCAATTGGATGGTATTTTATGTTTTGCCATAAGTTCCTTGCGTTCTGATGCATTTAAGCCCTTCTGTAGGTATTTGTTCCACCTCACTAGAATCTCCTCATTAATCGGTTGGCCTTCTTCTTGTTCATTGTCTGGTTTAGTGCCTAGTGTTTCTTCAAAATATGTAATTGTCTGTCTTTCTCCTTCTTGACCTATGTCGTCCGCTTCTGATTCGCTGTTATGCGAGGAATCGCTTTCAATAAATTCCTGTGAGGAATCTGTAATGAAAATTTTTTGCTATTGATTTTTTGTTAAATCATTTTTAATTTAAGTGTTCAACGCATGTTGTAACGACTTAATTATTTTGGAACTTTATTTATGCAACGCATGTTGCAAACTACTGCAAAAAAGGAGCAGCACTCACTGTCCTATTAGTAGTATTTTTGGGATAAAGGAACAACGCGTGTTGTCCTTATGTTTATCCGATAAAGAAAACAAAGGTTTTTTTTTTTTTTGATGGGAGCAACGCCTGTTGACCACTAAGTTATTTTATTGTAATCTACCTGAATCTGAACTGCTACTCTCCGTGTCACTTTCCATTCGCTGCAGTTCCTTTTGTAAGTTTTCCATTTTCTTCTTTAGTTTCCGGAACTTTCGTTTCTTCTCACTGGTTTTCCTTTTTATTTTTACCATTTTATTAACACTTATCACTTTTCTAATTTAATTAATCTCTAAATAATTTACGTTTGATAGCTATGAGCACGAAAAACGGAATGAATCACGAGGCCAAATTCCAGTGCGGGTGGACAGAGACCGGTTTTTTCCTCTAAACGTTCGTGCTAATGAGTCAGATTTTCGGAAACTACACAGTAATTATATCTAGGACAAGCGAAGGAAAATTTAATTCAGTTATGTATAATCTGTGTGTTCTTGCTCATGGCAGTTACATACTTTAAATGATTTTTCTTCAATATTACCTCAACTAGCAGTCACTGTGCAACTATTGGCATACAAATATATATAGATATACTACCAGTATTTTTTATTTCTTTAAGCAGAATTCATGGAAACGCGAAATTTTCTTGTTGAATATAACTGAAAGATTAATGTTTGTGTCGTGTTCAGAAATATAAGACTTTCTCTACCTATAAGTTCTGTACATAATAGGTATTATGTCTCGGTAGCTACTAAAATAAAGTAAAACTTTGTCTATAAGAAAAAATTATAAGAAAATTTTTGCAAGATACGCGGAGGTATTTAATGTAATCATTTCTTGAGGACCCCTCAACCCACAAAAATTTATTTTGGATTAGATAATTTCGTGGGATGACAAAAAAAATGCCGGCTACGTTAATTTCGTTAATCGTCGTTGAAAGGTTTTGTTGGGGCGACGTCGTTTCCTATTATATACCTGCCCATATTTTAAATTATTTTATGCTGTACCTATACATATAAGAGAAAACGGATACCAGAATCTTTGGTATACTAGAATACCTTTGAAGAGCACAGAATGTATATATTATAGGTATATCTAGAGGGGTGAAACTGATGATGAAAAGGGCACGAAAGAGGAGTGAAGCACTCCGAATGTTACACTCACGCCATAAAAGTGAGTCGATGTTAAACACAAAACACCTTCGCAAGCTATAGCGTTCCTTCTTCCAGTGCGTTTTCCTGCCTCCATAATGATGAGTTTTGTTAGTATTTTTCTTTAAATTAGCTTAGCTTATTTACACATAAGAAGGGAATTTAATTTTAGATTGTAATACTAACTGAAATTTATACTGCAATTTCAAATGTGTATTTTTAAGTAAAATTTACAAGTCGGTTGCATGAAAATCGCAATTGTAATAAATACTTTCGGCAAATTGTGTGATTAAAAGAGGTTAGCAAAAAAAAACAATTTTTTTTATGTTTTGTGAGTCTATTTTGAAACTATTTCATTTGCCTGAGAAAAGTTTATATAAATACTAGTACTAGGTACTTGTGGAAAAAACATGAACTGTCTAAATAAATATAATAGGAAAACATGCCCCTTTACCTACAACTCCCCCCTTTATACACCAAGAAGATTAATTATATATTAAGGTTTTCTATATCTTCTACGTATATGTCCCTCCGAAACCATAAAAGTTTATTGTTAGTTAATGTTGAAGTACATTAAATTGTAATGGATATAATACGATGATATATAAAGTTCACTCTTGTTATCTCTTGGCTGCATATGTTGCATAATTTTACGGCGTCCTACCTATACCATACATACATAACATGTACCATGTATGTTACCTTTAAGTTGCACAACAAACTCAAATAAAAATATAAAACAATCAACAATTACTTGATGGATGTGTTACATACACACATATATTTTCGTTCACGAATGTTTGTGGATCTGCAATAATTAAAAGTATTGTTGAAACAATGATTTTTGATTGTTGCAGAACCACAAATATTCGTAAACAAAACCCTAATTAGATTTTCGATTGAGTTTTCGATGTATCTAAATGAGTGGAATATACATTTTTTGGTGCTTTTGATATTCACTTTAGTATGGAAAATTATACATAATAATGTTTCGGAGGAATTGATCGGTTGTAAGCACAGAAAGCACTAAGGAATGATATATTGCCATTAAAAGTAAGGTAACTAAACTTCGGAAAATAGTCAACTGGGATATTTTCGTACTAACGTATTTCGTACTAACTAACTTTTTCAATATCAATAATAAATAACGAATATGTATGTAGGTGTCTATATAGCTAAAGAGATCTGCTAATATTTGAATGTATTACAACTTTAGAAAACGTACGAACTTTCCTGGTTAGAGTTATCTTGTTGGAGAGAGAAAATGTCATCATTGGATACATATTCGCGTTGCAGCAAACACTGTACATTCTCATATATCATACAAAATGAATGTACGATGTTTTAATTAAAGTGGAACCATGAATTCGAATACGTTGTTAGATATACGTATATGTATAAATATTCATAAATTATTGTGACCCATTATGTAACTTTTGGATGGGCTTAATTAACTTTTTTCACCTCCTCTTCCTCCTCTTCTTTACTTGTATGTATGTTTCTCTATAATAAAACTGCCATTAATCATTTGCACATTCGCTAAATTTGGCGGTTGTGCCTGTAGAATGTTAGTGTGAAACTTTTGTTATATGAATTTATTTTTAATTGAAATTCAATGACTCTTCATTGAGCTAAATATAAATATATGTATTATGTGTGTTTATACCCATCAGCCAGCCCATCATCTATGTATGTGTGGCATTTGATATCTGATGATTTCAGCTTCTACTGGAAATATATGGAATTGAAAAAGGGCGACGTGAATTTGTGCTACTGATGCAAATTAATTGCTAGGGAACTGACAAAAAAAATGATGAAGCTTTAATTAGCAAAATAGCGAAATGATTCGTTTAATCCTCTACTGATTCATTTTCTGAAAGAATCATTATGAAAATGTATTTAAAGAGATATTCGTTTATTCGTATACTGTCAAATTCTCTTTGTGTTTTTTTTGTTCAAATTTACTATTATACAAAGCCTTTATGTACATCTACAATGGTTGTGGATATGTTATCATGATTTCATGTAGGTATAGAATTCGCATTTCAAACATTTCAATAAATTAGTTAATGTGAATAAAATTAGGTATACATAAACATACCTATTACGTACAGTTGATTCCTGAAATAGTGTATATCTATCACAGCATTGCCAAAAATCTATAGGTTATAATTCAAATCCTCTTATACCAACATCTATTATAGGTGAGTATTACGAATTCCTTTTACATTACACTGTAAAATGTAACTAAAAATAAAAAAAAACACTCTCTAATTAGTCTGCCACTTTTATCTCCTAATATACATTTTTTAACGATTGTACATAAAAAATATATTTATAATATTAATAAATATGTACATGTATATGATTTATAAAATTTTTGTCAGTGCGATAACGGGTTGAAATTACAAAAGTGATGCAGACTATATTAATTTAGTCAATGTTGTGTGGAATGTTTGTATGAAAAGTTATTTACATACATATAATAGAATAATAAATTTCAAATGTTGAAAGTAAATAATATGAAAAATTTTATTCATGCTTATTATACATTCGACAATATAAAAATAATGTAGATATCTAAAGACGTACTTGTAATATCCCTTGGAAATAATTACCTTAACAAAAACTTTATTTCGATTTTTATTTATTATTTTACCTACTGATGAGTATTTTATTTACGTAGGTCTTATCGTATTGTATAAACCAACCGCAAAACCACATGTATGTATTTTAATTGTCTGTAAATAATTATATGATTTATGTCGAGTATATCTCTTTTATATTAATGATTGCAATTAGTTGAATTAAGCATTTAATGCATCTGATAACATTGTGATTATTTGTGAATGTATAATAGGTTCATGTATCCGAGTATATGATGACCTATGTATAAACAGTTGTTTTTTTATAGTTTTTCGCAAATATTAAAAATCAATGTATTAGGTACATTTTTTATTCCATGTTCTACCTAAACGAACTCAAGACACTGTAATCTATTAGAATGAATGGGAATTCTATATAATTTAATTATCAAATCACGAAATCATTTCCCATTGTACATTTCGATGATCACGCAAGAACGACGTAAAAACGGACTATGAATTATCTTGTGATATAAACAAAAGCATAAATGCAAAAAAATCCGATTCCATATAGAGGTATTGTATTATGTTATGTTATGCTTTGTAGCGAAAAAATGCTGCCCCGGGCAGTATTTGAACTTGACTTGGTAGATGGGAGTCGTTTAGAACTTTTACGTAATATTTCTGATATTACCGCCAAAGAGAGTTTGAAGTTGTAAACACTATTAAACTCTCACATATATACATATTTTCATTATATTCAAATTGACTTCATAATTAAGCCTGCTTAATTGTTTATTCTTGTATTTCCCAATAATTTATTTTTTAGGAATGCAATTGGAAATGAATTTGTAAATTTATTATAAATATCACAAAACTGAAAACTGATGATTAACTATGCAAATGTTATATTATAAATTTATGTATATGAACAAAAATATTGGAAAAATTGACAAAAATTACTTCAATCCAAACATTTATGCACTGCATATCTGCATACATACAACAAAGAGCAAAAAGGCATAATGAAAACTCACTAAAATTGATTACTATATTATTTTAATAAATTATTATCATATTCCAAAAATTTTTTATTTGTTTAGGTAATCCATATTCATAAAGTTGAAAACAAAATTTATGTGAATAGATAAGTTTAAAAATCTATTCCTAAATAACAAAAACCCAAACGTTTTGTATGGAATTTTTATAATTCTGTGTCTATAAAGAAGTTCCATAGGTATATGTATGTACAGTACCCATAATCTAAATTATACATGTGCACCAACTCTATTCATTATTTCATTATGGAAGTAGGTACAATGGAAGTACAAAAACAGGGGTATTAACCAATAAAATATATAAATCAATTCCGGAAAACTCGCAAAAGTCAGATGTTTTCAAGCCCAGAACAATTAATAAATAATCTATTTGCTAGAATGTGTTTATAGCTTCATTGATAAAGTCGTAAAGAAAAACATTAGACGTTATTGTCTAACTAATTATCAGTTTCCAATTTATTCACCTTATACATATACATACACATTCATACTGCTAATGGGAAACACCGGTAAAAACTTCTTAGTAAATAAATAAATGCCATAAACGAGATAAAATCGTGATCAAAGTTTAACGTTTAACTTGTGAAGTACGGAATACCCCAATTACATCACTTTGTAGTGAGATTCAATAAAACGGCAAACGTCTCATTGACCAAATAACAGTCGTCTTCGAATCGCACATCAACACATATCAAAAACAAGTTCCCTGTGTTATAAACAAGTGAGAAAAATGGACTGTGGTTGTGCGGCACCATACATTGGTCCACCATTAGACCAAACCTGTGGCGGTGGTGCCACATTACTTTTTATGGCATTATTAAATACGTTCCTAACAAATAAATGTGATATTTCGGAGATTTGCCAGCGAGTCGTCCCAAAATACTCCCCCGATGCCGAATACGACTTCATTGTCGTGGGTGGCGGTACTGCCGGCGCCGCGGCTGCAGCCCGTCTCTCCGAGATACCCGAATGGAAGGTTTTATTAATTGAAGCTGGAAACGACGAACCGCCTGGTGCTCAAGTGCCCGCAATGGTAACCAATTACTTCAATGATCCATATTTGGACTGGAATTACAAAACTGAACCTGAACCGAAGGCCTGTTTGGGCTATCCGGAAAAAAGGTGTGAATGGCCTCGAGGAAAAGTGCTTGGTGGGTGCAGTGTCATTAATGGAATGATGCACATGCGAGGAACGCCTAAAGATTACGATAATTGGGCCGCTGCCGGCAACGAGGGTTGGAGTTATCAGGATGTGTTGCCCGTTTTCAAACGCTTCGAAGGGAACTTGGAGGTAGGGTCACTAGTGGATGGACGATTCCATGGCACGGATGGACCATGGACTTCTTCTAGATTCAACCATCAGCCGGAATTAGCCGAGGATATTCTATCAGCGGCTAGAGAAATAAATTATCCGGTGACACGTGACGCTAACGGCCAAGAATATGCTGGATTTACGATCGCACAGGCGAACGTACGGTAAGAAATGCCTACGAATGTTACTGATAAGAACCTGAATTTGTCCCCAATAGTAATGACCTTTCCATATTGATTATTCTTAATTTGAAATAATAACAATTAACAACAACACGATGATATACATTTTTGTAGGCTATTAAACGGTAATACTGCGAGAGATGTATAACTGTTTTCTTACTGTTATGATAAATAATCGATCGCTTATCGGATTTTCAAAAACAAGTTTCTTAACAGCATCTGACATTGAATTATGCCACTGTTTTAGTTCTGATCAATTGAAAGTCGTCTCTCATCTTAAAATTCACACTCGAAAACGACATTAAAAGATTACGCTTATCTTAAATGGGTGTTTATATCCTAAACAGAAACCTAATTACAAATACTATAATAAACAGTAAAAGCGTGGGTATAATATACTATTGGCTGCTTTCAAATTATGTAAACAGGTCTATTTTTACTTGAGTATGTAAGATGATTAAATTTTAACTGATTATATTAAATTCGAAAATACAATCTATAGCTAATATATTTTGTTATTGTCATTGTGCTTACAGGAATGGGGCCCGCTTGAGTTCGGCTCGTGCATACTTAAGACCTGCCAGAAACAGACCTAACTTGCATATAATGTTGAATTCAACCGCTACGAAAGTATTGATAAACAATAAAGGAGGACAAAAAACAATACAAGGCGTTGAATTCTCATATAGAAATAAATTATACACAGTGCGAGCAAAAAAAGAGGTCATTGTTTCCGCTGGTGCGGTAAACACACCTCAAATTCTTTTATTATCCGGTGTCGGTCCGAAAAATGAATTAAACAAAGTTGGCATCCCCCAAGTGCATGAACTACCTGGCGTCGGAAGAAACTTGAAAAATCACGTCACATTTTATATAACATTCTCGATGAAGAAACATAAGGCCATTAGTGACTTGGATTGGGCGACTGCTTTACAATATATTTTGAATCATAATGGGCCGATGTCATCAACCGGCATGTCTCAAGTCACTGCTCGCATTAATTCCAAATATGCGGATCCTAGTGGAATTCATCCTGACTTGCAAATATTTTTTGCCGGTTATAAAGCTAATTGTGCTCATACGGGGGAAGTAAGGGCTGCCGAAGACCCGAAAAAACCTAATGCACCACGGCAACTTACTGTATCTCCCGTTGTGCTACATACAAAAAGCACCGGTTACATTAGCTTAAGATCGAAGAATCCAATTGATCCACCTTTAATGTACGCAAATTACCTTACCGAGCCGGAGGATGTTGCTGTGTTAATTGATGGTATTCGAGTAATTCAGAGACTTGTTAACACGACAGTGTTAAAATCAAAATATGACCTGGAACTCGAATATGAAAGCTACGGAGACTGTGACAAGAAACATAGGTAAATTACCTTATACAGTTAAATATTTAGTTTGCAGGAGCAGGTACATGCGAGTACATTGGTTGTATTGTAATTGTTTAAATTAATTTCAGATATGACTCAGACGAATTTTGGGAATGTGCTGTTCGTTACTATACCGGTCCTGAGAATCATCAAGCGTGTTCGTGCAAAATGGGGCCTTCAAATGACCCGATGGCCGTAGTGAATAACAAGCTTCAAGTCTATGGTATTGATGGATTGCGAATAATGGATGCATCAGTTATGCCTATATTAGTCTCAGGAAACACAGCTACCACTACGGTCCTAATTGCTGAAAGGGGTGTCGAATTCATCAAGACCAGATGGCTAAATAGCCAGATATTGGGGAATAGAGCAGGATTTGGTAGTAGTGTCGCTCAATCTCCCCCAAAATCGACATTACCTTCGAGCAGTACAGGCGGAGTGAAAACTCAACAAAACTACCCGTACAAAGGGATGACGAACACGAATTTCCATCATAGTGAAACTTTTCATAAGCAACATCCCTCTATACCAAATCCATTTAAAAATACCAATAATAATAACAATTACATGCACAATGAGGGAAATGTAAATGTGAAACCTTTTGCACATTCAAATTATAATAATTATGATTATGAAAATCCCGAATATTATGATTTAAATCATAGGAAGTAAAGTATAATTTAAAGATCGTTTGCTACATATTATTTAGATATAATATTTGTTTCGTACTGTAGAAATATTTATTGTTTAAAAATAATGCCTTAGAGTATTACGAATTTTTTAAGTTTCTCTAAAGATGTTCCTATTTTTTTGTTTTTATATAAAATGGAGCAACAACGGCATTTAAATAAAATTTGTAATACGTAAATGGATGTTTACTTAAATTTTTGCATTTCGGTACCATATAACAATCATATTCACGCCCGCATATGCGAGCGTGAATCTGATTCACGACCGGCTGTAAACTTAGTGATTTTTTTTATTTTGATGTTGTAATTCTCTAACTCTATCATAATTGACATAAATTTCAAATGACCAGTGCTTGGTTGATCTATTGGTTGCATGTTTTATGCAATCGTAAAATACAAAAAGTTACTAAAATTAAATAAATTTTTCAATTTTTTATATAAAATCTTTAAAAATGAACCGAAATGCCAAAAATAGCATAATGAATTCGTTGCATAAGGCAAATTTTATGGCAAAAGTGACGTTATTGCTGATTTGCGTAGAAACTCATTCATTAATATACTATTTAATTTATTTAGATTTGGTCCATAAAATGACAAGAAAGACAAGTTACTACTTATGTCCATATGTATAAAATGAACAATGTGTGTATATACATATATGTATATAAGTATAATAAGAGGTTAGAAATAAATAAATAACATTTTATATTATTCATTAATAAGTGAATTGCAAAATTAGACGAGTTGATAAAAAACTTAGACGTGATATTATCAATTTACGTTAACCAACAAGTAGTATTCATTGTTGAATCGTTATAAATATATCCATATTAAATGAGTATCATTTTTCCAATAAATCATTTCTACATATTACAAAAATATCTATACCTAAACAATAACAAATTTGAGTCTAATTATTTATAGATAAAATAGTACACTTTAAACTGTAAAAGAAAAATTGTGATATGGTGCAATACATATAATACTTGTATATGAGATCTTTCTACATATGTTTAAGAAATAGTAGATTACATACCGAGGCCGAAAGGGCAGCATTATTGTCGAGAGAAAAGTTTGCACACTGAATCCGATGCCCATGGGCCTCAGAGGGCGATTTCCCGAGACGAGAATGCCCTTTGGCCGAGGTATGTATACTATTTTATTCACAATCAGATAAAGAAATAGCAAATTTTAATTAAAAATATTTACTCAATATAGTTGCTAACGAATTGTTTATGGTATCTAATGAATTTCAACCGGTAGGTAATAAAAAAACTAACGAGTAATGAAAAAAACCAATGTGTAATGAAAATAACTAAAGAGTAATGATAAACAAAATACAAATTTTCATAATAAACAGTACTCGCTCTCTCTCCAACTTTCAAATGTCACTATGGGCATCACTATGGGCTGATGGATTGGTGTTACTAATTATTACATTGTCGAAGTATATTGCATATCTGTGGTGAAATAACTCTTAAAATAAATAATTTTTATCAGAACACATATTATAAGTATGTAATTTACTTAGGTATAATAATTTAACAAAAGGGTTTATTGAATCTAGCTTTACAATTTTATGTACCTACACTTGATACAGTAACAATATTCAGAAACAGGCCTTTAAGAATAAAGTAGTAGTGGCAGGTGGAACCACTACCATTACACTGGTATACAATTAAACAATTTTGACTTTTATTTTTCATAAGTTTTTATACTTATCTAGGTGCATATATAAAATTGCCCAATTTATAAAAATTTTTAATAGCTAGTAACAAAAATAATATATTTAAAGATCATTTTCTGCGTATACATCTGCGTATTTTCTGCGTCGACTAATAGCATACATATGTATATTCATATAATTATTTGTATATCATCCCACGTACATCTAGTTTACAACGAGATCTTTGTTTTTTTGATCAACAACCACTTTATTTATTTGGGAAAGATAAAAATCATTCGGTTTTTGACGAATTTACATACATATTAAAATAATAATAGTAATCCACTTATTAGATTATAGATAGCTGTACGATATTAAATCCTATAAAAGGTACTTTCCTAATATGTATATATAGTTATATAGATAGTTGTCTCGTTCATTGACTAAGTGAAATAAAAAAATAACGCCGTGAAAATGCAGTGCTGTTCTAATCCGCCATTTATTGGCCCTCCCTTGGATAACACCTGTGGGGCTGGAGCCACATTAACTTTCATGGCATTGCTTAATTTCTATATTACGAACACTTGTGATATATCTGAAATCTGTCAACGGGTGCAACCTAAAACTGTTCCTGACCAAGAGTACGATTTCATCGTAGTTGGTGGTGGTACTGCAGGGGCAGCGGCGGCAGGACGATTAGCTGAAATAAGTGACTGGAAAGTGTTGTTAATTGAAGCAGGAAATGATGAAGCTCCAGGTACTCAAGTCCCATCTATGATAGGAAACTTCATGAGCAACGAAGTGATGAACTGGAATTACAAAACTGAACCTGAACCAGCAGCATGTCAAGGTTACGAAGAGAAAAGATGTGATTGGCCTAGAGGAAAAGTGCTCGGCGGATGCAGTACGATTAATGGCATGATGTATATGAGAGGAACACCCGAAGATTTTGATGGATGGGCAGCAGCAGGAAATGAAGGCTGGAGCTATAAAGACGTGTTGCCTGTTTTTAAAAAATTCGAAGGAAATCAAGAAGTGGGCTCACTGGTGGACGAAGAATATCATGGCACCGAAGGGCCTTGGACTACAAGCAGATTCAACAGTCATCCAAGTTTGGCTGAAGATGTTTTAAAGGCTGCAGCCGAAATTGGATATCCAGTAGTGGATGATTTAAATGGAAGAGAATACTCTGGATTTGCAATTGCCCAAGCAAATAATAGGTTGGTATTTTACGTATTGTTGTTTATAATTTTGCTGAGTAATGCATTTCTTATGAAATAAAAAAAAATGCATTGGGATTTAGGAAAAAATAATGATTTATGTTATTATTTTTTAGAAATGGAGCTCGATTAAGTTCAGCTAGAGCATATTTAAGACCTCTCAGAGAACAAGGAAATTTACACGTAATGTTAAATTCAACAGTAACCAAAGTACTTATAAACAATACAGATAATTATAAGACAATAGAAGGAGTAGAGTTTATTTATCAAAACAAAACGTTTTCAGTAAAAGCAAATAAAGAAATAATTGTTTCTGGTGGTACTATAAATTCACCACATATCCTTATGTTGTCGGGTATTGGCCCTAAAAGTGAACTGGATAAAGTTGGAATAAAACAAGTTCATGATTTGCCAGGAGTTGGACAGAATTTAAAAAACCACGTTGCTTTTTATGTCACATTTTCTCTTCACAATGAGAAAGCTATTAATACCTTGAATTGGGAATCAGTTTTAGATTATATTGTCTTACACAATGGACCATTATCTTCATCGGGAATGTCCCAAGTTACTGCCAGAATTCCCTCGAAATATGCAAACGGGACCAACCCCGATTTGCAACTATTCTTTAGCGGCTACGCGGCAAGCTGTGCGAGTTCAGGGGAGGTTGGTGCACCCGAAGATCCCTCTGATCCAGATGCCCTTCGAAAATTAACGGTTTCGCCAGTTACTTTGCACACAAAAAGTGTCGGACACATCGGATTAAAGTCAAAAAATCCATTGGACCCTCCTTTAATATACGCAAATTATTTAACTGAAGATCATGATGTTAAAGTACTGATTGAAGGAATTAGAGTAATTCAGAAATTAATTAACACTACTGCATTGGATGGAAAATTTAATATGACACTTGACTATGAAGGCTACGGAGATTGTGATCAAAACTATAGGTAACAATTTAAAAATTTTTGAATTCTGTTTTCTATTGAATTCTTGAATAATTATTAAATTTTCAGCTATGATTCGGATGAATTTTGGGAATGTGCTGTCCGGTACTACACTGGTCCTGAAAATCATCAAGCATGTTCAAATAAAATGGGACCATCAGTTGACGAAATGGCAGTTGTAGATAATAAATTGCAAGTGCATGGAATCGAAGGTTTAAGGGTAATGGATGCATCTGTTTTCCCAACTGTAATTTCTGGAAATACTGCAAGTACTATTGTTCTAATTGCTGAACGAGGTGTAGAATTTATTAAGGAGAAATGGTTAAGTTAAATATGTCCGATATCTAAGTATATGTAGTTTATGTATGAAACTGTTGATTAAATAGAATATTTAGGCCAAATAATAATAGTTATTTCTTCCTAGTTAATCTATTAACAAAAACTTCAGCTAATAAACACATTGTTTAGCTTTAAAGATAAGGATTAGTAAATGTAGAATAAAGGGTAGATAAATGCATTAATTATTAATACATTCTAATTTCCGGTAATACCCATAATCGTTTTTACTGTATAATTTATTCAAATATTTTAACAAAAATGAATAAATACTATATTTACAGTTTTTCATTAATTTTGTAAATCGATTTTAAACAAACACTTAATAGCGTGGATCATTATCATCATCCTAAATATTTAATATTATTTAAATCATAAATACCCGCGAATTCTAAAATAAAAACATAATACGATTCAATATACCTTGAAACTTTTACTGGCAAAGAGTTTAATGTCATTATATCTAATAGCAAATGGCGTATTTTACAGCAGGTATGTTTAAGTTCTACGATCTGTAACTTATAATAGTTGTTATATGCTAAAAGCCGCTGCCTTTAAATTCATAATAGAGGAATTATGCAACAATAATGATAATTGTCCATAACATTAATGCTTTTTTTAACATATTGTTATCAAAAGTGTCACTTTGCTGCTGTTTAAAGATATTGAAAGTTACATTTTGATAAATAACAGTAAACCTATATAATAGTAGTGCAACCTCTTGAAAATTCGTTATTCATAATTTACTGTATATACGGTACCTCAAACGATTATAAATTTTACGAGAGAGAACCAGTTTTATCGTAACTGAATTTCAAGTAAATTGGCAGTTGATGCAATGAACTGTGGTTGTGATGCACCATATATTGGACCACCTTTGGACAACACGTGCGGTGGAGGTCCAACATTACTTTTTATGTCATTACTGAATATTTTTATCACGAATCAATGTGATATATCGGAAATTTGCGACCGAGTTCAACCCAGAAACCAACCTGATTTGGATTACGATTTTATTGTAGTGGGTGGTGGCGGTGCTGGAGCCGTTGTGGCTGCTAAACTATCAGAAGTGCCTCATTTTAAAGTGCTCCTCATTGAAGCCGGTAATGATGAACCACCAGGTTCCCAAGTACCTTCAATGGACACTAATTATTGGCAAAACGATTATCTGGATTGGAATTTTCGAACACAACCGCAAACAGAAGCTTGTTTGGGGTACAACCAAAATAGATGCATCTGGCCTAGAGGCAAAGTACTTGGTGGTTCTTCAGTTCTGCATGGAATGATGTACATGAGAGGAGTACCGCAAGATTACGACGAATGGGAAGCAGCAGGAAATAATGGCTGGAGTTGGAACGAGGTACTTCCGATATTTAAAGAAATAGAGGGTAACTTACAAGTTGGACGACTAGTCGACACCAAGTATCACGGTATTAAAGGGCCTTGGACAGTAGAGCGATTTAATGACCACCCAGAATTGGCTGAAGATATATTGGAGGCGGCGAAAGAAAATAATTACACTGTTAGTAATGATATTAATGGAGGATCGCATTTAGGATGGGCAATTGCACAAGCAAATATAAGGTAAATTTGATTCTGCTATTTGTTAAATAGAATTCAACCTTATTTTATCCTCACAGGAATGGAAGTCGTTTGAGTACAGCGCGAGCATATTTAAGACCTGCAAGGAATCGCTCCAATCTTCACGTTATGCTGAATTCAACAGCTACGAAAGTACTGCTTGATAACAACAAAGTTGCCGTAGAAATCGAATTTGCTTACAAGAATCAGATCTACAGAGTTCGATCAAAAAAAGAAATCATATTATCGGCAGGCGCAATAAATTCCCCGCATTTACTTCTCCTCTCGGGAATTGGACCAAAAAATATTTTAGACAAAGTGAACATTAAGCAATTGCATGATCTACCAGGAGTTGGTCACAATTTAAAAAATCACGTGTCCTTTTACATGCACTATAATTTAAAACTTGTTAAAGAGATATATGATCTTAACTGGGCTAACGCATTAGATTATATCTTATACAAAAATGGTCCACTATCATCTCCAGGCATGTCCCAATTAACAGCTCGATTGAATTCTAGGCTAGTTGGTCCTAAATCACTTAAGCCTGATGTTCAAATGTTCTTTCAAGGGTACAAGGCAAATTGTGCAGTTAGTGGAGCAGTGAATCAAACTAAAAATGTTTCACGTCGAATCATTGTAAATCCAGTAGCTTTAAATGTGAAAAGTGTTGGGTATATTGCTTTGAATTCAAGCAACCCTTTTGATCCTCCCCTAATATATGCTAACTATTTGACAGAAAAGGAAGATTTGACAACATTAATTGAAGCAATAAGAATGTGGCAAGGAATCGTAAATACTAGTGTAATTAAAACTAAATATGATATGGTTCTTGATAGAGATTTTTATAAAAATTGCGAAGAAAGCGCCAGGTATGTATTATATTACAATAATAGGGTTACAATCGTGTTGTTTGTATAAAAATTTTTAGCTTTAATTCTGACGCATATTGGGAGTGTGCAGTTCGATATTTAACTGGACCGGAAAATCATCAAGCATCATCCTGCAAAATGGGACCACAAAGTGATCCTAAAGCAGTGGTGAATAATAAATTCCAAGTATATGGTATTGATGGATTGAGAATAATAGACGCTTCAGTTATGCCCACATTAATATCGGGAAATCCTCTAGCCACTATTGTGCTATTTGGTGAAAGGGGAGCTGCATTTATAAAGGATCAATGGTTGAATGAGTAAATTGTTTTTGGTTTGTCGTTGAAGATATGCTTAGATGTTATTTCAATAAAAATTATCCATAAACCAACCTGTATTCTGTATCTGTGTGATTATTAAATTAAACATGTCTAGTAAATTTCTTAACGAAATTAACATATGTAATTAAATTAGTACCTGCTTGGTTGACAGAACACTCGAATGCAGTAGTTTATATAACCAAAACTGAAGCTCTTTGGAAAACAAGTTTCGTGCATCGGTCAGTGCTATTGTCAGTAATCTAGGCGCTATCCCTGTTATTTCACTTGGAAGAGAAACCTTACCTTCTGGAGTGGACAGTTTGACACAAGACTATTTTGTTTTGATTTGCGTTAATTAAACAGATAGATAAGCAACTCGACTAACAATATGTAGAACAAGGAGGTGTGTCTATACGTACATATGTAATTTTCAAGAACTAATAAAATAAATTAACATATTTGCATTTGGACTTGTTCATTAATTAAGTAAATGTCTGTCATTTCAGAAATAACACCCACATACCCTACACATATCAACATAAGGCCGAATTCAGATTCAGTATTATTCCTACATCATGGCTTGCATTCATTAGCAATATTAACAGCAATAAAATACTAACGAAATTAATCAAGCATATACCTACTTTATCATACCTCGCTCTACTATCCTATGAAACATGACACAAGAATCTAATAAGAAAATAGCATACCTATATATGCTATCCAAATATTAGGTACCTAAGCTGAAACAATATTTGAATATAGCAGAGTTTAACGAAACAGAATTATCAGGTGTATCTATATCTAACAAATAATTAGGAAGTTTAAATGCAAAAACTACAACATGTATGAATCAAATTAAACTAATCTGATTTAGTCTTTAAATAAATTTAAATCAGACAGCAAAACTAATTTGAAATCATATTGCAGAAACTAAAGCCACTGTAAGAGAGACGTAGAGAGAAACCTTTCGATGTTACATTAGATTACATGGCTTTTAATGTTATACATATGCAAATTACTATGCTATTAACATGGTCGTTTATGTAATAAAGGACCGAATTTTCTGCCCCTTTTTACTCTTAGTTTTAAGTGTTACAAGTATAAGTAGCACTCATATATGATAAATTAATATTAGCTTTACATATTATCAATAATTAAATATGAATAATGCTGTAAAAGTGGCGATTTACGTAGCAGATAACGTTTTTAAAAAAATTGAATTAAAATTCAACTAACAATTGCAGTATAAAACTGTAAAGCCCATATAACGAAAAAAGTGAATAAATTCAATTGCTTGACTACACGCTTGACAGACCAATCCTAACGTTTCTGGAACGAACTTATAAATGGTAGGAGATCTGTAAAACGACATTCTCATTTCAGAATACATACAAAAAACATGATGTGCTATGTGCTTTGCTGTTTTTGTCTCCTACCCTCTCTTCGTATTCGACTCCCTCTTATGTGCATTAGAAATGCAGCCAACTGTATATACGGACAGAAAACAGAAATGCAATGCAATGAAAGAAACTTCGATATGATCTTTCTATATGTATTTTTGGTGATGTTGAGTATTCCATAATATTGTGGACATTGTCTTGTGAATGTGATAAGGCCACACATTTGTTGCATTATTTTGGACGATTGCATGCGGTTCCGATTCCGATAATATTTAAGTGCAGCACATACCTACATTTCAACATTTCGATGGATCACTTTTAAAATCGCACTGCGACACAGATTATACACTACAATTTTTAATTTCAAAAACCGAAATTATTTTTCATAACTTAACTTGTTAAGACTTTTCCGAAGAACACTAGAAATTTTCATTTGTTTGCAAGATAAAAACAAGTGCAAAAGTACAATAATCCTCTTGTGTTCCGTTTTAGAAATTTTTGCACTCTCAGGAAAAAAACTGCACTTGATAAGGCATATAAACGTCAAGATAGGTCATGTTTTTACCGGTCCCCGCTGTTATTATTATAAGCATACAAAGCGTGATTCATATGAATTTGTGTAATTTATGAGCGTTTGTGGACCAGTATAATTTATCTTGAAGCGGATCTGTTGCATAAAGTGTAAGTGACATGGGCTAGACCTATGATACGTATATATGGGTATATCCCTTCAACCCCCTGTGAGCCCGATGCCCGAAGTTTATCATATAACAAATTGCTTATACATATACTGCCATAGACAACAACCAAAATAAATTACAACACTGAAGACTTTTATAATAATATCTTCATATTTTATAATAACATCGAGAGATACTTAAGTAATTGACTTATTATATACATACCTACATATGTGCATTAAAAACGAATTTACACGTATTTGCTCACATGCTGTTCAATTCTTTTAATTTCAATATTTTATCGTAGTTCTATATTAATATATTATCAGAACTCGGGCATGTAATTTTACGAATATAAGTTTTGTGAATTGATCATATCGTCTATTATTCATATACATACATATATATCGAGAGCCAGTATATGTATATATAAGGTATTATTTGGTAGGCATTTGTTCATAAATATATCAATTATTAATTTATAACTTACATCACTTTATTGATGAATTTGATCTTTGTTTAATAGCAGCAACTACTGCAGCATTAAATGTAAATCGAAGTTGAAAACTTGTACAAATTAAGATTTTTTGTAAACTAGACAATGAAAATAATTTCAATAGTGGTGATGAGAATTTTAATTTGATTATGTATAATTAATTAATGGCATTTGGATTGCAGGTGAACAAGTAGAAAAATCCACAAACAAAACACGAACAATTTAGAATCAATAAAAAGCAAAGAAAAGGGTCAGTATCAGTTATTTGTTTTGCTGCAAAATAAAATATTCTAACATTCTCAAAACTGATATTAATCAATTATTAAAACTTCCGGGAATCACATAAGCGAACACTTTTTAGCTCTAGTCTAACAGCCAAAAATTACTCATTCAACTTCGAGAAGAAAACTTCAAATGCGCACAGGTAGAGGTAATTTAGAAAAATATGGCACACGGTTGACTCTAGCCACTTTGCAGATTAAGAAATAGAAATTCTACAATTTCATTTCCTTAAGCAAATAACATTTCGTACGGCTAGTAAATGAAACAAAATTTATAACTTTATTTCACGTGCTTGGGAGCTATAAATTAGACTGTAGAAGTACCATAATTATCTTGAAAAAATATATATATCTAGAACATAGTGAAGTTTACTTTTCACATTTATTGGATTTTCAAGTTACATTTTCATTAGTCTGATACAAAATGCGGATGAGTTTCAAACAACAAGATTTCAAATTTTATCATTCTGCCACAAATTTTCTGTACAATGCACGCTGGTAGAAAAAACCAATATTAACACATTGCATGCGGTAGTATGGCTGTAGTGTACTTTTTGGACACGGTTCTAAACGGCAAATAAAAATAAAATCATGAATACTGATGAAGATAAGACCTGCATATATTTTCTCTTCAATTCACAAACAATAATAACTAGAAGTTTCATTTGAAATGGAACACGTTCATTCTTGTTGCAAAAAAGTTAATTACTTCTGAAAATAGCACAATTACTTGAAGATGTAAAGCACACTTGGTCTAATTCATAATCACATTGTATTTGCAATAATTCACTGTTTTGAATTTATTTTCAAAGTAAACAATAACGCATATGCTTATCCAAATATTGTAACTACCTACTTTATAATAGGCAGATACATGAATTACGAAAACGAAACAAATTAATGTCTTCATCATATCTGACAGAGAAAATATAATTATAAGTATTTTTGTTGTAATTACATTAATTTTGCAGGCACATTCTTGTTTTAATGTTAATGAAATTTGTAACATGCGCGTATATATGATTTATCCGTGAAAATGTGTAGTATTATCGAGATAAAGAAACACATAACGTGGTTGTATTTGTGTTGTGCGTTAATTAAGCCATTATTTACACGGAAGAAAGAGTGGAGGCTAATAATTACCGAATTAATCAATGACAAGGCCGAAAATAAAATGTTGGAGAGGGGTGATATATTTTATCTGTGGCCGGTAATTTAGGCGAAAATGCTTCGAAAAGAAAAGGAGAATGGAAAATATTCAATCTTATGGCAGTCCAAAAATAGGTTGTACATAATATTCCACGTTACATTTAATGGTAATTTTGTTTTGTCTTTAAAATTAAAATTCTTTTCAGATTACAGTATGAGAAGCGATCCCATTGAAAATATAATAGTACCCTTAGGGACCACATATTAATTTTGCATGCTGTATAATATTACTCGACCATTCAGGCACAATGTCAATAGCTCCAGAGCTTTCCTGTGTTGCGGAAAATAAGGGGATATATTTTGTCTATTACCCCTGCAACAGCCGCATACATTTAATATTATTTTATATGTTTTAGAAATGTATGTACATCTCTTAATGAAACACATTAAATATACCGAATTCAATTATCCATGCAAATGTTTGCATTTTAAAGCATGAATCATCAACGTGATTGTAATGGCATTTTTTTGTTTCTTTTAGTGCAATCTAAGTATACATATATCCTAAGGTAATTTCTCCAATATTTTGTAAAAAATATGGGTATTTTTTTACAATTGTAACGCGACGTCTGTGGCAGAAATGAATGCGGAGGTGGTTGATGGTGGCGGCGTTGTGCTGTAGGTAGATTTAGGTAATAGGCCCCGTGTGTATAATATTCTATTTTTGTTCGAATGGGATTTTATATATTATGGCAGAGTCGTGTCTGAAATTTTCCTCTGGTCTGTAGAAATATTTCAACCGAAAATGTATTTTCATATTAATACTCGCGCGAATATGTATATGTATGTATATAGTTACATGCATTAGGTATACATGTATACATAGGTATATAACAATGAACGTATTTCAATTTTATTCCAAAGACTTTACGGAAAATATATCTATCTATTACGCAATAGCTAGCTATTTATTATACCTTCTTACTATTATAGGTATCAATAATACTAATAATATAGACTTGTTAAGGTACAGGGCAGAGTTTTTAGGCCTAATTTAAAATATTCCATGGTTTACTCGTATGTATTATGTATATACCTATATTAAATTCCTTTTATAAGTAAGGTGTAAAATGTTGGTTCAATTGAGAAATTCGATTTTACGATAATATGAAATACTTGACAAAAAACAATTACCACTTTTTTGCAAAAACAAACGTTCCAGGAATAAATTACAAAATTCCGCTCTAGTTTAAGACCCAAGTATTTAACGTCATTGTAGTTGACTAAAAACAAACGGCTGCCTTGATATATATGCGCGCATGTAAAAAAGTAAAATATCCTTTTTCGTGGTGTAGAGAAAAGTGACTTGGCAGCAATAGCACACTTGAATCATGGTATAGAGGGAAAGGTTGGCAAGCAACCCTTATCTACAATCGCTGCTATAGCTCGAAGGACGCTTAAGAGGAGGCCGTCTGAGACATAGACTTCCTAGATCAGATAACTTTTGATTAATAAATACGTTACCACGGATTAGTGTAGAAATTTAACGCTTGTCAAACATGGCATAGTAAACGTTGTTGTATAGTTATGAGACTCCGCAGTTCAGACTAATTACTTTGCCATGCCCGTGTCTAATAATTTGTTATATACAGAGTGTGTTTGGTACCTGGTTATCATTCATTTACTAATATAAACTTACACAATCAGTACATATTGGTTTAACAGTGTACGAACGTGAAAATGTTTATTTAATTAAATTTCTAGTTATGTACTTATAACAGTTTAAAAATTAATTCATAAATTTATAAGTGATTCAAGCTAGCAATTTCCAACTAAAACGAGTTGATACAAAATGTAGTTTTGCATACATATTAAATTTACTATTTGTATATTTATTTATGAAATTTTAATTTATAATTTTCCTTGCCGATGAAATATTAAATTGTAACAACAATAAAGTATTTCGAGTTGGAGGACTTATATTTATAGTGAGTGCTTCGCCAACCATATTTCCTCTGATGTAATTTTATAGCATGCTGCGGAATTATTTTGTTAATTTTGTCAAACAACAAATCTTAAATGGATTTTCTAATAAGTCCTTTGGTAATACACACATATACCTACCTGCCATCGTCTTTATGGTCGTGAATATATATGTATAAAGGCACAGTATTTGACATATTAATTTAGAAGTGAGTAAATGGGCGATACTGTACATTATGGCCATGTACACACACATATAAGGGATATGAATTAGTTGATAACTTTGTCATGTAAATTTCAAACATGCAGCACTGTGCGAGTATAGTGATTTTATTAGTTTACCTGCCATCAATGTTATATCACATTGTTTGAGAAATTGAGTTAAAATTGAATTCAAATTTCATAAATTATTATGCAGGTTAATGAACATGCTCAATCAAAATTGAATTGATGGTCATTACTTAAAAGTACACGCAACAAAATATTCTAATTAAAATAATCGTTAAAAATTAAATTAAATAAAAACTAATGATGACATTTTTTGTGTTTTTTTTTTGAAAATGTATCTTTTTGGTGGGCTAAAACGCGCCCCCACTCTTACTACAAACTTAAGGAAGCTCAACTGTACAACACACGCTGGGTCATTATTTGCTTGAACGGCCACAAGATTAGGACGTACAAGTATCCGCAGTTCATCGACTCTCCCAAAGTCCAAAACATAGAAACTAATGAACTAAAACTCGGAACAAAGCCACAAACTAAACACAATACAGATCTGCTTATCCCTCAAGAAACGTCCATTATCCATGAATCAATGGACCACTAGATTATTCCGAGGTGGTGTCTTAGAAACAGAATGGACCAATTAAGGGACCGATTAGGAGGAAGGCATCGCGCTCAAACCAAATTACTTGATACACAACTGACTAGTGATGGTGCTCGTTAAGATCACATTGTTTTAGTAATACCAGCGAAGCGAACATTACAATCTCTCTATAATGTATGCAAAGACGCCATTTCGGTCAAATATTCGATGGAGTGGTGATGAATGGTGTGCCAGTTTTACGGATGGTTTCATCTTGGACTTCAGTGGCAGTCTTGCCACGATTGTGCCCCACTTCCCAAGTTTTTGCCAACTTGTGAATAAAGTCATAAATGTTTATTATACGTCATAAATGCATAAAGATTTAAAAAAATACGCAACATCTTGTGTACCTACCGTAAGGTACAGGTCCCTAGAACTGGCACATAAATTTGAAATTTAATAAAAGCACTTGCTGAATTGTACTACGCATCAGTAATGAAGCGAACGACCCTTAACGCAGATAGTGTAATACTGACAGAAAAAAATAAATTCTCTTGCTTAAGCAATATAGAAAGTTTATTATCATCATTATTTTACATTCTATATTCTTTCTTTTACTGTGTGAACAGCACAATATGGCCAATATATAAAGCTGAAAACAAGTAGGTACTCGTACCTTATCATCCCTCTTACAAAATATTTTTAATAAGAGACCTGAATAAAAAAATTGTATGAAGGGTGTGGGTGGCAAATATACAAGTGATCGAATTTAACTTCTGTTGCCTAGAAGAAGCTATATACAGTATGCAGATGAGGACTCAGTTCTGAGTTGGAAACCATGTACGCTCAGACGAATTGTCGAATTGAATGTTTACTGTGGCAAGCTGTTCAATCTAACTATGTTTACTTATGGATATTTGGTTAAGGGCGCTTTTTATCTTTCCAAATTCTATTAGCTATTTATAAATGAATCGAACTATGTTCATGGATAATTGTGTACATTTTACAGTATACGTATAAAAAATTTGACCCCCGGGGAAATGATAATCCAATGTTGTGTGTGCGATGGTGCCGGTGAGATACGTCATTCTAATACAATAGGATATAAAAAAGAATCAGTTGAGGAATAAGATGGTGAACGCATTTTTGTTAATCACGTTTTGTGGGCGAGGCACGCCTAAATTCTGGCCTCTAACTTTGATTCGGCCATCAATTAGCTTGGATACGCCAAATCAAGTTACCCTCGTCTAATCCCCTTTAGACTGATTTACACTGCTGCTTTTGCGAATTAAATCTAGATTGAGTCTTAAATGTTAAACCATATCGTGTATTTCATTAGTACGAATGTGAAATGTTCAAAATTATGTAATAATAATTTAATTAACTAATCTTCAGCCATATTCCTTATGTCTACATGTATAGGTTTGTAGATGGTTTATGCTGTAGATATTTGAAGAAGGAATCGTAATAATATCAGACGTTGTTTTTTATTGCATTATTTTATATCAAACAGGACACAAATAAATATTGGATGTTGGTATACTGAATGCAGACAAATAACTATAGATAAAACTAAACGCGCTAGTATATTTATTTATAATTCATACCTACTATACTTTATAATTAAAACTTGTTACGTATGTTTTGTTTATCGTGTTAAATTGAATAAAAACAATATATACAAGAAGAACAGTATCAATGTATCCATCCATTGTTTAAACTTTGATAGAAAAAAAAACAATGATGTTGACAAATTAATATATATATATATCTAATTACAATTTAAATTAAAATTTAAATTGATATGATATAAACAATTGCAATTGGATTAGAGTAATAATCTCTGTATATTTGAATACGAATACGACAGACCAAACCGCATATTGTGAACAAATTGAAATGATGATACATCATGTTGCAGCACCCTCTATATAAATAATAAATACAAATATATGTACCTATAAAAATACATGAAGTCGTCTGATGGTCTCTCGATTCAAACATTCAAACTAGTGCCCCTATGTACAGTGCAAATGTATCTCTCTATTTACATATATGTATAGGAATAGGCCGAGGCAGTTGGTTCGGCATTGGTTTTCACAACAGACAGATTTCAATTAGTCATTTAGAGTATCGCAATACGATTCAGTAATTTACGACTTGCTTTAAAGTCAGTCGTAGTTTACCACTTTCTAGCTGCTTATATATTTGAAAAAGAGAGCACCCAGAAAAGGGAAGCTTTGGCCCACACTACGCGACTTGGTCCTAAATCACAACTACTTAGGTTTTAAAGTAAGGATTCCGAAATAGGTGGTTGTTTGCTGTCACGAAAGTTTTGCGCGAACTGTGAAAATTTTACAACATTCTGGCCGTACTAAGAAAGCACAGGCATAGAGGAATCGAGCAGTTTAAGTCCTCCAATTCCGATCACGTCTTTCCACCAGAACACTAATTGCACTTCTTCTCAGAATACTTGCGAGAGATTTAGTTAGCGTCTAGCTTTATTTGCAGTCAGGGTGCTTTACCAAAGCATTTGCTTACGTGACTCTTAATTACTTCATTACTTGCCTTCCTTTTTCACTTTAACTTGCAATATCATTTAATAAATATTAAACTATTTGATGGCTCCATTATAGCAAAACATTTTCCGCTTTAATGTAAATGGCATCACATGCACAAAGAGATGCACTTGCCTTCTTATTTCCCGCATACGTACAATTATCGATTTTATAGTTTCCTTTAGACACTTTACTAATTACCCACACTTTCTTGACGTGGCGTTTACATTTAAAATAAACGCTATTAGTACCTTTATGAACAATTAATTAATGACAAGGTTTCTAATTCACTCATCCAAAATTAATTAGAGTATTTTTTAATGCAGCAAAATGGTTGTTTCATTAAAAATAATTTTATATTTTGCCGACCTTTGTCTTTTTACGCTTACTTAAACTAATTCCTTGGCTTTTATACCCTAAAGGGTCTAGGTGGTATATACGTAACGGTAAAGCCAAATTAATTTTTTTATTTCATCTACTTTTCCCCGTGTAATAAATCGTTTCACAATTTCTATTGTAAATGATATTTGTGTCATTTATAATAATTGTTGGGAATCTAACAATTAAAAAGAGTTTTCATTTCCTTTTTAAATTGCATGTAATCTAATTCAGTGCTCTTTAAAGTGAAACACTAAGTGTGTAAAGTAAACTTATAAGCTCTTGGAACTGTTTGACTTTCACAATTTATGACCGTACTTATGACATAAATTAGAGAAGTTTAAAAAGAAAAATTATCGAAAGCTTAACACAGCAAATTAATATTAATTATTGAGATAGAAGTGCCCCTCTTTTTAGCCATTATTGTAATCAATATAAGCTATTGAAATTCTGAAATATCATGTTATTCAAATTTTACAATCTATATTTTGCATGTAGTAGGTAAACTCTGTGTATAACTACGTATACAGATTTCTATACATTTGTGTGGATACATCCAGATGGTTGGGATTTGTCATTGTTATGGCAAATTTGAATTTCCAAAACTGATTTCAACCGTTAACAATTCCTGGCTAACAATCGGAATTGAACGGCGGGTCCGTTTTGCATCGGAAATTAAGTTTATGGCCCAATCTCCTGCACTTTGACTTTCCACACTGTTTTCAAGGCTCAAATATACTACTTCCGACTATTGTGACGTGACTTTTTAGCACCCCCATTATTATATGCACCATTTAGAAATGTGTTTTTCAACATTACATTTCTAATTCCCAAGTAAATAATTCATATAGGTTCGCATTTATAAAATTGAAAAGAAATTGATTTAGTGTGGTATTTTTTGCGAATTGATCACTATTCCGCTGATTCTAATGTATACCTACCTCACTATGTACCTTAATAGCTTTGTAGAGCAAAATATATTGCAATGCCCAGTCCAATTAGTATAATAATATTATATTCTATTTCGAATTTTGTGGTCAGATTATATTGAATAATTAGCATAATATCTGCAAAGGTATTCTTCATATGAGTCTACTCGTGTTCACGTTTACGTATATAGTCTTGTTCACGAATCTTTGCCGCTACGTCATAATTTTCAAATGCCTAAAACAAACGGATTTGACCTTTCTAGTCACAGACGGCTCGTTTTTAAGCGAACACAGTGTATGACTATAACTATGTTCCCTTAAAAACCAGCCTTTTGTGACTACAAAAGACAAAAATGTTTGTTTTAGGCATTTGAAATTGATGACGCAGCGGCAAAGATTCGTGAACAAGAGTATAGGTATACATACAATAACGATTGGATTGATATTGGGCAATAGGTATCCTTTGTGTACTAATTAATTATTTGTATTCCTATATGTAGGTATATGAATATACCATATTATTTCATTAGGTAATGAGTTGAAAATTTTCTAATTATACCTAATAAAGGAAAGTATTTCTATAGATACATATAACAAATTTCGAAAATAACTTCATTTATGTGCTAAGTATTCCTAATACCCACACTATTTAGATACATATTTCTAACACATATAATACCTATACATATATAACGTATATAGATATTTAACTACAGAGCGATCATTTATGAATGTAATTTTTTTCATTTTTATTATGTTGGATTAGGATTTTTGGTTGGAAATTTCTGTTTGACAATTTCGAATTGGCAACTTCAAAAACTTGACGTGACAAGAATCCTTCAAATTTTTAAGTTTAGTAGCGGTACAATAATGCATAAAATAATGTGGAAACAATGATGATATCGTTCGCTACTGAACTTTCAAATTTGATAGATCTTTGTCAAATCAGATTATTGAAGTTGCCATTTCGAAATGGTCAAACCAAGATCATTACATAAAGGTCTGGTAACTTTTTTTAAAAGGTGGAATCCAAAATGTAGGATCGAGTGCCCTGCGTCGGTGCATGATACCCGTGGTGCCGCTGTGCGGCCAATATTCATACTAGAAATACGCTGTCCTTTTCCAACTCACATTTAAAGAAAGAGATAACAAATAAATATCATTTTTTAAAACATCCACAACTTTCAACACACATAGACGTTTTGCTAATTGCCGCTATTTACATTTAAAACTCATGTTATAAAATAGTTCAAACTTGACCGCACAGCGGCACCACGGGTATCTTGCACTCTACTTGCACCGACGCAACTCACTCGATTCTACATTTTGGATTCCACTTTCAACAATGGAAATCGTTTGAGTTACCAGACCTTTATGTAATGATCTAGGGTCAAACAGAAATTGACAACCAAAAATCCGAATCCAACATAATAAAAACGAAACAAAAAACATTCAGAAATGATCACTCTGTATTAACTGTAACTCTAATTCCTCCCCTCTAGTCCTTATCATATTTGAAAGTCAGTTCTCAGCAAGAATCTCGTGATTTGTTTCTAAGGTAGGTAAGCGTATTATATACATATAATAAAGTTGCTTAGAGAGTTGAAAGCAGATGTTTATAGTTTCCTTGAAGCAATATACCGTGAAACAGTTGGGCTCTATATTTACGTGCATGTAATAAGGATGTGGAGTTACACATCAACTCATTATTTCAGCTTTGACGAAATGTACCTTCGCTTTAATTGAATTAAGACACATTTCACTGCGTGTCTAAATTTTGTAGTTATAACGGATTGAAATTAACAAATTCCCAGCTGATTCTAATAAGATGCAGTCTAATCGCTATAAAGTTTACCTTCAATGAAATAAGCAAGTTGGAAAGATTGTGGCAATTCCCTGTTGGGAGCATGTTGACTTAAAGATATGAATTATTGTTTACATAATTTGAGAGAAAGTAGTAAATTACTGAAAGTCTAATTGGTCTCTTATCAAACGGCCTTTTCGGTAATGAAGATGGATGCAAGTGCAGTTTAGAAAGGCGCGCTTCTTTAATTACCCATCCACACCGTGCTAATTAAAAGGCATTACGAGGGCATTATTAGACGAGTTTGCCACAAAACTTGCTCATTCCGGTTGGTTACAAATGATTTGCCAACACTGTTGCCTCTACTGCTGTCACAAATTATACAACACAAGGTGGTTGAAGAGGAAGAACTCCCAAATCCAGTGTGACGAGTGTGGCTTAAGATAAAACATTTCTTTAATTGAAATAAAAGCGTACAGAAGCTTGGGCCAGGCAATAAGGAAAAGTCGTGCGAGTTGGTGTGGAATTATGTTTGGAAGAAGCTTCAGACTTAAACTGATGTCGTAAAGAGCAAATTGCTTAGGATATATTTGTAAGTAGCTGGCTTGCACATGGAGATATTACTGTCATTCATTACCACCCATTCCCTACTACAAATGATACGAAAGGGCAGCGCGTACTATTAAGGTTGCTTCATCCTAATCAGTCCTCTGTTTTATTTTCATCTTGCTTTTTGATTTCACGAGAAGTACACTTGCCCTATTAAAAATTAATGTAATAAGTGGACAAGGCTTTATTTAAAAATGTTAGCAGAACATACGTATTTAATGCATTGCTGAAAATTTTACACTTTATGCTTTCGCTTTTCACAGAGGGTGGAAAAAAATTAATTAAACTAAATATTTCAAGTGGAATGTTTTTAAACTAAATAACAATAGACCATAATACTGTGAAACGTACAATTAAAATAATAATTTCTTTGTGTTCATGTAAACTTCACATATAGGTGCACATACAAAAACACTGATATGAGTTGGCTCTATACTTTGTATAAAAATACATACATATGAAGAGACCCTGTTGAAAAAAGTAGCAGTAGAATTAACAAATAACAATAATAAACACATACAGAACAAAAGTACAACAAGCTCTTTGGAAGGATGACAATTTATAAACCAATTTTTATTTTCAACTTCATATGAGAGCATGGAGTACTGCGTACAATAGAAGTAAATGATTAAGTGTGTGCTTTTCAGAGTGTTGTTTATTATATTTTTAGTAAAGTGTTGGGACAGTGACAAATGAAATAATTTTTTCTCTTTCTCTAAATTCGAATCTAAACACAAACAAACCAAACCAACATGTGCACATACACACAGAAACCAACCCTCTGTACAATTAATGTGTCTGGACACTAGTGCTAATTGCATTCAAATCGATTGGGTCTCTTGAATGCCGAATTTCAACTAAAACTAAAAAATTTCAAGATAAATTCAATAAACAATCTCTCATAAATGTGAATCAAGTTGGAACAGGACATGACGCTGTATATAATAAAAACTATTAAGCAAAATTAGAAGTGGTGTGCTATCAAGAACTGACAGCACACAGCATCCAAGATATTATCTTGTTGATGAGGAAAGCAGGAAGGATCTTTTAAGGACTCAGTCAGGATATAAGTAACAGTGAACAGGAACCTGGCAGCGATCTTCAACTCCGGCTCATTATCTCGGTCATTCTGGGATGCTGCCACTCGTTAACTGTCCTTCTCTCGTTAGAAGATCAGCCCTTACGATAAGAATTATTATGTACTTTGTAAGAGTTTTTATTAACTTGGCTCCAATGCAAACATCTTCTTTTTTTATATCCTCGGAATTATATTTTTGCTTATCATATTTCCTTTCCATATAATGTGGTATTAGATAAAAAAAGCTCTTTAACATCAAACATATAATTTTCAAACTTGATGAGAGGGCAAAGTGTGTGCGGTTGTAGAGAATTTTTTTATTATGCATTCTAAACTTGCGCTGTCCCAACACGCCAGATGATATTGACTAAAATTAAGTAAATAGTTTGCTGAATGTTTTACCCTCTTTAGGTTTTGCTGTAGTGTGACAGACTGTGGCTTTTCCGGGGAAATGGATAAGAAATGCTTCCGGAAAGGAATAAGAGTTGCTAGGCAGCATTAAGAACGGATTGTTGGTTTGTGACGTATTCTAAGTAGTTGTTAAATTAAGTTAATTAATGTAATAAAAGCAAATGTCTATCCAACAACTGCAATAATAGCAGCTACGCTTTTTAGATGATGGGTAAAAAGTTTTTCTTATTAAGCAATTTTCTACTTACCCAACTTTGCATGAATGAATAGTGTTAAAATGTTAAATGAGGAAAAATATGCAAAGTTCATTTGTACTGAAAATGGATTATGTTTTTATCACTTTTCCTGTGTTTTAAATAAATATTCCCTGTTGTTGAAAACATATCCAACATAAGGATTTGCTTACTGATTGAATGTAAATTTCCAACTTAAACAGAGGAAAATAAAATAAAATAGAATTGGCAATTAATTTTCAGGGGATCTGCATTTCGATTTAAATTTATTTATTGTACTTTTAACAAAACTCAAACCAAAATAAAACAATGTAAATTCACGAAAACTTTTTTTCTCGGGTCAGTGAATAAACCTAGAGAATTTATGGTTATTAGTTATTGCAAATGAGTGTTGGAATAAATAATAAATTAACACTGAATAAATGTGATAAATATTTTTGAGCTATTTAAAATGAGCCACCCAAAATAGTATTTACTTAATACAATAAGGTCCCCTGCTCGGACGAAGGGTGTTACTTTGTTGGGTCTCTAAGGAGATAAATTCTCAACGTGACTGGGAGTATCTGGTCCAATCAGTATAAACGTGCCCCTGCGAAAGTAAGAACTTACCGATAAGATGTTCTAGAATCTATTTTTTCTTCCGTTACACTTTAAGCAAAGTCAGCTTATTGTTAAATGTAAAGCATTTTAATAGATGTCAGATTTCGCCCTAATATAAGATTATACAAAGTAGCCAGGTTTGTAGGTAAATGTTTCTTAGCTTAATTTTCTGAATGAATTGATGTACCTACCTACGGAAAATTCTTACATTTCTCCATTTAAATTTTAATGGAAATTAAATACGAGACTTTATCAAAATATTTTTACAGTATGCGTACGTAATTTACGCTAAAAAAATTTTTACAAAAGCTTTCTTGAAAATGCACAGCAAAGTTATGAAATAATTTTTTCCGTCTTTAAGCCTTAATAATCACGTTTCCTTTAATACATTTTCTCTCATTCATTAATCTAAAATTTTCACACTGAGTTGATAAAGTTTCTTGTGTTCTTCCAACAAAAAGGGTATGAGGCCGTACGGAAATTGTACGATCGTAATTTACGCGTTTGCTTTCTGGTCAAAATGTGGTCTGACGGATGGAATTTCTGACTGTTAGGAACACTTATAAAACTATTAGTCAAATTGCTTTTGTTGTGTGTTTGATGAACGCTTTTAGTGCATTCCTCAAGTTGTTAGTGGAATCATTAGTGCATTAATAATGTACGATTATTAATTTACTGTTAGTTATATTATAAGCAATCCACCTTCAATTTTTAATAATATGCAATCTAAAAACTAAATTCTGTTTTTGACAATAACAATACTTCTATAATAAATATTTACCATGTTTTTCCAAAATAAAAGGAAAGGTTGAAACGAAATTTATTTCGTTGTTTGGTCAATTTTCACGATAAATTAATATGATGGCTTTCAAATTAGAATTTCTTTCAAATAAACAGGTAAAAGGAAACGATTGATCTTTCACCAGAATTCAACCATTTGAATTTAATTTAAATTTTATAGGAAATGTTATATTAGTGTCTACAATGTACAATGTCACTTTGTATGCACGTTACATATCTACATGTTGTTCTGCGTGTTTTCGACAGTTTGATATTGAAAATCCACATTGTTCCTCTACTACTTTTTGCAGTGGGCAAAAAAATTTTCAGGATTCTTTATATGGATTTGAAAAGTTTATGATTAAAAAATTTCCTCTATCTTGATTTTAAATGGAAATTTCTAATTGATAAAAATTCCCCCACTTCATTCTTTCATTTCCTATACAAGTATTACATAAAAAAAAGTAAATCAGAACTTTTGTCAATTTAATTTTTAATTTTCCAAGTCAAGTAAAATATTTTAATAAATATTTGTCAGTATGATATCTCAAGAAATTAGTTTTTAATGAGTTTTTGATTAAATGTAGGTATAATTTATTTTGAAAATGCTTTTGACATGTTATGATTTTTTGCGTCCTAATTATTACTTTGATTAATTAATTTACCCTTTCTTATAGACCGAACAATATTTTTAGATAAAAACACAACTTTTCTATGATTGTAAGTAAACATAACAAAGTGAAAAGTGAATGGTAATTAATAGGTAGTAGGTACACGTGGAAATAAAGTTCAGTACCTATTACCCGCCTTTACAACATATTCCTTACTCAATACAAATTAACATGGTTCGCTTCGTAAGTAATCAAATCAGATATCTTCAACGACGTGTAGAACATTTTAAGCTCCATGTGGGGCCGATTTCAGAAACTTGGTTTCCCGCTGCGTTTTTCAAATTTCGTCCCTACTCATTTGTCTTAGACGATATTTTTCCATATTATTGATTCAGGCATGCTGATTGGAAAATAAATATTTACCTACACCCACACGGTATTTGTGTACCTTATGGTAATTAATTACACGATTCATTGCCCGATCTTACGATTAGGTATTTATACAGATAATACTTATTTCTTTTCTTTTGATGATGTTTTTCAAAATGTTTGATTCTTAAATCTTTTTTTTTCATAATGTCTTATTACATTAAGTCAAATGGAAAGCTATTTGCTCCGAATAAACAAGATGATGGTGGCAATCTTCATGAGACTGTAGACTGAAAATAAATCATACCTAATATATCACTGTATTTATTCCAAAAGTAAATACTTTTCTCGATTTATTGAAACGGATTACAGATTTGCCTTCAGAAATAATGTGAACAAGTGCAAAAAGGTATAACAATAATAAATAACAAAAGACTTTGAAAACATTTAAAAAATATTTTTAATTATAGTATGAAACAATTATATTAATTATTAGGTACATTATATTATAATTATAGAATCCTTTAACACCCACGTAACGAGTGGAAGTTCTTTCATTCGTTAAATTATATTGAATGTATCAGTAATGTTAATTAAATCTTTTAAAACGAGGTTAAAAGAAAATGGTAAAATTGCCAAAGTTTATGTAAATATTTGAAAACTGTACTGGAACAAGATCTTTATGACATGTTTTTAAATTCCTTTTCGAAAGGTATAATTAAAAACAGAACTGTTAAAGTAGAATTTGTTGAATTTACCCGTGCAGTTTATACACACACGAAGGCATCTAGAACTACAAGCTGAAATCATTAAAAGTCTAAAAAAGTTTGTTTTTAAAAGAAAACTGTTTGAGTCCTTTGAAACTTCTAGAATATCATTCCAAGAGGTAATTTTGGTAACTTTTTTCACTATCATTCGTATTTTAAATTGTTTTCAATAGGAAATTGATATACTTAATATATATTTTGAACGTAAATCAATACGTAAATATATACCTATCTTATAATATAAATGACGATGAGACGCAAATCATTAGTTGTTAACGATGTACCTAACAATTTAAATTTCTTATGTGTAACAAACTGAAAATCTACCAGCAAGTACCAGCAACAAAATATTCACCTGTTTCAGATAATTCTCATTTAATTGAAATGTAACCCTTGCATAATTGTGCCACTGACAATGCTTTATAATTAAAATGGGTTGCATTAAAATGAAATTATATTATGTAAAGCTGACAGTACAATGAATTTTTCAATTCTCTGTTCAAATAAATTCACTAGGTTGAAATTAACTGCTCGTAGTATAGTTGAAAATTAGCACGTACGAGTAAAATTTATATTATAGCTTAAAGAAATCGTGTATTTCTTCCTAATTACAAGGTTCTAACCATAAACATTAGATTGTTTGAATATAATGTTATACAAAGGGTTGTAGATTTATTGTTGTACATCCTTCCTATAAATATAGGAAATAGTATCGCGTGTTGAATCACATTTACCCCATATTTGCAATATGTATGTTTACATCGAGTGTCAGATAGTGCGTAATCAACTAGTCGAGTAGGAGTAATTGTGTTCCTTCTATTATATGTAGGTATAGTTATCAAAACACTTATATTATGTAGTTGGAATATTTATATTTAGAACATATACATCAAGCGGGAAGGTATAAACTAATATAAACAACTATCGGATATAACATGTGTATTTAACGGTTAATGAACAAATGGGAGTTACATGTAGATTCATTACATATCAATTATTTTAAATAAGGGATTGGTTTATACCGTCATATAATATTACATTTCTTATTAAAAAGTTATATAATTTTAAGTCAATTATAATTGGTAATTTTACTCTGTGAAAATATATTTATAGGTATGTTTGGGTTTAATAGAGTTGAATTGTTGCCATGTTTAGGACCCAAAATAAATGAGGTTTCGTTTCTATGCGGGCTGGGTACTCTTGTATTGGGTTGTTTTTAAATGTACTTGTTGCATGAAACAACAATAAAATTTGGGATTAAATCATGCGCGTACCAGTATTATTCTTTTTAATTGTATTTTTTTTTTCTAGCATACCTAGGTACATACATACATACCTATATCTATTCATTTCTAATATGTCTACAACACGCTATTTCATCATAATATAAAAAAGTTGGTAGATTCTTACATACTACATACACTTTTATACATATCTAAACCAACAATATATATATCCATACAAGAAAATATGAGTTTATTTATGAGAATGATTATGAAGGAGAATTTCTTTTGGCTTATAACTTACTTATACAATTTGTCAAATGTACAAATGACTTCTTCAAAGGAGTTTACCATAATTTATGGAATTTTGTTATTTTTGTTTGCTTATTTTGTCTTTCATGTATGTGTATTATGCTTTTCATAGAGACCTAAAACGTGTACAAACAGATATATGTACACAAAATGAAACAATTTATGCATAGAGCAAAAGTCTGTGAAATTAAAATGCACAGGCAGGCAGAAATATTTAAATTAATGTAAACTAGAATTGTAATAGTAGCTCATATACAGCTCATACATAGGTATACTCAGAAAAATACTCGGAAAAATATGAAATAACTGCTCTTCTTAAAAACGTCGACAATATTATAAATCCTAAAATGTCAAATAAAATGATCATTTCGTACATAGATATTTTCTTGATAAAATATAGCATCATTGCTAAATACAACATTTAAAAATTTTCAAATAACGAACTATACCTAAGTATTTACCTACAATAAATTATAAGTTATAACCACGAATTAGGTACAAGTAGATACTTTAATCAATGCTATTTTCAATGCAAATTTTCGAGACACAATAACATTAAATATACGTAAACATTTTATTATGCAGTCAATAAAAGTTTTCCTTTAACCACTAAACTTCACTTCAGTAACTTATACAAATAAAACTTATTTTATTGTGTAAAGACAGTTTTCGTTAAGCCATAAACGTTTCATCTTAGTGCTAACTAAAATAGTACTATCGTCCTATTTTAAATTACGAACTTTTGGAACAATGAATAGATGTTTGTTTAATAACTTCAATAAAGTGAATCATATTGCAAATGCAAATGCAGAAGACAAGACTCAAGACTTAAGACAAAGAACTTACATGTATACCTCGTTTGAGTTTGAATAATGAGAAGTTGGTGTGCTATATAACAGGAAAATTCAAAATGGGTATTCGGAAGAGCGCGTCTCAACTATAGAACAAAATAAAAGACAAGATGAACCTGATGGTAAAAAATAATATATATTTTAGGCGAACTAGGTGCCATCCTATTTGAGAAAGGGAAAAGTCGCATCGTTTCCAATCCGGTGAAATAAGAAATGGATAAAGTTAAGCTAGCAGACTCGGTTTGTGATTTGGATTTCAGTTTTAGATATGTGTGTGCGAGTGTGTTGGAAGACTTTGGGGGGCTTTTGGTAAGGTAATGATAAGTTTTTGGACTGGGGGCTGTGTGTAGGTAGTAGGTATAGTGAAATAACATGTGAGTTATGTTGGAGAATGGCGCTTCACGACACTTACATAATATATGGAGACAGAGTGGAGATGCGATAACACCTGATCTAACTTGAACTGTTCAGGTCACGCTATGCTCAAGTATATATATTCTCTTACAATAATCACTAAGAATTTACCTACTAATTTTACCAACGACCCCTCTACGTAGATCAAAATCAATTCCTAAATAAAAGCGTATCACATGAAAATTGAATTAACATGAAACGAGTTCACTTTTTTATATATAGAAATCGTCTAGACTCTAAACTCTCAGGTACTGAGTGAATTTATTAGACTGTTTAATTGAATATAGCCAACGACTACGTGAAAGCGTAATTACACTGGGATTAAGTGTAATTGTTTAGACACATTTGAAATGCAATCATCTCTATTCGCTAGCATGTCTATCATAAGTCGTGAATACAAAAGTATACATAAAACTATTAAGAATCTGTCGTAAAACCCAGCCCATGGTTAGATTTGATTAGTTTTGATTTTGTAGTCAATCACGCAACAACAACAGCACAGTGGTGAATCGACTCTCTCTGGCTTTGAACAGAGGGGCTGAAATTTAACGTCAGCCCAATTTTATTAGATTAACTGAAAATTTATGTGATTGGCTGACATTCATTTGTAATTTTTAACTCATTCTTAAATATACAGATAATTAAATTCCTTTGTGCGATCGTGGCATAAATCAATTATGCAAATATAGAAGAACTCTTTTCAACGATTTCAATGTCTCTAAAATACTGTGGCAAATCGATGATAAATTGATTTTACATACATAGACAAGCTTGTTTAAATTGATTCACTTTATAGTAAAAAGAATTTATAAAACTGACGAGAAGAGGTTTTTCCTTCGCATTTATTTATAAGAAAGAGCACATTTGCTTCAGTCTTTTGACAGAGTTTTTTTATTCTTATCAAGTCAATACGTACATGTTTGGATTTTCACATCACTGTTATTATGCCAAAAGGTAGACAATAATTTTGGGTATTATTCTTTGCAATTCTTACACCAATTTTTGTATGGCAACGTAAAAAATGAAACCATAAAATTCTGATTTGAATTTTGATACACGCTAGGGCAACGGAAACATTTTCTTTTGAGAAGCTTCTTTCAATTACATTTCGTTTTGGGGCGTTGAATTAAAAGTTGTATCATGTAACATCAGTAATTTAGCACAGTAGGCGTAAACCGAATGCAAACATAAATAAAGTTTAAAGACGGAGGTCGGCCAAGTATAAAGAACTAATTAAGTCAGCTATCACGTGGAATTGTACAATATTTCTTTCCACTTTATATTTTTTTTATTCTTTACTTAATTCCCATTTGCGACTTGATTTAATGTCTTTTGTTGCTCGCCATTTCAAATGCACAGCAAAAGCATTTGTGTCCGAATTTATATTTTAGAGGATAATATTACAATCACTGCCAGTTAAATACCAACTGAAACTAGTGGAAAGCCCATTTGAAACTATAGTGGAAAACGATATTCTTCAATAATAACACTATCCTTACGACCCAGATCTCAACTAGATCTGAATAATGTTTAGGTAAGGGTTTTGTATAGATTTAGCTTTGATAAAGGGATCATCTCTATGTGCCAAGGATGACATTTTTTACGACTTTTATAAAAGGAGCTCACGTACAAAGCATTTACAAAACTATGTTTCTTAAATAGGAAGAAGTATTTCAATAAATCTCGCTTGGAATTCATAATATTCATAATAGTATAGTGTCAGCAATCCGTTTGATGAGATTTTGATGTTTTTGGGTTGCAATTATACGTTTTATTGGAAATAAGACGAAACCAAGTTTCATAAATTTGTCCGGGATTGGAATTTTCACTTATCAGCTTGTTCAAAGGAAGACATCATCCAAAAACCAATTAATTACATTCCATTCTATGTGCTGTGCTGTTTATACCTACCTTAAGAAAACCTATTATTATATCCTAACGCTTCAACTTAATTCACGTAAATCGTCTAAACTTACGCCATATTCTCAATAAGGTTTAGTTTATTAATAAAGCTCCAACGCGCGTCGTTGCTGAATTATTAAAAAGTTTTGCTTTGTTTAAATTCCGAAATGAGGTAATGAATTAAGAGGAAGCCAACACCAAAACTAACATCATTTACTTTTGCAACTTCTGCTCCAAATGATTGTATTAAAGCTCATAGCCATAAAATAATTTATTTCTTTTAAAAACCCGTTTTATTTTGAAAGAGAGCCGGGGAGTTTCGCCTCGAAAACTTTCTTTCTATTGCTTGTAAATGAGCAGATGTTTATGAAACTGGATTAAAATGGCTGTTGTGGCCTATATAAGAATTATAATGCTCCTGTTTTTGTTGTATTTAGGATATTTATTATTAGAGGCTTTTCTAAATGAATTTTTTAAACTTCAACATTGTTTTCTAGACACCTATATAAATTTATGCCTCATATACTTACCAAATTCCGTTTCAGGGGTGCTCATTATTATATGTAGGTAGAATAAGCAATTTCTTACCTAAAACAGAAAATACAATAAGTTATGGAGTTAATTTTTCGGCACAAAAAGGGAAAATAAATGCGGCAAAATCATTTTTCAAAGATACATTTTCTCAGTAACATGCATAACAGAAGAAATTAATTACACGTCTAATGAATATTCACAGGGGAAGACTTTTAAACGTCCAACTCTTATCCATTCTATGACAATGTTACTACGAGAAGACGACATACAGGTGGTTTATGACTTGAAGGATAATGAACATTACTCTGAAATTTAATTAAATATACCGGTTATAATTGTCTCATCTGGGATGAATGAAACATTTTTCACTATAAAATATTGCCCCCTTTAAGATTTTCAACAGTATTTTAAAAATGTAAGTACGTATTTCTATAAATTTTCTGGAGTGTTATATTGAACTGTACCCATGCTTTATGTTTTGCTATCATTTCACACATTTATTCAATATTACAGAATAATTTAATGAAGTAGATATTACCTTATTTGAATACACACATACAAGTAATTTACGGTAATAACAAACATTTACAGTGTGTTATTAATTTGCAATTAGTTATTTTTAATAATAATATGAACCTTAGGTATCAAACCGACAAGCCCATGTAAAATTAAATATGTATAATAAATACAAATGTATTACAACACAACAATAATAGTAAATACAATATATTTAATATATAAGTAGTGACATAAATATAATTTCAGGATATTTTTACATTTTAAAAACAAATAACAAGGAATACCTACTTGTATTAGGTATATTTAATACTTCGAGTGTAGGTAATATACATTATGCCTATAGGCATGGGACTTTTCTATTATTATACTATTACCTGAAATATCATACTTTCATACAACACCCATCTAGACAACCACGTTTTAATTTAGAAATATGTTTCATCAAACGTTAATATTGTTAATAAAAAAGATCTACTCGTATGTATAGGTATTGGGCCAAAATTATAAACAGGAATTCCAAATTTACTTTCTAAAAATATAGTAACGCACAACCATAAAAACTTGGAACACGCTTCTTTTTTATCGATATCACATTTTCATATTTCCCAAAGATGCTCTTTTTATTGCATTAAAATTTTAACCAATTTCCATAATTTACAAGTTAGCAATTATTGGAGTAAATGTAAAGTACCGTTATTAATTTTCACACATAATTTCAACCATGTCGTTTGGAATATGAAATTAATTGCAATGTTTTAAGGTTAACGGTGTTGGTGCATTTCTTATTACCTACATACATATAGGTATAGGTACATAAAAGCAGAACAAATTTGCATGCAAGACGAGTTCTCCGAACGCTTGTAATTTTATTAGAGCTGCTTTATTATCGTGTATATATAGTTGGAGTTCGACTCTGCCTGTGTATTCAGATAACAGCACAGATTGTCTTTGATTTTCTTATTTAACTGACAAGTTAATTTTGCGCGATACGGTTTCCATTCGGGTGTGAATGAAAGCTCGCATTATATAATATTCTTTAAGTAGAATTATTTGATAAAATACTTGTCTTGCGACCTTTAATAACCTGCTCGCTGTATGGCATAGTTTTAAGGGCTTTCGTTCAGTTCAGAGCCATCATCATTAAGCGAAAATATTTTTCGAATAAAGCGTTTGTTAAATAGTGTAGTATAAAATGGTTAAAGATTCACGTTCCACAAACATTAAAACAGCGTTACGCAAAATGATTTCTACAAGTTAGCACGTTTGCCAAGTGAACACCTGCACAGCACAGCAGAGTTCCGTAAAGTTCAGATCCGTCGAGTGAACGTGAGCGACATGCGAAACATTACCATCTCGTCTGCATTCTGCAAGAACCCGCACAACATCTTATAATAAAACTGAAACTGCAGCATTCATCTTAACCCACATTCTGTCTGGAGCGATTAATTAAAACACAAGTGCTGGTTATTTTGTTGATTTGTTCGGTCTCTGGAAGGGATGCAGTAATAAAATGGCAGAACCATACTGTTTTTTCTCTCTAATATACTCACCAAATTCATTAAATTGTCATCTCGTATTATTTTTTCAGCCCTTCATTTGGATCTTAACGAGCTTTTACCGTACGTGCATGACACGTTTGATTAAAATCACGTTAATTTAAGAATTAACAGTTTTGAACAAAAAAGCAAATTAACAATAAATTTGAATAATTTTCAGGTGAAATTTGGACTGTACACTTAAATTACGATGAGGGAGCGAAATGCGGGAATTCGTTTATAGAAAATCCAGCATAGAATGGTCAGACAGGCTGCCCACTTGCAAGTTATATAACCCAATTACACAAAATGTACGCAAAAGGGTGAATGTATGTAGGAAACCGTGCAAATACTGATGGCCATTTCGGTATTATTAAGCTCCAAATGTTTGAAGTGAACTCGTACTGATATGAAATAATAATTACATATTGTTGGAACTTATTTAATAAACAAATCTAAATACCAACTTTTTTTCTGACATGTTGATAATAAATGGTAAAATTCCGTGAAAATTGTGTTTTTATACACAGTCAGCGTCAATTCCTGTATAGAAAGAAATATATAAATTTCATTAGATGAAATGTTTGGAATAAATTCACTGTCATAATGAATTAGTCTAAAGAGGACATGTATATTTTTTGTAAGTGTTTTGGAAGTGCGTGAGGCTTGCTTTTTTCACCTGAAAAACACGCACTTAATTACGAAGTCATTCATATCTTGCTTATAATAGAAAAAGTAATACAAAGGTATATAGAAAAGTTTTTTTTAAAGCCAATGCAAGACATTTGTAGGGTAAAAAACATCAAGAATGTATTCGACAGAGCATATAACTAAATAATACCTATATTACATATATATGTACAAATATGTATGGATTATCTTAAAATTCCAAAATATTTTGCATACTATGCTTCTAATCTAAATGCAGCGTTTCTAATGGAAAGATATATTTTCATCGATCATATATATTTTTGTTCGCGAATGTTTGTGGATCTGCAACAATCAAAAATATTGTTGAAACAATGATTTTTGATTGTTGCAGAACCACAAACATTCGTGAACGAAACCCTAGGTATTTTTGCATTTCGATACCATAACAACCAAATTCACGACAGGCTGTAAACTTAGGGACTTTTTTTATTTTGAGGTTGTAATTCTCTAACTCTATGACATAATTGACATAAATTTCAAATGACAAGTGCTTGTTTTGATTTATTGGACGCATGTTTTTTGCAATCGTAAAATACAAAAAGTTACTAAAATTAAATAAATTGTCCATTTTTCATATAAAATCTTTAAAAATGGACCGAAATGCAAAAAATAGCATAAAGAATTTGTTGCATAAGGCATTTTATGCTTCGCAAATCAGCAATAACGCCACTTTTGCCATAAAATTTGCCTTATGCAACTCATTCATTAATATACTATTATAATGATGGGTAATGCACTGCATTATGTTATTTTACACTTGATTGCTATTAATTCTCTACTGTACGTACTATATGTGCGAGTATTAATAAATTCAATGAAACCTATTTTTTAAAAAACCTTATAGGTACACATAATAGTATATTAAAAAACGAGTTGCGTAAGGCAAATTTTACTGCATGATTGCCATGTCATTGAGTCCCGCTTCGTGGAACTTTCAATAAAACATCCACGACTGCAGTAACAGATTTACCAATTTATAAATTCGCACCGTCGAAAAAGCATTTTAAACAATTGTTAATAATTTAGATATACCTAGATTCTTTAATGTTATGTAATCCTTACAGGGAGGAGGGAGGTATAAATATTATTACATAAAACTTACATACATCATTAGGTATATGAAAAACGAATAATATTTACTTCTAAAAAAGGAAATTATACATCCTCTGTATCTGATCTTGATTAAGATATACAATATATGATTATTTCATATATGTATGTATATTTATTTATAATTTATTAGACAAATTATTAATAACCAACATTTTTTTTTTTTAATTAAATTATTATAATACAAAATACCTATACACATCTGATGACATCCTTCTAATACCCATATTATAGATTTTTTTTCATTTTCAAGGTATTCATAGAACCAAATGTACATATATCTCAGTTAAATAAATATGAAATGTGAGAAAGCATTCGCATTCATCATAATTAATTAAATAAACCCGAAATTTAATAAACTAAAAAAAGAACTACTTAATTTCCTTTTAGCCTGCTCAACCAAAATTAAAAGCACTTATTGTAATATTGGAAAACAATGACACAAAATATGGGCTTTTAGAACAGAAATTGCTCTGACACATGCCATACCAAATCTGCATTTAGAATGACGTTGTTTTGCTTGCTTCTAGTTGATGTTCTACATATGCGTATCCGACATGCAAGGAAATCATTTTACCTGTTACATTTAAAATACACATGAATTTTTCACCATAAACGATTTCTAAATAACTAAAGAGAAACATGGCAAGACAGAGATGCTATATAAAGCTTTTGAATAAATTGTTTTATGGTTTTCAATCGGTGTAGTGTAGTTCAAGACGTGAAAGTAAATCAAATAAAATAAATTAGTTTTAGGTAAATGCAACAAATCAATGTTTATTGAATGTAGTAGAAGTGAGTTGATAATTGTATTAAACATATGTGACAACAGAAAATCGAAAGTTTAATTCAATTAAATAACGAATATCATTTTGCATTTCTTATCAATAAAAGAAAATTATTCCCTCTGAATGAGCGAAATTTGTAAAGCAAGTGCGTTTGCAATAATGAATCTCTGTTAAAAATTTAAATTTAATACACTTTTACATAACGTTCATCTTTAAAAATTCACTCCCTTATTTGAAAAGGAAATTTCTGTTCAATCCCCAAGAAACTTTTTTTTTGATTCATACCATATACAAAAAGTTTCTTCACCAAAATCTACCGTCCACACAGCCTCTCAGAGGAGCTTCACTCTGCACTTATTAAAATATAAGTTTTTAAAAAGTTATCTTTATGTGTGCGTATATGAATTATACATATATATGCATAGATACACAAAAGGCATACCTATTTATAATTTTTTACAGAATTTTACGAGTTGGAATTGAAAGAAGGAAATATAGTAAGTATCCCCGTGTAAGGTACATGTGTGCTGTTCAAAGTAAATCATAATGGTCGGTATATTTCACCCAATAGGAAGATGTTAGAAATGTGATACCTTACATAGTTTGGCCAAGAGTCGCATATAACATTTCCGACTTGATCCACCCAATTCCTATAGTAATGTTTGACTATTGACTAAAACTGTTTGTAAAGCTCCTCTCAGATGCTTTTCTAAAGTAATAACCAAGTTATGTTATTGTATTCAATGGTTAGGCAACGGTATTGTACAATTCAAATGAAGCTTTGACTTTATACCTTGTTGATAAGACCAGTCAACCAAACGAAAAGTATGTAATATCTAATTGAAAATCCAGTCTAATTAAACTTTACTATTCGTTCGATGCAGTACCGTTTGACCAAACTAAAAGATGTATTCAAATTCCATGTAGTTATACCTACCTAGTTGAAAATATCTGCAATTATAATGTACAAAATTCAAAGACAACTGAGACGGTGGATATTTTTTTTCAAACTTACTTTTTTTTATCACTCTCATAAGCAATAACAATTCCCTTTTAAAGCATACTAAAAAGCTCTCTAACGTTTACATCATGACTATTACGAAGAAATCACATGATGTTAAATTACGCATAAACACACGATAGTTATGTGTATTGAAATCGCAAAATAATTCGCAATAAAACACATTGGCAACACAAAGAAAAAAGGAAAAAAATAGCCACTTAGAAAAAAAAATAGTAATTGTGCAAGTTGCCATATAATTTGAATGCAAATACCAACATTTTAAATTAATTTACCTACCATCTTTATGTAAAATAATTTTTGTCGTGATTAGAGGTAATTTTTAAATCCGATTTGTATGAACCTCACACACAAACACAACACCCTACATACACACATACAAATATAAAAAATTTGAAAAATATGCAAATCGCTACAACAAATAAGTATGTGTGTGTGAGTATTTTGTCCCTTATGCTTTTAGTACTTTGCCACATATGTTTTATTAGCTTACGCATAAATCTACTTATAAAACAAGAACATTTATATATTAAAAACGCTCACTGGCTCGCACAAAGAGGGAAATTTATTTAACTCGGATGGTAACAGTGGATGGTGAGAGAAAGAAATCTGTTGTGTCGTTGTGTGTATAGTATGAAAGTCACATAAGCCGTAAATTTTACGGGAAATTTGCTAGTTTAAAGAAACAACCTCACTGTGTGTGTGTGTTATATACACTTATTAAAAAAAATATACACCACGTGAAATTTATTAGAAGTGTAACAAATTAATTTGTCGTCGAATGTTAATAACAGTACGTGCCAATGCTATTTAAGGGGTATAAGGTTAACGGTAACGGTTCTACTGTAATATAATGCATAGTTATACGATCACGTACAACTATTTCAACTAAAACCGCTCGCTGTGTAGTGAATTTCGTTATTTTGGGGTATGATATTGGCCCAAGTTTGTCTTCATGGGTTGTCTATAAAGCGTCGATATTAAATCTTATGCTATTAGTTTTTAGTTGGCTGGATGCAAAATTGCTCATTTTGTAAATATGCAACAAAAGTTTTATAGATAAATATGGCCTTAAGGTAGTTTTAATTAAAAATTTAACACTCTAGAAGTACGTATTAAATCTTTGAAATTACCTATAGAGTGTATTTACAAATTTTCCTCACAGCATTTTTATTATCGATAAAATGCAATTTATTTGAAAGCTTATAGTAATTTAGGGTATTATATTACCTTTAATCTTTATGCAACACAAACTGTACCTCTAGCAATATAAGAACAATACGTTAGAGGTATATGCAGATCGCAGACATTAATTAATATATTTGCAAATAAACTATCAGTCTTTTAGATGATTTTAATCGTTTTCTGCTTTAATTAAAAATGTAAGTACATAATAGTACATATATACACATACTATTGCAATGTACGAACCATAGTAAATATCTATTATTTATTTTACAGCAATTAAACGACCGAATTATAGTACCGGCCAGGATCTAGACAGAGTAGACCAACTGAAATAAAAATAAAGTGAGTCAACGAGACTAAGTGAAACCATTTTGTAAATTTACATACACAAAGCCGGAAGTTATGTTGATCACTCCAGTAATCCTCAATTATCAATTATTGAATGAAACACCATTCTAGGTTTCTATCTACTAATATCTCTGTAAGTATTAAATAAAATCACACTAGCGTCCTAGTGGATACATTACATACCAGGCGTTCCTGATAACGTTGACCAGCTTTCCATCCTGGATCGCTGTCAAATTCAAATACTATGCCCTCTAACTCGAGGTAAACATAGCATTGCATTTAGTTTATAAAATTTGTGGTAGCGCTATTAATAGTCAACACACTTCCATTATCCTTCTGGATTGCAATACCGATAATACAGTAATAATACCAAATAAAATTAATTTAATACAAAATTATGTTGAATGACCTCACAACACAATAATGATGCATCATTTATTCGTGTACAGATGTTCGCTAGTGAAATTTAATCAAAACAATACTGGTTATTAAAAGTACTCACCAATAATTGTAATAACAAAACACCGATTTCACTCGTTGAACAGTTAACTTACAAGTGACTATTTTTATTCTTAGCTATCAGAATATGTTCGCCCTTTCGATGTATCAGCAATATTTCGGATAGTACCTTCATTGTTCTATTTTTCGCACACACAAAACCCGTGCAACTAAAATCTAATATTTATAACTTTATATACGCGTTTTTACGTTTTAACTAAACACATAGAAGCGGTCTGTGGTCCCTTACACTATATACATTTACATTACATATGTATACATATGTATAAATTACAAAATTATCTTGTATTTTATAATGACTATACACTTCCACATTTGCCGATATTAATGAATAGAGTTGTAAACTAATGTTGGAAAATCGCAATTTTAACCACTTAATCGAATAGATTGTATTAAAAGAAATGATTTGTCATTAAAATTTAATCGGATTTGAATATATTTAATTAGTTATTAATGAACAAAGTTTAAATTTTAATGAAACCCGCGATTTTAACCACGTGGGGTCGACATCACGAACAAACATCCAATGGGGAGGGAGTTGTTTGTTATTGCGCTCCGGACTATAATTTTACCTGAAATCGAGCAGGTAGAGTATAAGTTCAGGTACCAACGAAAAAAGCGATCCACTGTTTACAAGTGACAGAGTTGTTTCATTTTGAGAGGATCGAGTGTGACGTCACGAACAAATCGGCTCGAGGTTCGAGTGTTGTCGAAATTTTAATTTTTAATAATTAATTACGCGAAAATTATAAACATTTAGCCCCTCTCAAATATACCATTATGTTTTGTATTCACCATACTTTGGATATAGATACATTTTAAAAAATAGTTTACAACTCTATTATTGTAACTTTATACATATACATACATATCTCCATAGAAAATTACATGAGAACGACTTTGGAAAATTGATTTTCAATTTACATTTAGAAAGGACAATTTACTTGACGGTTGACGTACCTACATTTACCACCGACCCAACATCAATAAACAAAATAACATCAGGTTCAGGTTCGTAAGTTAAATGACATTAGAGTCTTCAATGAATCGACAAAAAGTAAGACTATTACAACATAGTATACGGTTAGGGAAAGAGATTGTAGAAATCAATTTTAATAGTATTATTACGTGAGTTTGCACAATTCATCATAAATCGTGTCGTTGGTAATAAGTCTTAAGCTTTTTCATTATTTTCCTCTATTACAATAATTGGGTTATTGATATTTAAGTACATATTTCGATGATGGTGATTTACGTTTACTCTATGTACTGTTTAGAGTACCATCAAGATTAGATAACGTTAAAACACTGGGGTAGGTACCTAATACTTATTTACCGCAAATAAAAATAAATTGCCAACTGCCACCCAACTATTCTGCATCAAGATTATTGCATTAGAGTTCTAACTTTAAAAAAAACCTTTCGTATATTCATTTAAGTATTACATGAATTAATTGGTCAGGCACACTGTTCTTTTACGCGTAGTGAAATTTGTTAAAGCAATGATGACGACCGAGCAACGCTTGATTAAATTTGTATCTCTTTACTATTCCTGTGTAGAGAACATTTCACCCTTTTATGTTTTATATATTTACGTATTCAATTTTAACACGGGGAACTCACTGCCGATTAATAAACACGACAGCGGAATAAGATAAACGGGCATTTGTAGGAGAAAATTGGTGGTTGAGGACGACGGTGACAAGTATTTAGTTCTAGGTCAAATTCTCCGTATTCTTAACACGCTCTAATCTCGGTTACGACCATCGCTGATGAACAATTTAAGGGCATTTAGCGTTAATTGGTAAGGCTGCGACAATTTAAACTGAATATAAATTTGTTAAGGGTGTTGCAATTGATGAATAGGGTGTGTGATTATAATTTTTTGACGAACTTTCTTTAAAATCTCTACTAATAGTGACGGTTAGAACCAAAATTATATTAATTCAAAAATTACATTATTATTATTGTTGTTGTATTTTTACTTCGAATTGAAAGTCGAAATAAAAAAATTTGCATTCAATATTTTTGAAAGGCGAAATCTAATACAATTTTCATAAACGTTGGAAATAATGGGTTGAATAATAAATTGTTTCTTTTGCGCGTAAGCCACATCTGCGTATAGATGTTGGGAATTGTTTTATTTTTCTTCACAACAGCAACAACCTAATGAATAATGAATAGTATTATAATTTTTGCCCATTTTATTTCATTCACGTCGACAAATTTTTGTCGACAAACAAACCGCGCTGGTGAATTTTTTACTCCACTCGGGTTAAATAAATAATAACGAACCGTACCATTATATTTATGAATATAATCAATATATATAGTACATATACGTCTTTAATTCTAAATTTATATTCCATAAATGAATTTTGAGTGTACCTACTTGTGTCTATTTAACTACGTCTTAAAGGGCAATGTTTTTCTCCAAGAAGCTTATTATGTTCGAATATATGTTTAAATAAATATTACGTATGGAATGATGCAAGTATGTAAGAAATTGAATTTTACCTATAAAGGTGGATAAATACAGATGAATAACTACCAATAAATCACTACAATACATAATACACCCAGATCGGCTCTTTTAGGTATACCTCATATAGGTCTCTAGTGTGAAAATTAATATATGATTTTAAACCTACACAATATTGAAACTACATCACTATATGGAAACTGGCCCTGATACGCAGAGACTTGTCGGTCCATTTGTACTAAATTTGTATAGTGGTTTGGTTTGGTGAAACATATTCAGTACTGAGTAAATTGTATATGCCTAATAAAGATTATCCATATTTTCCTGAAATTACTTATAACTATACTTAAAGTTGTAAAGGAAAAAAGCCTTAAGTGAACACTTTTTAATCTTATTTATTGCAGCTATTTCCTTCGTATATTAACATTAGATTTATTATTTGTAAAACTGTCTGTTCCCATTTACGAGTAGGCTATATTCATTGAACTTTCTGAAGGGCACACATTTGTCATTTTTTTGATGTAGATATACTGCATGAAATGCAGAAACTAAGAATATTTTAGGTAAACTAAAAGTTTTCAGAGTCAGATATAGTCGCATATTTGTCATATGTTGATTGTGAAAATCATGCAGGTCCGATTTTTATAAATTTGTTTTGTTTTATTAAATTAAATATTCGACTTTATTGAAATTTTATAATCACATGTAATAGTATTATATGTACATGGATTTCATTTATTTGATCTGCATAGTTATGCTGTTTCGACGTAATTTACTGAGCGTGGTTGTTTTTGATTCTTTCATGAATGATAAAATGTAAATTTATTATAAATACTAATTATCAGACTACGAGTATATTATAACTTTATAACATTTTTATTAATAAGATTATTAGATAGTTTATATGTAAGTTTAGAGTTATTATTTGATTTTATAAGATCAGTAATAATGTCTATCTGATTATACTTTGTACTCCATATACCTAATACTTTATACAAAAATCATAATTTTTGTTGATGTTTTCTTATGATTTTGATTATTAATAACTTCTTCAAAATGGAAAATTATTGAGTTTTATTGCCATCTTCCGTAGATTTTATTTTTCAGTATTTACCTACAGTTATCGTGACAAATATTAAAAATTCACAAGGCACATAGGTATCTAATTTTCCATTTATTTATTCGATCGCATTTAAAAATTTTTGAATATATGCAAAACTCTGAGTTTTCCTGGATTATACTACATACATATGTAGGTAGATTAAGTAAAGTGCTTGTTGAGAGAAATTTAAAGCCAGTAGCTACCTAATGACGAAACTAAAACGTAACAAATTATGAAGAGGGTTGAAATGGTGAAATTTAATAATAGCAAACAATGTATTAATGTGAGTTAATGGAGGAATGTTTTAAATATTCACTCACAAATTCAAATTTATATTACAAACTGAAAATAAAATTGAAAAATGTTGTAGTAAAGAAATTTAATTTATAAAGTGAGAAGGTAAATGCCACATTTGAACTACATAAAAATTATCAACATTTTTACTATTTTTAACTCTTATTTATCTTCATATGGTATTTTAAAACACTTTATCTATTTTATTATTGTAGTTGTTTCAATATATGTAATTCTATCAAACAAAGGCCAACGCACAACCGGAGTACCTGTTAATTATACCTATTAATCCCTTTCCGTTACAATCATAGTTGGGCCTTTGATTGAGCTACTATATTGGTTGATCTGATCCATATTGTAATAGGTTCTTTGTATGGATTTTTTAATGAAATGTGTTGTATTTTCCTTACAGTTTATTTTTGTTAATATCAGACTAGTTTCGGCCTAGGCCTTCATCAGTGGCAATAGTCAATTTTTAAATATTGTAGTGTATGTAACATCATAGTGTATAATCAAAATAATTTTTTACTACCAATCGTGCCCTAAATTAGTACCACGAATACCAGATCTGGTATTCTGTGGTAGTACTCTACCTACACTACGCAAACGTATGACAATAGTTCTGGCGAGAATTCTCGGACGTGTAAAACGGCTCTAAGGCATTTTATGGCAATCGTGGCTCATGCAACTCGTTCATTAATATACTATTATCAACACAAACCAATTTCTAGGTGCAATAATTGCTCAGTGGTGGTATTCTCAAGCGCGGGTATTAATTAATACCGGGTACTAACTCACTTTTTAATACCAAAAATCGGTCTCACTGACGATTTTAGCTATGTTTGGGCGAGTTAGTACCCGGTATTAATTAATACCCGCGCTTGAGAATACTACCACAGGAAGCTAAGTAGGTAGTGAACATTATAACATAGAATATTTGTACTTTTATTTTGAATGGTAAGAACACTAATATTAATTATGCCCATCCAATTTTTGTTTTTAGATTCGTCGAATCTTTTGTATTCAGGATGTAAATGACCAATTGAGCAATATTTTAATGTCAATAAATAACATACCTAATATCTACTTCTGCAGGTCTGCTAAAAAATCTGATCTATGCAACAAAATATCAAGGTACATACATAATGTTTCTATATTTTATAAACTTGTTAAATTAATTTATTAATACTTAAAATACTTCGTGATGTGCCGTTAAATTTAAGAATAGGTAATAGGTATATGAGACTCTTAACTTGACTTTAATCAATTTTTGATAAATTTCTCTAATATCTTTTACCGAGTCTTTTACTGTTGAAAGAGTATACATTTTTCATTAATACCTAAAACGTAGATATACGACTCTGTTTTTTCATTAAGAAAAAACTACTAATTTATTTATTTCATCCACGAAGTTGCATTATTTACCGCGATAAGAGGTGTACGTGTAAAAAAGCAAAAGTCTACTACACACTTTTGCTACTTTAGAATAGTTTCTCTTAAAGTGAAACAGCATTTATGTATTCAGAAATAAAAGATACATTATTTACTGCAATGTTTATGGCACATATCAGGAAAGTTACATCTATACTTGTCCGAGATTTCAGCATCGTATATGAGGAGAACGTGCATAAACGTGCACCAGATGTGTCCTAGATTCAAATATCTTCACTACACTTCTCCACATTTATTAATTCGATATTCTGTCCATGAAATATGAAATAACTTTGTTAGAAGAAATTTTTCGGACTATTTCGTATATTTGAGAAGTAATTTCAGTAATTTTTGTTATTTAATATGTTTACCTATACATACTCGTATGTTAAATGGATGATATTTTCATGCGAAACTTTTTAAATTAAATTAAACCTGCCAAAATGTAAAGATGTAGTTGGTTCTAAGATAAGTTATCTTAATAAAGTTAAAATGTTTGGCGTATCTAAACTTTTAACATAATTAAAATAATCATTGAATGTGTCCTATTTGTTATTTGTACTAACACATTAAGTAAACATAATAATAGGAAGTGAAACTAATGGAGGTACATAATTTGCAATTGCAATGTCCTTTTTAAAAAATATAACTAATAACATATTTTCATGTAAATTATTTATCATAATGTTAATTACGTCAAAGAACAACCACGCAAATCATTAATCAAATGATTCTTAGTTTAATTTAAACAAAGTATGTAGGAACATATGTAGGTATAGGTATACTCGGTAAGTATAATACTTTGTATATACCTATAGGTATGCAATAGATACCTATACATATACATATACATTTTTATTATACATACTTATTACAGTATTAATTGTGTCTGCTACTTCGGTTCAGGGCTTTCAATATAATCAAACATAAATCAATTGAATAAATTATTCTTAACCACTCCATCAATATTAACAGGTCTACTCTTTCTATTACAATTCTTTTACAATTCGTTTCATTAATTTTAAAATAATGCAATTTTCATTCTTAAGTATAAATTTAATATTTAAAAGCTTTTTTTAATTAACAGCAATCTATAACACAGTAAAACACTGCACATTTTTGAAATATTTATACACATATCTAATGATGCCTATAAATTTAGCTTCGGTTTCGAATTAAGTGTAGAGGAGTGCCTATACCCAAACATTACTACTAAATGTGATTTTACCTTTATAGGCCAATATTCATCCCTATACCAAAGAGTCAGCACTTAAGCTACATAGAATATTTATCAATTGATTGAAAACTTTATATTTGACATTTCGCTTACACAGACGCATATGTAGGTACATTCAGTAAATTTATATTTTGTACATACAACGAACATTGAAACAACATGTTTTACAATATTGTTGCATTGCGACATTATCTGCATTATTAATTAACTTTGCAATAGTAAACACACAAAGTAGCCATGATAATTATAACATGTGGTTTAATGGTGACCAAAACTATAATAATATGAAGTATTTGTATGACCCACTTGCTCGTCTATAACCATTGTCCTTATTAAATTTTACTAATTACACAGATTGTTAACAAAACATTAAACATACTATATTTGTACAATAAATTCGCGGTAATATGTTGACCTGTTAGAGACGAAAGGATAATTCTCCATGGTATAATTATACTAGGTTAATAGGTCTAGGTGATTATATGCATTTCATTTGTGTAGAAATTCTAAGGCAATATTTTTTTTAAAAATTGGTCTCTTAGGGTTTTCTATATTGTTGTGCGTCCAGAAACAGTTTGTAAACGACTTGTTAAAAGTTTTAATTCCATCGATGAACTAAATTGAAACATTTCAAGTTTTCCAATAATATTAACGCATTAACTTTCTAATTGTGTTTGATAGGATTTTTCATTGTCTACAAATAAAAAGGAATAGTTTTCTGTGCTATTCCGATGATACCTTCCGGTTGGTTTTATTGAGCTTTCCAAAAGTAGAGATTAAATCAATCGTTCTATTCTGTACTTACTTTTCTGTTTTCCTCTTTCTTTACGAAACTTGTAATTTTTTTATTTTAGAGATCCCTAATGCAGTTTGAAAATGTGCTTTTGTTTAAACTTTTTTTAATGATTAAATCAAATCAAACAATAGTTATTCATTTAAAGTGGTGAATTTTTGAAAATCCAAGTGCCTGGTGCACGTGGATTCAATCAAAAATTTACTTAAATGGTGTTTAAACAACTGAATGCGTCTTGAATCTTTCATGAGTGACGGATTAGAAAATCCGAAGAATTCAATCAAACCCATCAAATAATTAATTCATCAATTTTCTTCCCTAAAAGAAGATAAGTAATCGCAGGTTTCAATAAAGCGTACTACAAAGAAAAAATATAAAAGTTTCGAATACATTTTGTAGGTAATGTTTTGTTAAGTAATTCCGAGAATAATTCTAATCTTTTCTAATTTGGTACGTCTTATCAGCACCCCATTTACTATCATTTTCTACATTTAGGAAGGTATGAATCAATAAGCCTCCACTTAATGTTTATTTTCAATTTTATTTTTAATTGTACGGATAGTGACTTCCTTTATCTCAGAAGTTTCCTTCTTAAAAAAACTCATGATACTCATATAGGCACTTGTTATCCATATAATTCTAAATACAATAAAAATTTATAGTCATTAAGTGGTTGATGATTCACCTAATGAAGTTTCATATCAGATAGAAAACAATTTTCCAATAATGCCTAAAATGGATTAAACAATTTTAAAACGAGTCAATTTTCATGCGACGAAATAATCACACACATAATTTAATTTCAATTAAATTCAAATTAAATACACATGCAATAAATAAAAGGCATTTTTAGGAAATCCATACCTAGGTACATATACATATATATATTCCTATATTTCCACATACATATATGATCATAATGCCTTTGTTTATCGGAAATGGGATCTCGAATCAACTTCTTGTAAACAAAAACAAATTATTCTTTCATTCAATAATAGATTTTCCTTACACTTAGTGGTTTGTGTTTGTTAAAAACACGGATTACATTTTGCATACTATATCAATATGCAGTAACTAATTTCAATTTATGTTTTACATAAGAGCGGTGCATTTATTAAATTACAGTGCCAAGAAACTATTCTCAAATTATCAAAATATCAATACTGAATACATATACTAGAAAAAAGCCATTTCATATGCATGGCAACTCCATATTAGTTGGCATGAGTGTAATTTTAAAGCGGCAAATTTAATCGAAGCCATATACTGGTGTTTGTTGGAGGGAAACGCGGTCTGCATGCAGTGGTTTGTAAGCAGTCAGCCGCGTGGTTAGGTGTAATATTATGTTAGGGGTGCTAATGCTTTTCCTCCAGGGAAATCGCGTGTAGATTTACTTCTTACATCAGACGGTCTTAGCCAGTGGCGGTGCTTTCTCTCAATGTCTCATGTCACCTTCAGACCTATTACACACCCCCGCATCAATTTTTCTCGCCCTCTTCAAAGCATATAGTTCAGAAGAACGAACTACACGTACGAGTATACCTGTGCGTGATATTGTCTAATATCTGCTAATTAATTTATTGGCAATTTTTTCTCTTAACTCGCCCCACATTTTATACGAATTATGTTATAGGTAAAAATCTAAGATTAAATGTAAAGATTTAAGTCAAAGTTGGAAAACCTTCGAATTTATAGAGATTAAATTATAAACATTTGCCTGCTGTACCGACTTTCTATACCGAATAACTGATCGACAGTTGAGATTATTTTTGTAATAAATGCAGAGATTCGAAATTCAGAATAAAATTCTAGCTGAAATCGAAAATAGATCGTGTGTGTATTAAGCTGAGATTTATGCATTTTATTCGTGTATTTTGATACAAGTATTTTTTATTATCCTAATAAGTATCAGTATATATATAGTTTTATGTAACTAAAGATCTCTAAGTAAATAAGTATATTATGATTATAGTAGAAGTCAGCATAAATTGTAACCAAAAACAAAAAATAATTAGGTAAATTGAGATCTATACATAAAATTTTGAATAATAATTTTAATAAGACACTAGAGAATGTTGTTCAAAAATTTATACTACGAAATATGAATTTTATAATGGACCCTTGACAATATTTTCAGAGGTCCTCGAAGTTCTAACATTTCGCAATTTCCCTGTGTGACATTCGACTCACCTTATAGCAACGTCTTGTCATTTTTAAGATCTATAGAAAAAATCGTTCCACAAATTTGGAAACAGGAAATAGGAATTCTTTTCCAGAGCTTTTGATGAAAACCATAAATCGGCCAAGTAAATATTTATTTCAATTAAAAAAGCGGATACTTAAATGAATCAACTAATTTTTGATTCAAACAAATTTTCTCCAAATAAACCTATTTATTAAATTCAAAGAATCATTTTTATCTGTGAACGAATATTCTTTAACATAATTAACGATTGGGCCTATTTGAACCATAATTTATTGCTCCTGAATGGTAAATACATTTTGGCTGTTAAAATTGCAATGAGAAAAAACTTCAAGAAGAAGTGGGCAAAACTTTTTTAAATATTTAGTATATTACTTACTGGACTTGTGGATAGTAATAAATTTTCCATCGTTAGTGCAAACGCTCATTTAAAATTTATATGGCAGAAATTACTATCATAAAAAAAGGAATAACATTTCTTTAGACCGTTTAACATTGATCACCATTCATGTATCATGTTTGAATTATAAATGATCCAATACAATAAATAACATTGTCTAAAGTGGAGGGTATATTGTTGCTTGGGAATTATTTAAAATTGTAGATGGGGAAGCAAAATGTGCTTTAATGGAATTGGGAACTAGTTTAGCAGCAAATCGTCGATATTATAAATTTCCGTCCCGTACATGCAATGCCGACAAGGAAAACTATTAAAATTCGGTTTACCTGTGTGTTCAGTTAAGTTAAAGTAAAACGTATTTTTATAAAATGAAAAATGCCACATAATTTTCCTCTTTTTAAATTTATTTAATTTCAAGTAATTGCATAATTAACACAGCTACTGAATTTCCTATCACGGATGTAGCTACCATTGTCTTAGTAGTAGCAATTGGTATTAAAATTCCTTAATGAAGTTACCATTCACACACATATGTGCTTCAATGAGTCCCCTAATAATCCATTCTGGTGTATACCTATTTAGGTACTGTTTACCAGTTTAGTTAATTTTACCCATGCAATACAGTGGAGTGAACAATGTTCCTAATAATATAATTACAAATCCCATGATTGATAACTTTTATAAAATTTTGTTTGATGCATAAATATTCCTAATATGATGCGTAAACCAATAGAACATCAGCGGCAGCAGGTGTTAAAGTAGCTTTGCTACATCTAACAGTAAGTAATTTATAAAAAATATGACTGAAAACACAGTCATTAATCAATATTAGCATCCATAATATGTGAATATTTTTTATATGAATTTTTTTTCTATATGCGTAAAATTTTATTTTATAGAAAAAAGTCATGATTCAAAGGTGTTTATAAATGGATACGTGCGTGACAAACTTTTAATATAAAAATATACATTTTCAGAGATTTATCTAGAAATATTAAGCAAGTTATAATAAAAACGTTCCTAATCTCATGGGAAATTACAATAACTGCTATAGTTGCTATTGCTATATTTTATAGCATTTTACACCAATCAATAAACATAAATCACTTTCTATTAATCAAAAACAATAAAATTCAAATTGAAATATGAATAAAAAACGTAATTTCAAAACATTTCGAGTATTATAATAAGTTAATCGTTTATCATTTTATCCTTTTTTGAGACTAATCTAGGAGCTAGTAAAAATAAGTTAACAGATTTGTATTAGACCGACTCTAGTTTACTTACATATCATTAACTATTTGCTATTTTGCCCTTATACGTGTATACATACACCCTTCATTTACATACAAACCGCAGTCCACAAATTAACATGGGCTTATATTTAGCGGAGAAGGCATATCATTAAGAATAAGATGTTATTAGATTTAATTTTGCGTTCGTATGCAAATATCGCTCTGCCGCACACTATAACATAAAATGGAAACGAAAACAACGCTCTATATAGTATTATAATAAATGTATTGGTTTTTCATTAATAAGTGGAGTTTTCATAATAAAATTAATATTATTTATCCCTCAACCACTACTATTGCTTATGCTATACCTTATGATGAACAATGAAAAAGAAATGTGATATTATTCTCAATTTATGGTCAAATGAAATGTATCCTACTCTCTAATAATCAATCATTTCAATGGCCGCTCCTGCTTTGACGTGAAAATGTTGAGCTTTAGTGCTTTTATAGACGTCAATATGTAAGGCCTTCCGTTTATGTATTGACTATATGTATAGGTAGGTACTGCAACGACATAATAATAATAATGTTCTGTTCAGTCAATCAAAACAGTCTATTAACCTCACAGCCGAATATGTACATATAGTATAGACCAAGCTAGAATAAACGATTTATTAATAATTCACAAGTTCTAAAGAGGAACGACTCCAAACTGTTTTGTTTTCCTCTAAAAGCTATTATTAATGCAATAACTGATTTATTGTAACTTACACGATTTAAGGTGCGTGATTTAAAAAAAGCACACCTTAAAGTGTGTCAATAACATAGTTCTTTTTACGATTTGCTACACTTTTAAACTATTTTACGGTATTATTGTGCATAATAAATTACGGTACGGCAGCAGTTAAACAAAACTTGGTAATTTAGATCTGCCATTAGATTAGATTAATAAAACTTTAAAACTGTATTAGTGCCATTGCAATTATCGATTAAAACATTAATTATTGTTGTATCAAAAAATAATATATCGAGTAAAATGCGTGCCGCTCATTTTGAGGAAAATCCAATTTAAATTACTTGCTATGTGAACGGGACTCTTTATCTATATAAATTTCATCCACATACCTATATTCAAGCATGTCCTAAACCTGGCATGTGGAATTTCATAAAATCTTTTTACTTTGACAGAATTAGTTCAAACAGGAAACATAGGAAAATGTTAAAATATAACTGACAAATTGTAAGTAATTGTGTGTAGGTTATTACAACGGTATACCTTATACATAATATAGGTATAGGTAGGTATTAGAAATAAATGAGAAAAACAAAAAAGTTTAAATTTCCTTCTAATCTTTATAGACTGACAAATGATTAATGTCCTTCAATAAAAAACATATTATTAGATAAATGTACGAACCTTCTTTATCGTTATCATCAGTCGAATCGAATTTAGCGTGTCCGAAAGTTAAGAGAGCAGCAAATACCATTATCCCGTAGCCTGCCTTCATTGTATACCACATCGTATTTAGACTTTTCAATGTTTATTTATAGATTTTCTATATTAATATTTAATTGTCATTAGTTTTAATATGCACAATAAACAGTAAACACCTATACATATATTAAATAACTTGATACAGTCAGTTACCAACTTCTTATCTCAACTTGGAAATTTTACATTCAACATTAAACAGACACCCTAACTATTAAAGTTCTATGATTATTTATATATCATTAGTCTTTATACACACAGTATTTTGTGTAGAATATTACATTGTAACTTTACATTTATTAAAGACAAGTAGAATAATGTTTTTTAAATTCAATTAAAATGAGCGCCAATGACGGATTAACCACCGGTTTAATGCGTCCGTAACACGTTAGAGTTGCTGGAAAAGCTGCAGATATGTGTGTATATGCTGAAAGCGCTTCTGGAAAGCTGAAACGAGCAACTGCAGAGGAAAACAGGTTAAAAGGCCTGTGAAGCTTTTAGACATGCGCCTCTTACATTTCATTCGGGCTTCAAATTATATTTGTTCATCTGCATTTTGTTTATTACACGCTTTGTTTCTTTTTTTTATTTCATGTTGTGCCGTAACATTTCTTTAATGAAAGCAAATTTTAGCACTGTTAATTTGTACTTATTACTGTGAGATATTTTTCATTATGTAAAGATGTTCCTAAACACGAGTATTACATGTATAATAGGTAGGTTGGTAAAGGTATTAAAAAAAATATGATGGATTCGTAAATCCCTATCTAATAGGTAATAATGACCCAATCAATGAGTATAATGATGAAACGTATTTACAAAATTAATTATAATAATATATGAAACCGTTGTGAAAGAATAAGTGTCATAGAGAACAATATTATTGCATGTGTGAATCTTAATACCATACCTAATAGTTTTTATTTATATTTTATGAGTTGCTACTGTGAAGTACCTAATAGGTATTTCTATCAAATACTATAACCTATAAATAAATGTATTTTAACCATTCCAATGCTTACCTAGGTATTAGAAGGTAATTGCAGGTATATAAATACCCAGTAGTTGAACGTTGTACAAAAAGATACTACAAAAAATTATTGTTTTCAACTCTGCACGTATGTTATTATTGGAATCGATATTTTATTGTTTATGGAGTTGTCATTTCATAGCACATTTGTTCATTTTTAACTTTAATTCTATTGCATTGTTCAAACATACGACAACTATTAGGTGTTGATATTAAAAACAAATCTGTTATTGTATTAATTTAGAGTCTAGTCACCATCAAAATAGATAAAACAAACATAAATATTTACAATGATATCTAACATAATACTTGCTCCATTTTCATCTTACATTCACATGTCTTGGCTATTATAGGAAACTAGAGATATTAGACATCTCACAATCTATATTAATAACTACGAGAAATTCAATTTATTGCATACTGCAATTAAATAAGGGTTTATACAAACGTTATATTGAATCATCAATAAAAAACCTAATTGATTGGTATTTGGTATTTCTGGTATTTATTATTATAAAAAGTAAATATTCTCATAATTCCTAATATAAATAAGAGTATAAAATCGTATAAAAATTAATAAATTTGTAAAAGTGATTATACAGCTACATAAAAAATGCACATAAATTAAGCAAGTTTGAAAATGGGTGCTTAAAAACAAAAGCATAGTAAATCTGTATAGCGATAAATTAGTCGTACTAATGCCCCTGTAATTCAGTTAGCCGATCGTACGTCCATCCGTTACTCTCACACATCAATCTGGATTAACTTTACACTTTCAATACAACAGTACAGGCCTAACAATATTTAGTATATTGTACAAAAGTGATGTGGTTTAAACATAAACCAAACATGTTTTATGATTATTAAGCATTTTACGAGCGTTAATTGGATTTTTTCAATTGTACTAATTGAAAAATGATGATTTTCCTAATTTACAACAAAATTTCCAGCATACAAACAAATGGGAAATGCAAGCTTTTGATGAACACTATTTTGTTTCCTCTCTTTAATGTACTAAATTGGAGTTGAAATGGACGATCCGAGTAATTATTTGAATGAATGCTTAACATGACGAACAGTGAATACATATTTTTGTTCTCAGAACAGTATTACATTTGAATGAAACGTTTAACAATGAAAAAATATTTAGATGAATAAAATACAATATTGTTACGACCACGAGCATATTAACGAAAGCAACCACGTATTCATACATTATGTATGATGACAAATAAGTTAAGTAGGGAGGTATATATGTACGAGTAGATATAAATTTTCTCTGAAAAAAACTAATAAAGGTAAAGTTTACGCTTCGAAATTTGTTTTAGATTTCTATACAAAAGTCACTTTTTCATTAAAATCGTACCTGCATTCAAAAATGTTGAAGGTTGTAAGTACACTATTTTATTATGTATTTAAAATAAGTTCTGTTATTAACTTGGCATATTATATAGTATAATCAAAACTAAATAAACGTTATCTATTCTAGACCATAGTTTAGGGTAAGGGTTTGTGTGTGAATGCGATATCAATCAGTTTGGACCCTCCTCTATTGAATTTAAGCGCCACTTACAATGCGGTTAACCACTGTAACAAGTACGATTACCCAAATTAAAAGTATCACTTCTAGCTTAATGATCAATGAAGCAATATCGACATACTAGGATGCATATAGACATATACCTTCATGTAACTTGTTAATCTCACCAGATTACCTATTGAGAGTAATACCTATTATAAGTAGTATAGGTATCATCTTACATGTTTATTCGATAATGTATGTACTTCCCTCTGTTGTCTTCTTGTCTATTATACACTTCCACTTACTCTTCTCATATAATGTATATTAGATTATTTTATTCAGTTAATTGAAGAGTATTATCTACTTAAGATATTATTATAGATACTTGTATAGACCCCACTTTGTACAGCGTGCTTTAATATTTCGAAAATGTTTTTTATACTTATCTAATCTACCTCCAAAAAGATATAAAGGATTCATATTCATTGGGGTTGTTGTAAGAGCACACGTATACATTAGGGGTTAGGTAATTCGTAAAATTAATGAAACCACGATAACTTGTTTCATTAATCTTATTAAAACTTTATATTTCAACAGCTTCAGAAAATTATATATGTATACCTACGTTTATTAGTAATCTCTTAATTGTTAGAATGGCCAAAATCGTTGGCCAAAATCTAAATTTTATTTATTGGTCCTCATGCGGAAATCTTCGATCAAACAATAGTTAGTATGTAAGTAGGTATAGGTATGTATAGTTATTTATACTTATACATATAACTATAAGACTGTATACTTGATCGTTGTAAGGGCTCAAGCCGGTTCTGTTTATTTTACACGCACTTAAACTTATTTTCAGCGTACCAAACATTTTGCAGATTTAACATTTTCTATATGTATATTGACTATGTGTCTTAAGTGTGCGCAGTTCTGCTTTCTAGAATATAGGAATAAATGCAAAGGAAGCTCAATTGCTACTTTATGCTCTCATATTAATAGTGTTCACATACTGATTTTGAATTTTAATATGTCGCTCGATATATCGATTCAATTTACTGATTATTTGGTGAGTACTGTTTTTATTATTTTATTATTTAATTAATACATTCATGATATTTTATTGATTTGCAAACGTACGATCGTATGTCTTTTTAGTTTGTCATTGTTAGTTGTGCTATATTTATGCTTGACAATTATGGCACACATCATAATGGGGTTGTTATAAAAAGCTTTAGGTCGCTATATTACCTACGGTAGTCAAAGGAGGTATATGCAGAATGGACGGGGTGTCCAAGGTGTTACATTTTTATTTATTCATATATTATTGGTCACGTTGCCTTATTTGACATTTTATTATAATTATTTACTGGGGACGCCTGGTACCCCCCAAGACATTGGTTGGGCGATATTAACAGACTGAATCTGAATCCTCGTGGAGGATTTCGCCTTTATAAATTTATTTATTGTGCCTTATGTTGAGTTTGTATAGTTTAATAATGATATTAGTTTTAATTTTAATTTATATGAATGTTTCGTATAAATATTACTCATTTTATTTTATTTCAGCTGGTCTTTACTTCACTTTAGAGCCTGGTCAGTACAATATCTCGGTACTTCATTTATAAAATATAATATTATTAATATACCGGGTTCGTATCATTACACCGTACATGCATCTCTTTTCAAAACATTTAAAATATTTTCAAATTAAAATTACTCATTATTTACTTTATGCAGTTTCTATAAAGTGGTTTAGCAAAACCTCCAGTTATTATGCACTTCTGTAATTGTTAAAGATTAATTGACGTTCTTAAGTTCTGAATCCTGTATTCCTGATGTATTAATATAAATAATAATAATCATACAACATAGAACAGATAGGTATCATGTTTATATAGGTGTGATATAATTGTTTTTCTTTTCTGAGAAGAAACTTCCTTGGGAAAACTTTTTCGCAATTAATTTTTGTGAGAACGTGCAATAATTTTACTGGAGTATTTTAGGTATATGTAAGTATACATATTTTCAGTCCCAAAATAAATGAATTTTTGTGTTTGGTTTTTGCTGTAGTAATGTAAACATACACAGCGCGGTCCTGATTCTTTCAGGTCAGCAAAATATTTCGGCTAGGGTTTATTAGTGTTTGCGTTGAAGGCGGTTGATGGTCGACGTACGCATTATAGTTAATAGAAAATGCATTTCTCACCTAAGTCCATGTGCAGTTTTTTTAGACATTCACTTTTAAGTATTAACCCATAAGAGTCACATTTGGGATTTCTGAATTTGTTCATCATTGAATTACTACTAAATTTGGTGGGTAAGATTATCTCATTTAGTTTATGTTGAATATTTTAAAGTTCAATTTTTTCTTTTCACATCTAACAGTTTTATCGAATTTTCGAATTATAAATGTTAAATTTGAATGTTTAATTTTTATGAAGCAAATACAAAGATTTTCTAGAAATCGACATAAATAAAGAACTAAAGTAGTGGTTTTATTTGACGTGTGCCCAATCTTCATCAGGCATGCAACAAACGTGAGAACTTTACATTTAAATCAAAAACGTCATGACATGGCCACAAATCTGTACAAAATTTCTAATGCATAATTTACTCATACACGGTTCATATAATTCATGTACCTAATGTGTTGCAAGTTAATGGATTTATATGTTTGTCCTGAAACGGTTTGTATGTTCTCTTGTTTCCTGGGAATATTGCTCATTCATTCTGTTGAATGTTTCAAATGACACATTGCCTTTCATACACCTAACAGCCTAACACCCAATTAAACCTTCAAATAATATACTTATTGCGCTTTAATTTAAAATATTTGATGTGCGCGTTTCAAACAACCCCAAAAATCTTAAGACTGATGTTATATGCTTGGGTATTTCTTTTTTCTAGGCGAATTTTATGTTACAAAGTCGCTTCTTGTGTTCAGTCAAGTAGAAAATGGCCATCATTGCCTCTGGCGGTCATTCAGGCAGGACCCCTCAAGTTCTAGCTTTCCGGATAACTTTTGAAATTCCCTTCTTGTACACTGTTGTAAGCTTTTAACAATTATTTCTTTTACAAGGGAATTAAAGAGAAATCTAACTCTCAAGACTAATGTTTCTTACTTCTTTGCTTAATTTTTATTCATTTAAATTTAATTACATTCCTTTAATTAATTTTACTCAGGGATATTTTGAAAACAGAAAATTAATTTCTCCTTATATACCTGTATAAAAGGACGTCAATACTTACCTAAAATGCAGTTAGGTATATGTATATAAATTAATTTGATTAACAGGGAATGTTTAAAATACTAAAATAAGAATATTAGGTATATCTAAATTTGTGGAAGAAGTTCCATTCAAAATAAAAATGATTAACACTGCGAATTAAGATCTTAAAAATAAGCCAAAATTTATTAAACCATCGAGTATAGATATCAGAGTTATATTGTAGTATATATGGTGTGGTGGCATCGGTGTCATCTCAAGCAAAGTACTAAATCAAGAAGATGTCGAATGACACCATTATCAAACCGTTTGCGAGGAATAGTTGCCGAGAGCCGTTTGATGTTATCAAGTCCAACGTTTGTACACACCCCCTTTTCTCCTTTGTTCTCATCTTATTTATCTAGCCTTTTACGATCATCTTTTTATATTCTCACACGCCCGTCCCCAAGCACATACATGATGACTTCGAATTAGATTTGGAATAATTTATAACTTTTGAAAAATGTTAACCTCTCGGAAATATGGAAGAACCTTTTAAAACACTTCTACAATATCCGATTTTAAAATTGACTTTGTTTATTTACTTTACCTTTCAAATATTAGTTTTCAAGTGTTACGAATCGAACGAAATTTTTATAGAAACTTGGTCTGATGGTCATTCATCTGGCAACTTTCAAGTAAGTAATTGGAAATTTCTTAAAAGAACTTCGTCCTGTAACTAAATTGACTATTTTTACTATTGAAATTGAATTTGCTGTTTGTGTCATATAAGTTTGAAGAGTACCTAGGTACAAACAAATATTACTTATAAAAGTATTTCTTCATCTGTCTCTAAAAAGACTATTACTCGTAAGTCTATTTTTACTTGACGACTTATTTATATCTAATATCTTATTAAAAAATCTTGATTGAAAGAAAATGTGTGTGGTCCAGTAAAATGATGATCAAATTTAATCGATATAGGAATTAATCCGTAGAGTAAAAGCCCTTTATATATAAGAAATAATAAAATTGCATTAAAAGAAGTCTTTAGATAAGAAAATGTAATGGTTTAAAACCCGTTTCCAATTGTACGAATGAAACGACTTCATAAAACCTTACGAAATAAGTATTCAGTTGACTTTAATGGTAGATTGTTAAGCTTTGGTTTAGAGTTGGAGAGTTAATTACAAGAGTTCCCTTTAGTTTCTGTTTTAAATTTTATCTATTCCACTAGTAGAGATGATTGTCGCTGAAACAATATAAATGTACAAATAAAAAAAGTGAACAATGCGTGACCGGAATAAAAGTCTAGGTGAGGATTAAAATTTTATTTTACGCTACAAATAAAACCTACTTGCGTTAAATAAGCTCATTTTACTTTTAAAGTGATTGCTGTAGTCACAAAAAAAATAAATGTTTTAATATCAACGGTTTATGGTTTATATTTTAATCCGTTTTTTATTTTTGTTACGTTTGCTGTATTGTTATTCAACAAATAACTCATGTCTATAAGAAAACTCGAAAAAAAGCTCTGGTTGTAGACTTGAAAGTACAGTTTGTTGACAAATGCTTAGATACACAAATCGGAATATCTCTGTCAATATTATGCTTCGATCATTCAGAGTAGGAGGGCCACGTACACAGAGAAATAGATGTTAAGATTTTACTTAACCATCACTTTACTTATGTCAGCAGCAGAACATTGATATCTTAACAAATTTCCCATGTATGTACATGGATTATACACAAATTAAATTCAAAACTTTGACGTACAGAATGTTTAATTAAGAAATAATTTACATTTATAGGTAATAGGGTTTAATTAAATTTTAGGGATGGTAGGTATTATCAACCATTTACATACTATCGATAAAAACATCCTTTAACTTACTACGACACAACACTTGATGAAGGCATTCGAAGTTTATAAATAATAAGACTAGTAAGAGAGACTGACTACCAAATTTACATGCATAATTGGGACTAACATATCACATAAGGTACATCTCACACGTATTTATTATTTATTAATTCCTACTTTCAAAGTATACTTTGTAATTTATTGCCGTTATTCGTTCAAATTCGGAATAAATTTGAATAATAAAATTGCATTAGGAAAATTTGAATAACACAGCATTTTCGTAAAGTGTTTATAATAAAGACTTAATTCTAGAACCATTTAAATATGTTATTTTATTTACAAGAATCACAATCCTGAGTTAGGTATTCCCCAGAGAACTGCCTTGTAGGTATCAAACAAATGATGCTTCAACATATTTTTGATTTTTTGGTTTTAATTACGGGAAAATTTTTGTTATTATTATAAAATAATATCTATTATTACCTACGTTGGACTAACAATAATTTGCTAATTTTTCATTTGCATATATACAAATGTAAACAATCCTATATGCGACTGTCCCTCATCAAAATTACAAACTGGTTAATGATTTAGCAATTAGGTAAATAACTCAATATTAGCTCATTTCATAATAGACAAAGTTTACATCCAATATGTATATTAAATATACTTATCCAATAGGTAACCAGGTAGTTGCAAATGAACAAACGTAGATATTAGATAGGTATCTACATATGTACTTTAGGAATAGGAACATATACATATAGGTATATATACATATACATACATACATACGATGTTGGTTTTTTATACTAGGGGTAGGTATAATAAATACCTAATACCCAAATACAAATAATACAAGAAGGTAAATCTATTTATGTCAATTTTCACCTTTAATTCAAAATAAAAAACTTATGTCCAATGTATTTATGATAAATCGTTCGCCTTATAGATAACAATTTTAGAATAATCATCAAAAATGTTCAAAAATTTAAAATGGACTAAATCATGTATATTAAAATGATTAATAAGTGTTTTCTAAGGTAAACTGCACTCTTTTTCTCCGGAGCTATCCCCATATTTTGTGACTAATATTTAAGGAATATTTTATTATCAATATATCTAATTTTGATAATTTTAAATACATATTTTAAATTACGGAAAATTCAATTTAGAGTAAGTGTTTAAATCAGGGTAGATTTAAGGTTCACTACCAGATAGCAGCCTCACTATCTGAAGGTTTAGGCTTGGTAATACCGAAGAAGTGACTGATTGATTGGCTAGTAATGTTTTATTAAAAATTGGTGTTCCTTTATATACAAAAATTATATTCATAAAACTAATGCTAATATATTTGTCCTATATAAAAAATGCATTTCTGCAAAGTTGCAGTTGCTTAATTGTAGTGCGTATTGACCCCTCTTACGCAATAAGTGTGCTATTTATTGAGCACGGTGAATATACTGTAAATGATAACAAAAAATATTTCGAGATGGTTTAAATGCAGATGTGACAACATCTGTAGATTAAACAGTAAGACATATATTATTATGATGTCAACAAGTGGACAGTGCATCAGTAATAAGTAAACCTTATAGGTAAAATAACAGTAGAATACTGTTTTTCAATTTTACAATAAATATTTGTGAAATATATTATAGATTAAGCCTTATATATAATAGAAGGTTAATCGCAACTTAACATACAACATAATAATAACTATGATGAGTATGACTAGATATTTTCAAATGTTTTATGTTTTATTGCTCATTTTCATCTAATATACACATATCTGTAGCTGGTGTCTGTAGCTATATGTAGGTTCCGAATTAATTCATAGATATAAGTATGCAAAAATACTGGACATTGTATGTATTAACATATAGCAACACTATACGAACATAAGCTTACAGTTTCAACATATTTAAAAGAATATACAAAATTAGGCATTTCAGCGCATTAGCAAATTTTTAAATAATTTACAGTCGTCATTACTGTAAATGGTTAACCTAACTAACTACGAGTATATTGACCGCTGGAAAAGGTCACATGTAAATTTATATTCACGATGGTATGGGTTTTTACAGTAACAGTTAAATAATTATATTTATTCCAATTTAATTTGGATTATTATTAAGGTAAATACAGACGTACCTCATTAGTGCATCGCAATAAATGTTGATCATTTAATGATCTAATAATTTGAAAACAAATAATAATATTTGATGGAAAAATAATGAGTGTCAATTACATGAACCTCTTCCTAATGGAAATTTCAATACTCGTAATACAATTTGTACCTATCAAGCGACTATTGCTATTTTGACTTATTTACATAATCAAGTTGTGTAAAATTATAGAACAAGCACGCATACATTGTTTACTGATTAATGCTTTCAATCAGAAAGGGTGAACGTGTTGGAACTCAAAGTACATGCATTGATTGGTAACCAAATGGTCTTTGTCAAATGCTAAATTAATTCAACATTGCAAATAATTCAATATGCAATTGAAAAAAGTATGTACAGGTACCATATAATAACCATGCATATGATGCATATGTAACACCATTTCGGCAAACTTAATAAGGATAAATTCAAATGCTTTTGTTTTTTACTCTTTGTTTGGTTGAATTCAAATAAAATCTCAAGAAACCGTTAAAACATAAATATGTGCTCTCAAGTGGAACCACAGCTTTGAGAATAATCTGACCTCAGCAAGGGATTTCGTAAGCCCTTGAGGAAATTTCAGTATCCAGGCACGAAAATACAACATTCGCAGTGGCAACAACAGCAATAGCGAAAGGTCTGCGCTATGTATATGTAGGTTGAAAAGGCGAGACATGAAGGAACATGGAGCGCTTACTTCCTAACTAAAATGATGATGCCAAAGCTTTAAGACAATGGGCCTAAGAAGGATTCGTAATAATTTTGTTGTGTAAATGCTTGAGGTTTCAACCAAATTACGTTTTAGTATCAAAACAAGTTAAAGATATATGTATTATGCAGTATATACTATTGGTGGAAGATGTTATAGTTGTTTATAATAGTTATGAGTTATTTGCTAATTTAATTAACAATGTTCATTGTTGATTGAGATGAAAATAATTAATGTGAATTAGAGATACATCAATCACATATTGATAAGAAAGTGTGAAAATATAATATGAAAAGTATAAATATATAAAAGGAAACTTTTATTTACACATGTTTTGGCAAACTTACAATAAACTCACTTAGAGGCCAAGACCCAGAGGTGTCATTGGAAGATTTACAACTTTAGCCTGGTGTGTGCTATAAACGAAAAAGGGACAAACTTTTCTATCTTCGACTTTCTAGTCACCCTTCACATACAGGAAAACTTTTCCGTTTCATTTCTTTCTTATCGTTAACACGCAAAATGTCTCAATTCATCTTGGAAAGAACATTTATATGTATTGGAATGGAAGTGATTAGAGTATTATTTGATAAACAGAATTTATTTCTTATCGTTATCGCTATATTATTGTGTAGTTAAGAATGAAAGAAACTTTTCCCATTGTTACATACAAATATTCGTTCTTTGTTGAAAAGTAGGCTAAATTTTTCATGACATATTTTCATTTAATCAAACATTTGTCATTTTCAGCATCAAACAAAATTATTTGTATTTAAAAATATTTTTCATACAGTTCAATAAATATGGTTGAAACTGATATAAAATGTGATAAAAAAATTAATTTACTTGTTTACCATAAGCCCTTGGGCACAAAGTGTGAATCAAAACAAAACAATGTTTATAACACAACCAACCGTAAGTGCCACAATATTTTTGTATAAAATAACGTTCGAATTTATTATTTCGATCAAAAGCAATCGGATAGTTGTTATAGTTGTTGCTACATTCAATTCCAATATAATGACAATACAATACAATCATATTCAATTATTATTAGGAAACATTTCAAACTTGATAAATATTACAGTGATAGTTAAAGCAGAACCAAAGAAAATCCATATTTGCACTGGATGCGATATGAAGAAAATGTGTCCTCCAAAAATTTGTCAATGTCCATCTCAAGTGAGAAGGCAACCAATTCGAGCTCTATTAGGATTAGGATTAAAATCCGCTATAGCACTTGCTTTGGTATACAACACACTTCAGGCAGGTATTTGGGGTACAGCTGAAGACACACAAAAATTGTATACATCAACTTGTAAACTTGTTAAACCACGCTTGGCCAAACCGAAGGATATCAAAAAAACTTATTCACGAGCTTGTGAAAGCCAAATGGAATTATTTTCAGTAAGTGTAATTTTGCTATTTTTCTATGAGGAAATATTGGTTCAGCATATTTCAGTATAAACGCGATTTAGAGGATCCATATGGATGTAACGACCCATTTTACAGTAAACAAGGCGAGCAGGAAATGTTTAGAAAATATTGGAATTGTGCTATCTTTTGCATTTTTTCGTTTCTTGCTAAAATACCTCACGCTTTTTTGAAATTAGCTAAGAAACTGGAAAGTCGTGTAGTTGAAAATCCCAAAGAAATCCAAGAAATGGAGGAGACTTGCCCAACAAATAAATAAACCTACATTGTTTTTTTATAATAAAATGCATTCTAATAAACCATACTTATATTTTCATACAGTAAAAAGTTTTAATTTACCTTTATATGTATGTAATACCTATTTAGTAGGTAGTATAGCTCAATCGTCTTCGAACATAGGTATACCTACATACAGATACACCGAAGAAGTTCCTTAAGCACTAAAAATGTTATAAAAGACAGTATGACATGAAAATTTCCAGCTAGACGATATCAGAATAGGAAAAACTTAATCTTCAACAACAAGATGAATACAAAAAACGAATAGTCTGAGCTATTTCAAATATGCTTACGTAGAAGGTTATAAACAAGTTTATCGAAACAGTATAATACAAATGATAGTCAAACTGTGAAGAATTACGATTATAACAACGTAGCGTTGACTGGCTTGCATGTATAGTTTGCGTATGAATTGTGTGCTAACCACACACATACAGAATTTCACTAGACAATATGATAAGAGATAAGGGAAGGTTGGCGGTGTTCATAAAGCCGTTACTAACGCTATATCTCGCACCATAAACTGACTGACCGTAAAAATGGCAAAAAGCTACATGACGACGACAGCCAAGTGATGAATCTGCCCCTTTACGCGCCTAAATGAAATGCAACACTATAAAAATGTAGCGAAAAAAATCAAATTTTATACGGGTTTCATGTGTTGCAAGCGGTGCCATATAGTATGTATATATGTATTTCAAAAGAATTTTATTTTGCTTCTGCCTCCAAATCTTATATACGTACATGGGGAGCTGTCATAACACATTATTCAAAGTATTTCGCCATCATTTATAGAGCTTTTTTATGATCAGGAATATAAAAAATACCCACCTATACCGTATGAAATGTATATGTGTGGAAAAGTAAAACTGTTAAAATGATTCACTTATTTTGGTGTCACGATGGAATCCATTCAAATCTCATGTATATGTCACATAAAACACAAAAGGTAGAAACCTGTTTAAGTAATACGTATTGAATAAATTTCGTACTCGTTTATTCCCTGAATAAATTAGATTTTGTTTGCCCCAATTCATAACACCTAATATTGAAGATCTAAAAGCTGTATTTTCCTCGTCGTCCTTGTGTCATCATATGTTGGATATTTTTATTTGTACAAAGTGTTAGTTTATGATCATCTAGCCGCTTTTGGGTCCTAAATACCAATCCCACTCCTTGATAAATCCTAAGATATTCCAGAGTTCACAATGGCGACCTTAGTAATCCTATCAGCCATCACGACATCACTTATGGTCTGGGAATAGTTCTAGTTTACTTTGTAACTCGTACACCGGACAAGCCGACTTTACAGTAACAGTTACACAGTTAATATTTACCGCACATTTTACAAACATACATACATAATTCGACAAACATAGGTCACTGTTTACACTTCTATTTAAACCCATTACGAAATTTGAAACCGTAATAAACATTATTTTAGAGCTGAACCACAAACACTGTTCACCAATTATTGGACTTCTGATCAGTTTCAGTGATTTATTTGGAAGTGTATTTTCCTTTCGTATCTTCCCGGAGGTATCTTATTTCAAAATATTTCATTGTATAAAACTGGAGAAATAATGAATTTTAACACGAATGGATTATTATAAATATACGATGTCTTCTCAATTTAATTTAAATATTCTAATGAAGTCTGTGAATAATTCAGGAATGACATACGAATCTATTAAGGGCATTTTCTGCATATCTGTGCTAGTAACTTAAGGAGTTTTAATATGAGTGCCAACCATTAAGCATCGATGAACTGACAAATACAAAAAAATCTTTATTTAGGAGAAGTGTTCAAAAAAACCAGAAGACGATTTATAAAGACGTTAATGAAAACTTTGCAATTTACTCCTTCCATCTCTAGTTTAATTTCTCTTTTCCATTATAGTTCCACTATAGTTTTTCTATGACTACGCGTGGGCTGTTTCTCTTACGCGTGGGCTGTTTCTCTTACATGTGAGTGTGTTGGTGTGTATGTGTGTGATGTGCCAACTAAATGAAATACTTAAATGAGTAATGCAGGTAGCATTTGCAGACACATCCGTTTCGTTGTTGATGCCATCGTTGAAGTAAGTCAAAGGTCTCATCTGCCACCCTTGCTCATATACCATACTCGTTGTTAGTGTGGAGATGTATGTGTTTGAAGTGGCAAGATCTGGCTTTCTGTCGCTGTCAGATCATATTACCTCCAACCTTAGCCTTTTCACCCACACATACCCTTACCTTAGACCACTCATCTTTATTGCGTCATGTTTCTTGAACGTGTGCACCCAAGGCCCCATTTATGTATCCAATGCAGCAGACACTGAAAAGCTACAACAACGAAATTCTCATTTTTGTACAAGTGTCATCTGACTATCGACGAGCAGCATGAACAACAACAACAACAACAACAACTATCAGATCTTTTATCGTTTGTCTTTGTGCAATTTTCTTTATATGTTTTATGAGCGCATTCGGCTTTCGGAATACAGAAATGTACTTGACAAGCATAAACGTAAATACGGTTAACCGGACGTCAGCTATTTTAATGAAAACCCTCTCACGAAAATGAAAACTGTGAATTTCACCTCAATCATACAGCAGACGATTTAATTGATTTTATTTTATATCAGATGTAGATGTAATTTTAGGCAACACAATAAAATCAGAACGTAAAGTAATTGTTGCCAGGCTACAAAAAATCAACTGATCTGAATTAATAAAACGCCAACAAACCAAATGCAACAGCCGAAAATATGTAAACGATGTGCTTTGGGGCGAATAACCCCCTTTTATAGATTAACTTGAAAATTCAATAAAGTGAAAAGTGTGATTGTATTCAAGTCAAAATTTATATATTGCACCATTTTATAGTTTTATGCTAGGTTATACATTTCTGCAAATGTATTTAACTTTTATATATGCACAAAAAGGCAGCTCAGATTATACATATACATGAATGCATGGTGTGTGTGTTCCTCATTGTGAAAATATACAATATATGAGAATTCAGCACCCAATAAAATGTACAATAGCATTGGATAGTGTTATTACCATCGTCCTACTGGCATACCATCCCCATAGAGGGTTGCAATGAAAGGCTCTCGTGGTCCAACTGCGATAAATATGAGATATATTCTGGCACCCTAGCGAACTCTGTTTTCTGAATACAATATTGGCTCATTCGGAAATTTATATTGTCTGCGCCAATGATAAGGGTGCTCCTTGTTATAAATTACGCCTGAAAAAATACCATTTGTACATGTCCTATATAGGTACCTACCGCGTATACATATACATAGCAGGTCGTTTGTTTTTCCTGTACGTTTAGATGATAGCGGCTCCCGTATCCTTGCACATGTAAAGACGTTTTATTATTATTAGAACGCTGCAGGCAAAAGATACTACCTATAGTAAACTCATCCAACAAATTTAATTTATAAACAATAGTTTAGCGACGTATACTCCTTTACATAAACAATATTTTAAAATACTCTTCATTAAATAATTATATTTTTTATTTTGAACATAATTTACCTGTAATTTAATTTTCAGCTACACAGCCCATGACTTTATTGAACAGCTAGTAGTGTCTAGAGAAAACAATGCCACAACTCATTATTGCAATCATCTGAACTGAATACATCCCAGTCCCATCCCCAACTTCTGTATATTCATTGTTATTGTGTTTGTGAAGGCAATAATAATTACAAGAAGTAGCCCAGAGCACCTTAATAATCTACAATGCAACACACTACATTATCTACAATTTGCAATTGAAATAAAACCGTTTTAAGTCTAGCATTAAAATACATCCACTCTTTATTTACGTAGACTGTAAGTTTTTGTTATAAACTGAACAAATTTTAAGTACCTAGATATCTCAAATCTGCAGGTACGAAACAATGTTAGGCAAGTATGTATTTTATTATTATTGTTGAATTTAATATACATAAACCTAAAGTAATACATTTCGGCTTATCTAAATGAAAATTCAACCCTCTCTTTATTAATCCCGATTACTTGATGGTACACAGGCATTCAATTAATTTTACGTAACTTAATTGTTACTTGCGTAGAAATGACCTATTACAAAGCCGCACAACAATCAATATAAATTCACCAATTTGTATAAATTAGTTAAATAATAATAGTAATAATAATAATGTGTCTAATTATGCCGATCTATTTTAACTTTGATTGGACATTTGATGAATGTTTATAAAAAGTATTAATCAAAATATATGATGAGCTTAATCACTTTCAAATGTCACATATTCAACCGAAATAATATGTTTTTTCATTTTTAATGAATCAATCAATCAATGCTACTAATTATTTGCATTTGGCAAATAGCTTAGAGCATTCACCCGGGCACCGCTTCATTTAAAATATATTATGTTTTTGGGATAATGTGGGAATTGTCCCATGCATGCTCAATTTTAAATGATGAAACTGTAAAATTGAGTTAAACAAACATTTACCTAGAGCGCAGCAATTAACCGAATTCAACAACACACCTCTAAATGATACTAGGATTGAACACATGTGGACAGAAGAGAGAATAAGGATGGTGCTAGTGTCAACCATGCAGTTAATGGGTTAATAATAAACGGTTTCATTCACTTGTCCTTGAAGGGTAATCAACGTGTACTTGAGAGTTTCACGGTGGTGGTTTCCCAAGTTGAAATTTGATTGAAATAATATATTTGCATGTCCGGCATGTCGTGCAGCCGACTATATAGAAAATGTTACGATTAAAAAGATACATGAAATTTTGACACGGTTAGCGCCATGATGGGTAAGTTTTGGGTATAATGTATGGATATTAAACGTCACACTCTGCGAACCATTTATAAAAAGGATGCGGGTTAGCGCGCCTTTACTGACTTTAACCGCTTCGCTCGTTTTCGTTCTCTTTCCACCTTTTTCTATCCTTGCAGCACACAAATGCAGCATCGTCCATGAATTATAACAAGTATTAAGTAAGAACATTTGAAGTTTTGTATTATTACTAGTTCGAGAATATGTGGTGACAACTGTCTTGATTATGCTGGTAAAGGTGATTTTTCATGAGATTTAAGGAAAGTTTTATACAACACGTATAAGTATATATGCTTATCGCTGTTAGATTTACGACTCTGACTGCGCTGGTTGGATTTAATAAAGAAAAAAGAGCCCTCTCAATGTGTATCAGAATTTTAGGAGCCAATACCTTCTTATGTAAATAGTTGTTTAAGCAAATATTGAAAAGGAAATTAATAGGATGTTGTTCTTCCTGCTTTTGAGTTAAATCGGGAGAGATGCGACAAGCGAATCATTGAAAGTTTCACCTCAGGCTGATTTAAAATTAATTTTCATTTTAGCCAAAAAGGATTGGATTAACTAATTAGTAAGAATTTAAATAAAGTTTATGTAATACAAAATACAAATCTTGTTTTCTTATATCGTTATTACCCACATAACATATATGTACTCGTACTAATATCTACCAGTCTATAATACCTATTGTTTTATTTTTTAAATAAATTTCGGATATCTAATCGAAACAGTACGTATATGTAAAGTACCTATATACATATGTATATGTTTTATCAATAATAATAAACAATTTGAAATTGATTAGTTTTGCAGTTTCAAGAAATGAAATTGGTATATTGCAAAAGTAAATAGCTGCAGTTAATTAATTTTTATGCTATTATAAATTAAAACCACTCAGAAAATGAATGAATTAGTAATTCGCAAAGTATACTTGATAAAGTGTGCTTTTAATTAAACTTTTTCTGTAGGTATGTACCTATCTACCATGTACCTATAGACAAAAAATAAGGTATAACCAGAGAAAAAAAATGATAAAACGATTCTAACCTACTTTGGAACATGAAAGAAAGTCGTTTAACTAATTGGACTAGGTTCAGTAAACCGTTGTTAAAATGCCAAACCTAATCAGAGTTGACATTATAAGTCGAAGTGATATGGGAATGTTGGTGGTTAGGTCGAAGCTATACTGAGGGGGTAGGATGGTGTATGCAAACAAGAATTCGTTTCTCTTCGGTCATTCTCATCACATCTCATTTAATAACATTCGCCCAACTGACACCGCAGCACTTTTATGTTCCACACATACAATAAGTATATATGTATATATTTCACCCTTTCTCACCATTCAGAGGCAGCGAGCCTAGGAAAGCCAGAGAGCTATAATATTTTTAATTTGTTTTATTGTAGCTTTGTTGTATGGTATGGTGAACAGGAAGTTTCCCTATTGTTTCGTCTGATAATATTTTAGCGACCTTCCGGTCGTCCGCCGGTCCTATCCAATTCCCCACCTTTATGACACTTCCCTTTTAATGTAACCATACTTTATCGCCAGTCCTCGTTGTGTTTGTTCTCATTTTGATTTGTAGTTTTCATAATTTCCCGACCCGTTTATGTGCCTTTTTATGCATTCGATTTGGATATTTGGAAAATTAATATCCCCCAACATAAATAAAATAATATTCAAAGAACAAATAATAAATAAAAACCGACAATTATATTTGATATCGTTAATTATCGAATTTATAACAATTTTTATCTCATATGTATGATATTATAAAATATTATACTTTATGTAATTTAAATTAAACAATAAATGAGCCTGCCTCTCATTTATCTGTATTTTAATTCACTATAATTAAACTAACAATTGTTAAACAAACACTCATATATCAAGTGATATTTTTTTTGTATTAACAAAATCACTGCAAAAATTGGCTATTAATTTGTAATAAATTATATACTGTACAGATTAGTATACAAGTTTACCATCAACTTATTATTTACTCAATACATTACGCAAATATTTGTTATAAAAGTTAATTAAAGAGGTGAATGCATGCATTATTGCCAGAAAAAAAATTAGTACGTATAAAAGGCAGTATATAGGTACGAATTCTAAGTAAAACGTGTTATATGTAAGGTGGGCTCGGATATAGTAAAGTAAGAACATTCAAAGCACGGGTGAAATCCCAGCATAGCAATCTCTACTTTGGGACCCTTGTCTCTTGGGTGTGCCTTGTTTCAGCGTCGTCGTATCCCCCATTTTAACATTCCTTTACCTTTACTTAATGTAATTATTTTGTCATGAACTTTAGTACACGACAATTTTTTTAATAACAAAGTAGATATACGAGTATTAAGTGACATTTGTGCACTATTACATATTAGGCTCAAATAAATTCTCTGTTTTTGCCGCAGATATATTTTTGTTAAACAAAATTTGCAATTTTCATTTTTGATTGATACGCGTAAGACCTGTTGGAAATTAATTTTTCTATTCAAAATAAATTATGATCAATGCAAAATCCAAGTTGAATTACAAAGTAATAAATCAGCAGATTACCTATATCCGGTAAAAATATTTCCGTGAACCAATTACTAAGAATAACACTTAAACTCTGTAATTAATTTAGTACTTTGTGATTTATTCATTTATTTATTCTTGTGGGAATTACGTTTTCCATTATTAAAAACTCAAAATGGTTTAGGTTTGTAAGCAAAGCCCATAAGTGCCATAAAACATAATTTTTGATTTGTATCTTTTTCATTATTTTTTTCTACAGCTTTTAGAAGCTGAATCACGCAACTCTAAACAACAATTCATTTGGTGTATTACCCAATGAATCGAATTAGGTATTATAGATATAATACCTTTTGGTAATGTGGTTAGGTATGCAATTATAGATATAATACATGTATGTATGCATAGCAATTCGTGAACTGAGAGCACCCCATTTAAACAATTCCATTTCATTTTCCATACCACTTAAAATAATCTTGTGCATAAATTAAACTGGGGGTGCACATCAGTGGCAAAATGGGGTATGGTCACTACCAGCAGAGAGAACCATTTGTAACTGTCGAGTAAAGCAACGTGTTCCTGATAACCGGCAGGACATATCAGTTGCAGTTCACAAAGCATTATCCTGTCCACTTCTGTCTGTTGACCGCTTTAGTTTGGTGGTCGGAATACGACATTTTGCGTACCTACGTACTTTAATAATAATTACACATACTCAGAGAGCGGAGATTAGGTGTGCAACTTGTACGATAGAGCACAAGGGTTAGAAACTGCATTGCGGCCATTGTATTATTACTGTGTGTATGTGCAGTAGACAGACAGACAAACAGGACAATGTATACGCGCGACCAGAACATAAATTCGGAACAATGCGAGCGGAAGGACGAATGTACACTAACAGGAAACAAACGTGAATATCCTTGCCTCTATAAAACAACAAATCTCTTTACACATACTATGTATACATATAAATAGGCAATCGTTGGTGTTGTTTGTCAAAATTCTTGCTGTTGTATTGTCGTCATTAACGCTTAAGTAGGTAACATGCATATAGAGCTATTTTCTTTGCTTTCCGGGTATATGCATATTTATGTACATGTACATCTTAAACGTCAAGAGACTCAACTTAAGACTCAAGAGGTACATATACGTATATAATGCCTATGTTAGGTTTTCAGTTGGTGTATTGTAGGTATATTATGTAGGTATATTACTCTGCAAACAAGTATCAACAGTTTAAAACAGGTGGTGAATGTACTGTACATACTGAGGAAGTTGGATGTGTTTGTTACAATTAGCTAATTTTACTAAATAAATTTCAAGTACTTATACATTTAAAAGGAGAAAGGTTTATCAAGTGGGATGTTTTTCTTTAATTGAAACGCATATCCCACGCCTATATACCTACGAACCGAAATGGCCCAAACTTTGTTATTAATAATGCAAGATTTATAAAGTTAGAACGCTAATTTTAATAATCATTCGAGTAATCATTGTAATACGGCTGAAAGTGAGGAAAAACAAAACCCCCACTTGCTAATAAAACAAAGAAGCGTAAAAAATTAACGCAATTACTCTGCCATTTCACAATTTTAAGTGTAGCGAAAAAATTCTTTAATATAATTTTTAATCTTGAAGGCACATTTATAAATAATGACGCATTTAAATAAAAGTTTATTGCCCAAATAAAAACTTTTTTATGCTTAGAGTTTTAAATAAGTAGGGCTTTGTAAGCTATACATATATTTTATATATACATATGTGTCATTTGATTTAAATGTGTTTTTTTCTTAAGTCAATTTGGTATATGATGTACTATGAGGCACTCCTAAAATCGTATATGTAGGTATTACATGACAGAGCATTCACATATCTAATGGATATAAATATAGGTAGGTACCTGTAGAGTATGTGTAACTAGGTTTGTGAATTTACTAATGAATAATCAACTTGAATGGATTTTATCTATAATTAAAAATTCAAAAGAAATGCCAAACGATCCCAAAAGTTTTTATTAACTATGCATATCCACATTTCCACTGCAGTTTGCCGTACCAACCTACAAAAGGCATACCTGGTCGCTGCTGGCTGCTCCTTGCTCGTTTTATTTCTAAACGTAGGTCTAGTAAAACTTTCCACTGTATAAGTAGTTTTCTAAATAAATTATTACTTTGAGAGTTTTTGTTTGTCGTTCAAAATTCTTCCATTGTGTGCAACATAAATACATTTACTGCATATTACTCTCTTAACATCAAGCTGGTAAGATCCAAAATGATTTACTTCAAAAAGAGTTTTGTAACTGAATATATTGCTATAACGTAATACTTATAATATATATAATAAGGTACATAAATATTGAACAGCAGCCAAAAATATGCTGATGCAAATGTTGATCATATTAATTTTAGATTGTGGGAACATTTAAATGTAGAACTTCAGTTAGATATCTACTTAGATCAAGTATATTCATATAGATAAGTTTATATCCAGAGGTGAAAACAATATCATGTGTACACTAAACGAAAGAAATACTACAAACAGCAATATATTTGATCTGAACTCTCCGCTTGTGCTTTCTCTAGTGTATTGTAGTAAAGATTTCGAACATGTGCAGTTGTAAATAGTAATTGTTTTATGTCAAAGCCGATATCATCTCCCTTTGGACTATTTTTATAACAAACTTTTTCAATTTCACGCCCTGTCCAAGAGTTACTATAAAACTGTAAAGGGAAATCTACAATTCTCCAAAAGACTTCTACTCCCATCCAAGGAAAGAGAAAAGTAAATTTATTGGTGCATTTGTATGAGGTTCGAAGCGAGGACAGGCGTACGACTTGAACTTCATAAATCAGTTATCGAACGACTTTAATATCCAGATATGATATGATTATACCTACCGTTCGGGGTATTGAATTGCATCTTTTATAGTGGAAATCCTGCAATAGAGGCCAGAAATGTAAGTAGTTATTTCATCTAAAAGAAATATGATCCGGCTATTATTTATTATTACTTCTAACATTCGCCTAATTTCTTTTTGCTTGAGAACTAAATTACTCAAGTACATATAATAAGATATCTGGCAAATGTTATAGACTGTTGCAAATTTGAATCGATTACGTCGGCACATATTAGTTTCTGGGTTGAGCTTTTAAAGGGACTACAAACCTCGCACATATATACAGAGGATATCTATAATTGCTTTAACCCAGATTTCCTGTAAGTTTAGAAACTTTGAAATTAATATAATTGAAATGGCAATATCGTTCAATTCACTTTATAAACTAACCTTATCGACTTAAATAGATATACATATATATATATATATATATATATAATATACTAGTAGGTATATATATTATATACCTATACATATATGTATGCATATATATGTATCAATGAACTTCAAATTACCAGTTAGAGCCATGCAAATAAAAGTAACAAATAAAAAAACAAACTGAATTTAATGGTAATAAAATCATGGAAAACAATTGAAACTGAACTTCCAATTACACCAATATACATATATGTATATTACTACTTTAAATCGCTAATCTAACAAATATTAATGAATCAGAGAAATTTAATAAAACGCCCTTCTACATACATAAAACATTTTATGGATATTCTTAAATGGTATTAGATACGTACAACTTACAACTTCGGAAAAGCTTAAGTTAAACTCTAGTCTGTTCAATTTTAGACTTCTTTTAATATACCCGGAAAGAATGATTTAGTTTCGCCATCTGTGTCGCAAAAGAGATAAAGAAATTACGGAGAAAATAGTAAAGAAAACGCATGACTTTCGTTTCAAATTTAATAATAAAAATCAATTACAAATAATAAAAAGTTTTATTAACATATTAAATGCATTATGCGTTCTACAATATCGAATTTTGGTACAATGTGTTGACAATAATAATCTACCTACCTCCTGATTTAGAGAATAGGTTATTAAGATAGGTTGTAGTTTGATTATTAAACTATTACTTCATCTACATGATGTTATAAACGTATAGGCATTATATGTATATGAATATTAGAAATATTTATTTTATTATGAAAAAATGTTCAACATGTTAAGTCATGACTAAATACTGAATAGTTCATTAAAAAAACAGTTCCATTGCATAAGAAGGATACCTTACACAACGAGTTTTTTTTATTAGTATACCTATTATTCCTCGTAGGGCACGATTAAACGAGTGTCATAAGGCAAATATTGTCGCTATTATGACACGCGTTGTATATACGATTTTTCTATTTCGAACGATTTAAAATTTTTATTCAATAATAATATTTCATACTTTCAAAAAACATGACATGACACAGGCATATGGGGTGCGCTTTCGGACGTAATTATTTATGAAAATATATATAAAGTTCATAGAAATATATAAATGAATGAAAAAAATATATAATATATTTTCCAATATACATACATATATTAATAAAAATTAAGTACATGTATATAAATATTTGAGGCGCAATTTTTAATATTGTATATGGAAGTAAGGAATAATTGTATATATTACATCTCAAATATTTATATATATTTTCATAAATAATTATGTCCGAATCCGCACCCAATACAGGCATAACAGTGACAGTGACAAGAAAGTTACAAAGTTTTCAACTAGTGATTTTGTTTTGGTTGGTAATTTACAAAGTAACTGCTTTGTTAGGTTACATTTTGTGTCAATTAGCATGTCTGTTTACGAAAATTTGGACACTTGGCAAATTCAAATTTCAGTTTCAAAAACATTTAAAACTAAAAATTTACTAAGCCTCGAGTGCCATAATTTTCCCATTGTTATATTATAGCACTCCATACCATAGCATATCCATACGTGTATGGGAAACGATATGGTAATAACTTATAATCCTCATGAATTGGTCCGCACATGCACAGTTTTGTCTTAAGGAAAAATTGAGTGTATACAACATGTATATGGAGGGCTTTAGGTATGAGTGGCAGGTACACCTTATTTTTTGAATCAATTCCACAAAAACATAATCCAAAAAACACGGATTTAATGTTTTATATCCAAATGTTTATGAATTGGATGCACATCCATCCATATAACAATTTTGTAAATTTTCAAATCATAAAAGCAAAAATATGTGCTGCAATCAAAAAATGTTTGCTATTATATCTCTTCAATACATGAACAAATAGATAATGTAAAATTCAAATTTATTGACTTGACTATATCCGTTTCCGATACATGTACGAATCACAATAGCCAAATTCCTGTATTGTACAACAAGTACGATAAATCCGCATAAAAGTTCTATTGTTTCCCGTTATCCTTTTTTTTATTTCGATGATTATAAAGTAGGTATAGGTATGTAGATATAAGTAGAGTTGTAGATGAAATTTGATTTGAAACCTTTTCATCATAACAAGTTTTAAAACTGTATTTCATTGTCACATTCTAATAAATGGTTGTTTTTATATTATAGATAATACATATTATGAATGTTTAAATGTTTGTTTATTAATAATTCCTAAAATATATGGTTGAAAATGTGTCAAGCTGGGTACTAATCACATCAACTTCCGTAATACATTATACTCCATTTTTTTTGTGTAGTAAAAGTTCCCGAGTAAATTTGAAGAATTCTGACTTCTCATTTGTTGATTTCAATGTTCCATTAAAGTGCAACATAAATGATTGATACATAATGCATATTTAAACTTATATTAATGGAACTATTATTTGCTATTATGACAATTAAAGCGGTTATTCAATGTTTTATTTCATTATATATGGATATATTAACAAACATCAATGATAGATTTTAAATTTGAAATTCTAAATTGTGACAGATTTTGAACATACCAATGCATACACTCGCAATTAATATAAATTGAATGACTTAATGGCGTGTTGTGCAGAAAATAAACGAATAATCAAAATACACCAGACAATTTTCATACTTAGAAGGAAAATTAAATTAAATTTGTCATATTTAGAAATGTTATTAATAAATGTAAACCACATTCATCGACTAAAATTTAATATCTACTATAACATAATAAAATCTGTGCCTACATCGCACACACACTCTTATATGTATACATACATATACAGAATAAAATTTAATAACTTTAACTATTGTATAATGTACACAACTAAACATTTGTTGCATAGACTTTAGGAACAAATTCTACATCGCTGTAATGCTCGCTATTAATGTTAGAATTACTTCTGCAGCAATTAATAAAATAACAAATCATTATGATCATATTATTATAATAAATTTTGCAATGTTTTGTTATACCTAGTATGTTAAAAATATACTTCTATATATAAATATGTATACATATAATAGATACGTAATAATAAAACATATATTACCCTTATATGCATTTTGTATTTGCATATCATGCACAATATTGAAAAAATAACATTTTAGATTGATATTTTGTGAAACTTACTCAGCATGGCAGTAAACAGTCCGTTAATCCAGTAAAATGTCAGACACCCTTACATTAATTCCCTTATAAAACATTCATAAAAGAAGAGTGAAAAAACGAGCAACAAACCTGCTGTTCCTGCTACCACCTAAGTATATGTATACATAGGTATGTACTACATATATGTGTGTATTCGGATCGCTCACATACAATATATGTTATGTAGTAAGTAGGTATGTAGTATGTATGTATTTGTTTGTTGTCTGACTCTATTGTCGCTATAATGTAAAATAGAATGGATATTGTAATGGCAAGGAACGAATTTACTAAAGTACTAGCACCTGTGACCGAACATTACTTTATTACACAAAAAGTCGTGTTTTATCCATACTACATCCACATGAATGTTGTGCAATAATGGCTAAATCAGTTTATTTTCGTCAGAAAACAGATTACCTACCAGTCAACAAAAGTAGGTACTCGAATATACCTCTAAAACATACATATACACACACACCTAGAGGACGAACTGAAAAATACAACCCAGTGGAAAATAAAAATACATATCCGGAACGTCACTAGCAGATGAACAATTTTTTCGCTTATTTGCCATATATTTGTGTATGTGATGGGGATGGGGCGGCAGAAAACTACGTAATATGTGGTTTCACTCATTTCATAAACAGAAATGTGTAAAAAATGCCCATTAAATGTACATACATGACAGGAAATTTAATAAATTGTCTTAATTTGCTTAGGGGAATTGTAATGTTAATGGTTGTTTCAATTTCACATGAATAGTTTTGTAACAGTGCATAACACGGTAATACCGTATTACTGTATTATGCACCTATTACGTATATGCATGGTACTATTACAAATATTTACCTACATATATCTAGTATATGTATTTTTGGAGTGTTTTTTTTTTTCATTTTCTTTGACTTCACTATAATAGGAAGTAGACATAGCTCCTTGCAGAACTCTATTTAAATGTGTTTTCTGTTTGAAAATAAACAAAGGTTGTGCAGATTTCCTAGAGTCATTTTCGTAGACTTTACAATAAACCGTATAGAGGATGGGATAAATAAACTCAATTTGGTTCATCTTAATCATTGTGTGTGTATGCCAGGGGCTTCACACTACACCATCTAATTCCAAATACCGGGCATGATACGCATGATAGCTTGTTGAGAACAATGCATGAAATAACAGTTAGCCTTAGAATGAGTAGTACTAGAGATTGCGATATAATTCTGTTTGCTTATTAGTCCTTTCAGACAGGATATTACGTTGTATTATAATTAAGTCTGCAAACTCGTCTATTCACTATACATATATACGTTGGAGATATATGATATGCACATGTATTCTATACATACGTATAGTTGGTGGAAAATCTACAATGTTTGGGTATAATTGGAATGATTTCCCTTTTCCCATATACATTTTATAAACTAAAGGCCCAATATACATATATGTTTAGTGTGTGTATTTATAACGTTCAAAATATTGTATGTAGGTATACCGCACTTTATAATGCATACAAAATTTACTAACAAATTTCCGAGATATTATTCCATTCTACATTCATTCACCAATAAATTTTTATTAGGCTGTTAAAATAGCGCGAAAAGTATAACACATTCATACATAAAACGGTAATCGATGGCATTTTGTAATAAACACAAAATACAAAATGAAACAGTTAACATTTTCTCCAGAAGTTTACTTTGACTAATATTTATGTATATTTCCATTTAAATTTTATTGTTAATTACAATAATAGGGGCACTATTATGCTGAGAATTTTCAATTATACCAAGGGCGACTTACATTTTATCAACTCCTCGCTAAAGTCGTAAAAGAAAAATTAAGTCGATTTACTGCTGAAGTATTAAGTGCAATAAAACCTGGCATTTTTACAATAATAAAATATTTCATATACATACATATTAAGAGATGAGATGAAAGTTTCCCAGGAATTTTAATGTGAAATCCTTCAAGTGCTTAAAAAGTGGTGGTGTACAGCTGAGAAATTTATCTTCACATTATAATATTGCATTTGGGATACGATAGACGCAATAAGTATTCAAAGATAAAGGGATATTGCAATAATGTAATTACCATCTGAAAACGTTTCGCGGAATACAGAAAAAAACAATAGGAGTATGAATGAAATAAATCGTAAAGTACAAGACAAGTCAATAAGCTTATTGCATTACACAGCACTAAAATGTAATAAGAAGTAAAAACGCGTAGTGAAACTTTATTCAATCGGCCATATTTTACGATAGCGAATAAAGTCAGTCCGCACCATTTACACTAATATATTTGTAATCGATGAAGGATGAAGAAGTTATCTTGGCTACAGTTAATTGCATTCCTTCCCTTCCTTAACACACCCCCCTCAGGATATAGGCGTCATTTTTTTTTCTTTCAATTTAATTCATGTCAGGTACTTTTTTTCACTAGAAATTTCAATAAGGTTATTATTGTTTCAAAAAAAGCGTTGTATTTTACATGTCCAAGATTTTAATGATATTATAATAAGCAATCCAATTCATTATCGACAATAATCATTCAACTTCAATTGTATTATCAACCCTCACCTCCACCCCCTCATCCAATTCGTATTCAACAATTTTATCGATTTCAATTAAATGGGGGATTGGACGTGATGATATTTTCAAAGCCTTATTAGAATTTATTAAATCAATGAAGAATGAAAATTAAAAATGTCGCAACACGCAATTTTCTTATCAGCATAATTAGCAAAAATATTAGTAAGAGCTTAATTTCTGTAAAAGGCATCTACTAAAATAGGAATAAAATGAGAAGAAACCTTTGACAAATCATCGAAAACAAGCAACATAAAACACTGTCTTTGCAAGGATCAGTGCTGTTTTATTTTCTCATCTGATGAATAGCACTCGTTTGTGGATTGAAGTGCATCTCTTGCTAGCCGCCTGCCTCAAAGCGATAAAACTGCGCAAAGGCAAAAGTAACGCGACGAAAACGATGATATACGTTATATTGTAAATCGTATTTTTTTTCGAACTGGAACTTAGTTACTTAGTATACACGAGGTACAGCCTAGAATGTTTAAGCAATTTGTATACCCAACTTCAAAGCAAGGTCTTGTGGACTTGTGATAAGAAATTGCTGGTAATAAATAATCGAGTAAATAATATAAGACACCAAGTATTTACTTAGTTGTATTCGAAACTGTTTATTAAAATTTCATTGAGACAATATATTGTCTCCTTTTGTAATCATCTGAGAAATATTTTTTTCATCTTACCACTAAGCATGTTAAAATGTATATAAATGGGGCACTTGACTTCCGTATTTGAGTGTGACAAAGCACCTGTTATCTCAACGATCTTCCCTCTATTAACCTTTCGTCGCGCTCAAACCATTGTCTTTTAGATCGCGGGGAACACTGTACGCTCCAAAGAACAATACAAATAGAATTGTATATACGTATATATATAGAAGACGTCTTACATTTAAACAGATGGTTTCCAAAAAAGAATTATTTGCTAGTTTCCTCTCGACAAACAAGGAATCTTTATGACATCACTTTCAACCCCATTTTTGCTCGCCAAATGAAGACGAACAACTCTCACGAGTGCTGGGTCCCTTACCAAAGACGCGTTAAATTCATTTCAACACAAATCTACTCTTTGGTGACCCATTTTATTTATTTTCAATTTAATATTTACAAACTAAAAGCTAAAGGGCTTATAAGATGCAAAGTATTTTAGTGAAACGAATTCTCGAACTAATTGGACATCACACGAACATATACCTATAAGGTATATTCATTAATGTTTCAAATTATTACAATGGTCTTCGAAAATTTAGAGAAATTTCAAAAATATTTAACTTTACTTGACATACAATCATTCAATGTACAATCCAGCAGAAGACAAAATCCTATTGAAAATACCCCATTTATTAATCAAGAGAATGAACGCAGGTGTTTTAGTGTACATTAATTAAGACCACAGACTCACTTCACAAATTTGAAATGTAAAATAGAAAGTTTGTTTTAAGAAAACTGTTATATATACCTGAATAAATTATAGCTTGATAAATTTCAAAACGTCTCCAGAATATAACAATATTTTTCAATATACATACATATATAGATTTATAAAACATCTCACAGAAAAATTAATTCTATAAAACTTACCTAAATCTAATTGGTGTCTAATTACCAACAATCGCCGAGTATATGTAGAGAGCATCTCCCGGAAAACATCATTAACAATCCTAGATCATAGGGAGACCGTTCCTTAGTGTTCTCTAGAAGGGAATAATAAGTTTTTTTAAAGTTTTATTAAAAATAATTGGCAATTATTCTAGCTAGATAAATAAACTTGTTATTGTCATGTTGTAGGTGTAGGACTGTAGGCAGAGATTATTTTTCAAATGCAAAAACTAAGGTAATATAGTACACGACTTAACAAAATATGTATATTCTTGTACATGTGATGATTTAATATTATCGCTTAGTTCAATCTTTCGTATCAGACGCAATAAGGCGGTGCTCTAAATCCGATTGGAAACCTCAGCAGATTATTGGGATTCGTTCAGTCGTCCTCTGGGCAGAAGGCAGGAGGGAAGTGGCAGGGACAGAAGTAAATCCGTCCCAAGGGACAGTGAGTTCTCTAAGAAACTTCCAAAGTGAGTGCCTGTCGTCAGAGAACGACGCACTTACTTTGCTGCTGACTTCATATTATGATGATGCTCCTTTCTATATATGTACTTTTCTTCATATAATATGTTTTTCAATCCATTGGGGCTGGAATGGACCATTTTTGATCATATTATTTACTATTACAATATCGATAAATGTCCATGTATATTGAAAAGTTTTCTCAATCTCAATTTCTCTCGTATAAGGTACATATAAAATTATTGTGGTTTTTTTTCATTGAAAATAGGTATCCTTAAAAATGTCCTTAAGAAAAGTTTGTTTAAATATATGTATATACATTTATAATTAACAAGATCAAAAATTTGTTAGTAAACTTTTATTCAAACAACCTATAGTCTACTAACCCTACACTTGTTTATATTTATTAGTTTAATTCAGATTTTTCTGAATATAATCTCGTACTCAACGATATTGAACTGCAATATATATCGAAATGCAATTTATATCTAAGTTAAGAAGTCGTGAAAATACCACAATGGATTCAGTACACATAAAATTGTCTGAATTTCAGAAACCATAACTATTAAAAGTTAATTTACACAAATATGCAGTGGTTTTATGGTGATGTCTTTCGAATTTAGTTATACTACTAATGCATATATATTTTATTTTATATACTTACTTATGTACGTATATGGTTGAACGAAGGGATAAGCTGGTGCTAGGTAGGTAGAGAATCAAAATTTAAAATATCTTTATAACAGCTATAATTCCTTACGACACTATAAAATTAGGGAATCTTTTTTCAAGAGGCTATTTCCCTCTCCCCAAAAGTCCTTTTCTGTCAGAATCGTTTCGGAACACCCTGTATCAAAGCATTTTGTAATGGCTCATGTGTTTAGCTATCGAATTGAATCCAGATTGATTGATTTTCAAAAACATAAATTGCACTTTAACCTTTTTTGAAAATAAACCCATCAAAATACATTAAATTCAAGAAAATAAAATTGTATTAGACTTCAAAACATGTGAATATAAGATGTAAAGGTCTTGAACAGATCGACAGAGCGTGCAATCTTTATAAAATAGCATAACGCAGTATGAGCTTTTACAAAAAAAACATATATTAAATGATCTTGACTATGTTGTAACAGTTTTCGCTTGTGCTAGATGGAATTTAAAGCGAATAAATGCATGAGCAGAGAAACAGTATAAGACGTAGGTAATCTACGACGTCTATACTTTGACTATTTCTCTATTTCACAAACATAGTAACCGCAAAGGTACTGGGTGCACACTGTGCTATAAACTGTTTATCCAATAGCGACGTCAAAAGCTCTTTTAGCACGTTGTAGTTCCAAGTGGCATTTCTACACTCGCTTACACTTATACCGCACCGCTGTGCCGTTTTGCAACCGTACATACGCTTGCATTTACGACTGATACTTTACCATTGCCCATATATATGGATACTAGGAAAAATAGAGGAATAAGTGCTCTGCCTGAGGACGATATGGACTCCATGACTTCTCGCAGCGAAATGAGATATTCTAATGTAAAAATGTGTTGCCTCAAAAGCTCTGATATTTTTTCAGCTCAAATGAAATGATTTAGGGAAATTGAATAAGTCTTAGGAATGATGAAAACAAGCTTGTTTAAGTGGTCGCCAGAAAATCCAATCTATTTTTAACAGACGAGAGTTAGGACATTCAAGCATTTAAAGGTTTGAAAATAGTAAAAGAGAACACCTGAAGTTCAATTTACACTTAAAAAAGTGTTTCAGATAAGAATACTTCTGCCTTTTATCCCAGGAACGACGAGCGATGTTTCGTATCAATCAAAGGGACATAGGGCGTGGAGTAGGGTTTCGAAATGAGAGGAGATGGTGTTTGTGTCAACTGTGTAACAACAAAGCGTCGTTTCCTTTTAGTTGCAGTGTGTGAAATGAGCTGACTACAATAAGTTTTCGTGTTTTTTTACCCTGTTCAGAATTTTTTACTTACCTATATTCTTTTAATACCCGTTATAGGTTATTGATAAAAGAGAATGGTATTATTATTATTATTTAAGAATTGTTTAGTTTATTCTAGCTAACAAAGTTCGGAAAGAAGATCTACTATTTCTGTAAATGCATACTCTGGGGTCATATGCATGTTAGATTTAAGTCAACATACGTGAGGAAAATTCTTGCCACTTCTGGAACAACTGAAAGTTTTTATATATTCAGTGAAATTTTTCATCCCATGCAAAAAGATCAATGACTGAATAATTTAGCATTTCTGAGATAAATCAACGTCGAGCTGGCACTCATGTTTTGAATGTCTATTACCTACATGTATATTATTCGATTAATTATTAAGCATAGAGTATTTCACGATCTATTTAACACTGTTTAGTTACATTACAATTCCCGATGATGGCAAAAGCACTTCTACTCCCAATTAATGTTAGATGCTCGAGAGTTGGTGGATGCACAGAAAAGCTAATGCACCTTTATAAGGTGATTTGATCATAAATAAATACCTACCTACATGGAGGAGTGTTCCTACATACCTCAATAAATATTCTGTGAGATTTGTCGGAGAATCGTTCAGTTTGCAAACTAATTATTACATATAATAATAGATTAACAAGTTGAATGTTCATGCTGTGCAGATAAGTCCTGTGGAGGAGACACAATAATGATGTTAAAGGTGAGTGATTGTAGGTTTTCGATCAAAAGCACTGACCATTATGACATCCTATTCGTCTCCATATGTGTGTGCACTTGTACTAAAGATCTAATTAAGTGTAAAGCCAATATCAAAGGGTGCGTTGAATTGGAGAGTAAAGTCCGCTTCTGGTTATTTTGCTTATATATGCGGCCTTCATGATGCGTAATGCCGCTTCACTGAATTTTCTCTCGCTGGGTATGGAGGGTGATGCTTATGTATGTATGCCTGTTAAACTCTGTTTACTTTGAAGCCGCTTATATATGAATGTTTTATAATTGCTAAGAGTTGTCTATATTAAATATACGAAATGATCCTTTCTGGACTCTTACGGGACAGAGTGAGATATATATGTATTACGAATGCACAAACTATAAATATATTATAGGGTGTGTTTATTTTGGACCGTTCTGTCTGTACGATGAGGGCATTACCAAGACATGAAATATGCATGCGGTTTGGAAAAATATTTTCACAGGCAATCCGTATAAAGTTGTGGCCAAGAATCAATGCTTTCGAATATATATTTTAAATCACATTGTTTCCAAACATCATTCATGCATAATTGGTTAACTTATTATTCTTAATGTTCCACATACACAAAAGTTTGATTAAACTATGTTCCATGTTTATATTGTGTATGGAGTTCAAACAAAAGATCTAAACAGCACACAAGACAATGGTAAGGGCTACAAACGGGCCGAAAGAGGTTTGCGGTTATATCATAAATCTTAATAAAAAGTCTGCTTTGGGAATATCCTCCATACACATAAAACGTATACTGTAATATAACATAATCGCCACAGTTTAAAACCAACATCAAAACGATAATCATACATTATTAGAAACTGGGTTTTAGTCCCTTTTACAAAGGAAGTATATACACATACATATATTATGTATATATAAAGTACAGTGAATGTTAATTGGTAATTATTACGGTTGGGCAAGATTGTCCATGTAGAAAATTGGGATATCGAATCTACTTATACATTAATCCCTTTAATACACATACAAAATCTAGAGCAAGAACTATGGGAATTCTCATAAGTAGGTACAAAGTAATGAATTTCATTGAATTTAGGTAATTAAATAAGAGTGTGTTGTGTGTATGTATATTTTCCTTGTTTTTATTTTTATTTTGTTTGCTTCGATTCGATGTTTTACATTTGCTGTGTTTATAAATATTGTCATTGTTTGTTAGTGTTTGCATGAAGTGAAATTGCCAACTTCCAAAAGTTCCGTGCACAAATGGCGTTCACAAAAGAAAGCTCAGTACCTAAAGGAAAATTCTTGTTTCAAAAGTACAAGAACTTCATACAAGAACGCTTTTATTTCTCGGTAATTTTTTTTATTGAACCCATTCAATCACTCAGTATATCTGAATAACATCTTTACAAATAAAATGTAGATTTCCTACAATATTTTGTTTTTGTACATCTTATTGTTTTGAAATATTGAAGCAAACATGTAGGTACACCTTTTTATTCTCTTCTTATAGTGATAGGTTCTATTCCCGTTCTTTATTTAAAACACAATAATAAACAAGAAAACAAAATGAATTCATATCAAATATATAGAATATGCATGCGCTACTGTTTAAAAAGGAACAAATATTTACATTGAAATTATGTGTATATGTATATATTTTGCTCTCCACGAATAAAATATTGGGCTTTCTAATATATATGTATATTTGTGAATTTTCCTATGAACTGACAAGTTGAACTCTCCTCATACCATCGAAATTTTCAGTAGTACGTGTGTTTGCATTTTATATAAAGCTCAATTCGCTCTGCTCCAACATAGAAAAAGTAATAAAGCTGTTATATACATATATCTATATATACATATATATGTATAAAACTTTTGTAAAGTTCAAAGTTGTTGGTGTTGGAAAGCAACGAATATAAAAAAGCACGAGTTTCTCTGTCAATATTGAGAAATTATATCTTATAAATTATACACATGTCGATTTTTGATTAGTTTATGAAGTTGTCATTTGGAGAAAAGGCATAAGAAGGCTGTGTAGGCGTTCCTCTCGTATATGGATCGCATTTCAAGGCATTCATGAACACACAGATCTAAAAAAATCTTGTATTTTTCGCATTTAACCTCCTCTTCCACAGTGCCATAACTAACATTGACAAAGTCGAGAGTTGGAAAAAACGGTCGGATATATTGATGTTGTTAGATGAACGACAACGTCAAACACATCGCCATCAAAAACTGGGCATAAAGAAGAAATTTGTGGTTTTGATTTTTATAAATTGGTTTCCTTTTGCAAATTCATCTATATATAAGAGTGTTTTTCTCACACTTCCCTTCTGATTGAAATTGATGTTCAACTTCACTTTTAAAAACGTGACTTTATATTAATCTTTTAGATTCCCTTTCTTTTATACTAACAAAATCCAAAAAGGGGAATAATATATGTATATTATGAAGCTTGCGAAAATTTTAATTTTATAATATACATTAAATTTCGAGAACGAGACGCGCTCTATCTTTGTTATAATACTAATACTTTAAACAGTTTAAACAGCTTCAAATTTCGTGATTCATCATTTCAAAAGTTTCCCTCTCAATTATATTAAACATTAAACTATTTTAATTAAGGAAGTTCTCTTGTGAAATGTAAGAAATTGGAAGAATTAATTCTTTTATGTAACCATGTACCATGTTATAACTAAATGTAACTATACCTAACTATTACCAATGAAGTGTATACCTTACAAGACTCTTATATTTAGGTACGTAAGTATTTTGATGCAATGCTTTGAAATAATACCTAGATGACTAGATGAGTTATCGAAATTATTTATTGTTCAAAGAAGAAAAACAAAAAAATCCTAAATGCTACATCGAAGAACCAACCATCTTCATAATTTCTTTTATTTATGATAGAGACCAATAGCAATAAAAATGCATTTTTAAAATACAAAACTTTTCTTTTTTATGAACCTGTGAAATTATTTAGATTTCAAATCAATAAATCCATTATTAATATATTTTAATAAATGAACGTGTGCTACATCTAAGAATCAATATGAAAAGTGATTAGAAAACCGCTTCAGAAAATGCGAACTTGAATTCCCTTACATTTCGTTATTATCCTTTAGATGTCGCTGCCATTTGGTGTTTTGCTTACAGCGTAGATAAAGCATCTAAACTAGCAAACTAAAAATTAAGAAAAATACGCATATGTTAATAAAATTTAATGTTAAAAAGATTTAATAAACGTAATTTTCAGCAACAATCAAAAAATCATTATTGTTTCAACAATATTTTAATTGTGGCAAAAACCACAAACTGTTGTGAACGAATCCCTAATAAGATTTAAATTATAGTCTAGGACCTACTCACACTTAATTTACTTCAGGGGTTAAAAAGTTTTCAATTTTAAAACAGACAATCATACCTATATACAATAATTTTAAGGCTCATTAAAAGAAACTTAATAGATACACCTATACTGCTGATGCTATTAAAACATTTTACTATTCAATTCACATTTTAAAATAGCAGGATTTCATTTCTTCAGACATGTTCATTGCTTATATACCCTTTGGGATGTTCATGTTACAGGCAAAAAAAAATCTACAAGGGCTTTGTTCCCATAATGGCATACCTAATAATAGACGTAAGTGAATATTGTATATATTTACTTTTTAAACAGCGATACCCAGCAGCCATAAGAAAATGATTTTCATCATTCTAATATTTAAGGAAATACAGCATTATTACGAATACTTAAAAAGCTTTAATTAGGCAACATCACATTTTTATCCTTATGTGTGTTCATTAAAAGTGCCTTCCCATGCATCAGCATCACTCAAAATCCCGAAATATGTACCTACCTAGATATATATTCTGGATAACAAATAGCAATATTTACAAAAAGTATACCTAATAATGACAATTTTCATGTACTACAATTTCAATTTAAGGAATTCTAATAACATATTTAAATTGATAGAAAAAAGTTTAGTAATTATTGTCAAAAAAATGTTTATATACATACCTACTTCACATTATTTTTCAACCACTTGCATCCACATACTCCTTTGTACGTAAGTTATGAATTACCTAAGTATGCCGATATGATTTATATACATTATAAATAACAATTTATTGAAGTAATTCGTCATTAAGTGAATTGATAACAGCTTGTAGGAATTCATAACATAACGTTATATATGCTTCTCGTTTTGTTTTAATTATTTTTAAAGTCTTAAAACTTCAATTGTTTGTTGATTTGTTTATGGACACATTGATTAGTTTTGAAGGTAACTTCACAAAATCTATTATTTCAAATGTGTATAATCAATGGTATTTTTTGTAATGGAGAACTATCGCAAAACAATAAACAATATCGTTAACCTTTGAATTGACATTGTCTTACAATTAAATATTATTTAAATCATGTAGAACATATCTATATTTCAAAATTATCTTTAATAATGTCCTATAATAGTGGAATGATTTGGCTATTATATATATGTATAATAATTTAAATAGGACGAATAGTTCTATTTGAGTTTTATAGCATGGTGCTCGATAGATTTTGAATATACTGCGCCATTGGTCTTCCGTTGGTACATAAATACGATTTTATTTATGTTCTGATTAACCAGTTTCTAAGTAAAATTGAACCGAATGACCCTTTTTTTAATTGCAAAAAAAACTATTTAACAAAAGTATTACAAATTGTGAGTGCCTATAAATTTACATTATTGATCACATTTAATTGTTGTCATTGTTATTATTATGTAGAAAATTGTTTTTAATTAAATTATTTATTTGAAAACTGGAAAAATTTAAAATGCCTTATTGTAATAATCTAATAAAAACATTTTCTTTCAACCTTAGGTACCATAAATAACTGTACATATGTAATATATGTACATGTAAGTATTAGGTACGTATTTTAAAAGGTATAGTCTATTAGCTATTACGTAAGGTATTATTGGGTATTTAGAGTCTGAACCCTAAAATTGCACACATGAAACAATTAAGAAACGTAAATAAAAAATTAAAAGGTATATCATTATCATTATTTGAAAATGTAGGTACATGAACAATTATTATTAGATGTCTATTTGACACCTTGTGAATTGTGCGCAAGAATTAAATGCAATTTAATGTAAGTAGTCGTATCGTATACATATCGAATTACTTTCAGTCTTATTGTGTGCTAATTTATTTCCTTGGTTCAAGATCAAAGGGAATGGCTTGTTTTTTTAAACACTTCCGTAGAACTTTTCCTGAATAGAAATTTGTTTTTGTAGGAATGATTATATTAATTGGTTTTATTATCATTGTAAATTAATTAACCCACAATGCTAATATATATACTTATACAAGATGAAAAAAGTTCAATTTGCATAATAGTAGATAGAAACAGGTATAAATATTAATATTTATAATAAATATATAGGGTGTAAACGACTAATTGAGCAAAATTTTAACAGTAGATTCTCCTCATCTTACTGAATCAGAAAAACCATATAAACATTATTCACAAATGCTTCCTTCAATCCCATACACTTTCACAGAAAGTAGCATTTTCTACACTTGATAAACAATATACTATTTATTTCGAACATTAGTGAAATACACAAACGAAAAATTCAAGAGATTTTAGTTGTGTTTCGGCTTCAATATCCACCAATACGAATGGTTGTTGCTGTAATCTGCATACTCTTAGAAGAAATGGACTAGTTCATTCAAGTTATTATACTTACCTTATATACGACTATCCATGATACGAGTTTACCCATGATATAAATAGTCAAGGTATATTCTTGCCATGAACGAAATTGAGTTTGTTCTGCGCATCAACCAGGGGCCGCCATTTTGTTTTTCTTTCGCACCAAATTATGTAAAATTCGCAACGATTTCATTGAAAAATCAAATGGACAGTCATTCACAGAAAATAAAAACTGCCAAAAACACAAAATTTATTTAAATTCGAAATTCAACATGGCGTCGACTGCCGGCAATTTGTTTCTCGCACCCTAGCACATTATGCGCAATAAAATATTTTATTATTTATACCATGAGTATACCTACAAGGTGTATAGTATTTTATGTATGTTACCCGAAAAAGCCCAAATCTGGGAATTCTAGTTTAGAGAAAAAATCGCACACTCTAAAAGCAAGGGTACACAGTTTCGCATTTTGTCTAGGCTAAACTAGAATTTCCTGATTTCTTGTTTATCCGCTAACCTAATACCTACATACATTCTATTTATTACATATCTACTATACATACCTACATATCTACTTATTCTCACAGTTTCATTTCATGAGGTTTTAAATTAATCAGAATTTTTTAGTTATCTATAATTATATACGAAAAATATTTTTTTTCTTATATCGTTTCGTTTCCTGTAGGCTGTTAAAAATTACATTTATTATGTCTTCACGCAACCGAGATAAACCAAGAAAATAGCATCTTTTCATATACATATGTATAAACAGCATATGTAGGTATATCTGAATTTTAAGTAGGAATGCATTTCATAGTTAAAAAATAGAAGTTCATTTACCTTAACCATTTGACACACAACAGTAGTAAAAAAAGCAGTTATCGTCTCGTAACATAGCCATAAATTACCACTTTTTTGAGCAAAAATCAAAAACTTAGTATGTAGGTAGTATGTATATACCTACGTTTGTAGGTATATACATACCTACCTATACCTTCTGACTGTTGTATAGGTATAGATTATTAATTCTAATATAGAATATCCAAAATTAAACTCAAAATTTCTGTGTTCGGTGGTGTGTTATAAATTATACATACATATATTTATACACAAAAATAATAATTAGGTATCATTTTATAATATGTCTATGATGGGTAATTACCTAAGCTCTTTTACCATAATACGTGTGTTGATACTATTCTAAAACATTGAATTCAAAATTTAGTTTAAAGCTTGTGCAAACCGAGATAATTTTTAGTTCATCTGCATCTCTTATACAAATTTCAAAGTTCTGATTGTGGTACAAGTACCTACTTAATGTATATTATAGGTATACATGCTATACAATTTTATGCATAAATTATAGCCCCACATATAGATATATTTACCAGTTTATTTTCTCCACAATTTACCCACAACTATAGGAGATTTAACCATGCAAAAATGAACAAACGTAAAAATAAAAATAGATATGTTCATGTAAATTTGCCTTTACTGTTTTTATGTTTTTAAGTAATTTCGGGTTCATTGTCTTGTTTGTGTATTTTCAAAGTACATGTACATAAATAACTATCTACTAAATCGATTAGTGTTTACTGTGTGCTTTTCTGTAAGAAAAATACTAATTAATATTCAGACAAGAGACACGTCTTAATTAAATATACTATAATCTAAATTCTACCAAACAAAATGTATTTAAATTGATTCAGATGCAAATTTGCACTTTTGAAACTATCCCCGTCCAGAGAAATACTTGTCATGTTGTGCAAATTACCTATGTACCTAATTGTTGTTGTTAATATTGTGATGGCGATAAACTGATTTAAATTTGCGTCTGGGTGATCAGATCTTTTATTTCTAAGGTACACAAGGTTACAATTCTAGTAAAGTGTAAAAACAAATTAAAAAAAATAACGTCGCCGTCTTTGAAAGGTCATTTTCTTGTTATTACATTTTGATAATCTTGATATTTGATTATGTTTTTGTCATTTCGCACTCTCTGACTAACGAAACAAAAACAGAAACCAATTTAATATCTATATAAGTAGGTATATGTATACCTATGTATTTATGAGAATACACACAGGTTTGGAAGACTAACAAAGGAACTACTTGATTAGCATAATATAACAAAGAATTAAAACACTTTTTACAAAAACGACATTCATGTGTTCATGAAGATTAAAATAATACGAAACATTATAATTCAAAACACAAGCATTTATTTTGCGTCTACACCAGAGTGCAAAATTACTAAGCATAAAGTTTTAATTAACATACTCGAACTCGGACATAGAAATGTAGAAGAAATCATTAAACAAAATTTGATAATTGCTAGTCGTGCTAATTGCTAAATTGTTTAATTCATTAGTTATTTATTATATAAGGTAAGTTTAAGTTTATTCCATTGGACTTCATATTTCAAATTCAAAATCAAAATTCAGTATATAATATATTTGCGTTCACGAATGTTTGTGGTTCTGCAACAATCAAAAATATTGTTGAAACAATGATATTTGATTGTTACCGAACCACAAACATTCGTGAACGGAACCCTAGTATAGCTTTGTAAAGTTGATAGACACATATTTGATGAAAAATACATTTGAATTGTCGCTTAAAGCTTACTTATTATTAGTCATTTATATGAGACCAGCCTTATTATACCTTATAAGTTATAACGTACTTGAATCTCCAATTATTCTGAAAATAAATCTTCAATAATTGTAAATTAATTAAATAAAATGTTACGACCCTGTCCTAAAAACTTTTGCCTGTTTCGTAATGGCCTATTTTTAACTTTTTATACCTACTATTTACGTAATGTCGCGTAGGACGGTACCTATTTACTAATAATAATTCAAACTGCACTTTATTTTGTTGATAATTTTCAAGAACTTACAAAAAATTCAATAAATATCAGGCAATTAAAAATAAGCTTATTTGTAGATTAAAATCAACCATAGAAAAGCAATTTATTATATTTGATCGAGAAAAAGAACCAGCTGTTAAATCGATAGAGCTTTGCAGTGATTTATTGTGAAAACAAAACTAGTGGAAAGGCATCTCATCTGGTTATAAAAATAACACACGGAGATTAAATAAATAGCAGATTGGGCTTAATAAATCGTATTATAAAAATTTTTTGGTCCAAATGAAAATGTCTCTCAATCTCTCCGTCTTCACCTAATAAAAAACCTATTAACAAATTATTAAATAGGTATGTCAATTTTGTAAATACATTTTTTATAGATATGAAAGAAATGATATATGTACTGGTAAATAAATAAGGTAACATTTCAAAAGCATTAATTCAATTTCCATTAGAACATCGTTCAAAAGAAATTTGAATAAGGATAAAATGATATACACATACCTACATCTTATGCACATTGATTTATTTAGAAGCTTCCTGTTAGGTAATTATATAATTATTATAGATAAGTATATTTTTACGTATAGTGATTTGGTTACAGGATTATTACAAAATTAAGTAACACATTTCAGTGATTTGAACAAATAATTTGTTTTTAATATTTACCTTTAATTATTTCAGTAAATAAAGTTCGTTCAGAATTATGTATATGTATGTACATTGTATATTAATTTGGGCTTTTAATTATTCCGGTAATTTGTTAACTACGGCCAAGAAATAGTTTTTCGGAAATATCCGTTGTATACCTAATTATCAATAATACCATAAAAACCTACGTGCATATCCATACATACACATGTATAAAACGTAAAATATTTCAGGACAAGCAAATTTAATAATAAAGCAAAAAGCAAATGTTATTAAATATCAAACGTGTCGGTATCAGTTAGATGTGTTTATGAAATCAGTGGTTAAATATCTTTAGGCTGTTGTGAAACAAAATGAATAATTCATAATGACTCCTTAATTAATATTTTTTATACGAATTTTGTACCAAATTAAATCAGGTTTTGCTGTTTGGATAAAATATTGGTAGCAAATAAATAACATCTTATATGTGGGGTTTGAGGAGATGGAAGAGGAATAAAGAAGTGTAAGGAAATCTAATTTTTTTCATTACAACTAATAGCTTAGTTCCGCTCATTTAATTACTAATTTCGTGGTCAGCTAAGTTTACTATGTTCCGTTTGGTTTACTGTATAAACATTTATTTCATAGTTTATGTGAATTTACTTTTTGCTGCTATTTTGCGGTATTTTTAGACGGAAGAAATTACGATTAATTACAACCAGTTTAAATGTAAAATTAAGAATGAATAATAAAATAAAAAGTATAAAAATAATTATATGTTTCAACCTCCAAAATTACAATGTAATAAGAACCTTTCGAATTGCTGTGTTTGTGGGAAATATAAAGATGCATTAAAATTTAAACCAATTAACCGGTGAAAGTTCAAAATTCAGAAAAAGTAGAACATCGAAATTCAATGATAAATCTAATTTTGTTTTAAATATGTAAAAGTCCAATGCCTGTTTACTAACGAAAAAAAGAACTCCATATTTGCATGCCAAAAACTTTGAAATTTGTTTCTACCTACCAACCTAACACGCATTCTACCTTTGACGCCAATGTCAGTGTCGACCCGAGTATTCTTGCTATTTCTTTGTAATTGTCGCTGCCCTTTTTTTTATTAGCTAATCATTTATCTGTGGCAATTACCTAATCATTTACTTGATATTCAAGTTCTCTAGCAGGATTTTTATAGAGTAGTTAAATTTTTGTTAATAAATAAGTTTTTCTATATTAAAAAGCGCATGTGCACCAATGGTTCAAGTTCAACTTCGTCTTTTATGAATGGGGAGGATTTCACTTTTAGTATTCGCGCCAACATCGAATAGTTTGCTTCATAATAAAATTCCCAAAATTAACACTTTTATCTCTGTAGATGAACAATGATTCAGTAAAAAATAATATGTTGTGTTGAAAACTTCATGGTTTCTTATGTAAAATTTCATTACCTGTTTTCTCAACTTGAAAATTATATCAAAAATAAATGTTAAGTAAGTACGGAACTTTAAAATAACTTTAAATTTAATGTGCATTGAAAAAACAATTCATTTCACGTATTCCTTTTTATGTTACAAAGAGGTGAGTGTATGGTTAAATATTTCTTGAATTTTGGCGTGTTATCACCCTGAAAACGGTTTTCTTCTTTCCATTTGACTTAGCCATGTATAGTAATTACACACATGGATAGTCTTTATTAGAAAAGTTGGAGAATAAAAAAGGGGACATCCCGAACAGCGATCGACAAAAATAACTATTTTAATGCCAAGTTACAACTTTGAAGGATAATGTCAGAAATATTGTGAACTTGGAATACAATAGATGAATATGAATAAAATCGAAGTATGCTTGCAATTGAATATCCTGCAAAGTTACGCATTCGCTAAATAGATTTTGATTTTTCGTGTAATATACATACGCAAATTTATAAAATCAGCAAGTTTTCTTTTACTGATATCAGTACATAAATTATTCAGCATATACCGAAGTACAACTATTCGTTACAATAGAACTAATGCAGATATATCAATTTATATTTTTATAGCGCTATCGTCATCCTATACCACATCTTAATTTAAAGCATTTTCTATTGCCCAACACTATAAAGATGCACACATGATTTAAATAAATATATCTTATTTAATTATTAATTACATATGTAGGTAGGTAGGTATGTAGCTACGTATGTATACCTATGTATATGAATTTGCTATATACATATATGTTTCCCATTTAAACTTGTAGTTATCCAATATGAATAAGATCCTAAAGTAATAAATAAAACTGTCAATTGAGTAGTTTACTGAACAAGAGTTTTCAATAAGATATATTTCTAGTCAACATGCATTGTTTGGTGTATACCTACTATATAATCTTACTGAATTATAAATCATTCTCAAAAAAACTTATTTTCCTCATTCTTAATTGTTCCAAATTTTGAAGTTATATCATGAAATTGGTTTCCTTCAACGCATATACAAGGACAGCAACTAATTAGAGGAATTCTTTTGTATAAAAAGAGTTTTATCATAATTAAACGTATATTTTTTAATTTATTACTCTTGTACAATAAATAACAATAATAATTCCTATTCCGCTAGTATTTAAAATGAACTGAAAGATCGTCCAGTTGCATTACCGTACAATTAAAATGCTAATTTAAATCGTTTCAATTGCGGTCATTCTGTGTATGTTGGTACCTATATGAAGAAATAATTTGCATATCTCTTTTATTTACATTTATTTACGGTATAAAGAATTGTGAGAACATTCGTATTCAAAACATAACATTCACTCTTTGTCATTTATCTAAAATACAAAATTTTATTTACGAGTGTAATGTATTAAAATGAGAATGTATAGAGGGATTTTTCTTTTCTTATTGTCTTTTACGTATGCATTCATATGAATAAAAAAGAAATAAAAACGTCTGGGTATTGGATATTAGATTAAATAAAGTAAGTTCTTATTCTCGTAAGATGTGCTTACATTGCCAATTTTATAGCCTTGTCAATGCCATTTAGCGCTTTCTAATTAGCTTTAGTCATGAAAATCCAGTTCTATAAGAGTTTATGCGTTCTACATGTAAACGTACTGAAAACTACCCTTTAAATTACCATCACTAGCAGTTTTAAATAATAATATTTGAATATATATTTAATTGCTCCGTAATGCTTAGGTAATGCATCTTTATGGACCTTTTAAAATTAATATGATCAACTGCACTGTCAACAAACTTGTCCTTATCTTCACTGTGAATTTATATTTTATATTAAATAGGTAAATACTTTCAGTAAAGGATATTGTGTATAGTAATTATTAAATAAATTCCAACAACATCGTTTTAACATAAAAAATTGATTGTCAATATAAATTCCAGCAAATGTTCCTATAGGTATTTCCTATTATTCTTCAAAAAGTGGCATTTATATGTATATGAAGCATGAAGCAAACAATCTAGGTCATCTCTATTTACAAAATTTAGACCAAATGTCACACAAACATCAATTGTCAGTGCGAGTTAATCAACCGTTTGTATAAACGCTTTGTAAAATTATGTTGTGTCGTCCAAGAACGACCCCATTCAAAATCAACATTCACCCTCTCGGTGTGATGGTGATTGCAGTTGGTTGTATAATAGCATTTGCTTTGCATGGTGTTGCATTGGCACAAAACATGCCATCAGAAGATAATAATACAGCAGAGTCCGCTGCAGAAGAGCCACCAACTGAAACAGCTGTATCATAAAAAGCTTATGTGTCATTAAAATTCTTTTAATAAATGGATTTTTGTCAATGTCTCTAATTTATCACCGAATATCGAACGATTAATTACATTGGTAGCAACAAACGATTCACTCAGATGGTGCAGTTATTACGTTAAAAATGGAGACACAAATTGGCTGGCAGTATATTTTAGTTTAATTTAATGAAAGTTAATAAAGAGTAGAATAGAATACTCCAATTTCAGGAAAAATATATTAATGGAGAAGTAATGAGCTGGATAGTGCTTAACAAAAATTACAAACTCCATATTTTTACGTTGTTAAACAAATGCTTCACAAAAAACATCTTCCGTTACGTCGTTCTTTCGGATTGTGATTAATGTAATCTGAGGAAATTTTGACAAGAGTAGGAAATTTGATTTTTTTACATCTGGCATATGGGCTATTTTTTGTAGATTGTAATACTGTTTATAGACTGTGTTTCCTAGATTTTTTCAAGCGAGCAAGCTATAGAATTGTATATTGCAGTTTGTTTAAACGACAATATAACATTAATTGCTAAAATCCATTTCTCTTCTTTGTCACGGATAGTAGCAGCTTAAAGGTCCTTTCAAACCATCGCGTTTTCACGATAGAAAAGAGAATAAATATCCTATCTTCTTATTTTGCATATCAATCAATGGGTATGTTTCTTGTTGTCAACTTTATTTAGCTTTTATCTGTATAATAAAGCTAAATAACGCTCATTAGCGCTCTGTAGCGATCATTAATGAGTGAATTTTTCTTTATTTTTTTTATGTTGGACTAGGATTTTTGGTTTTGCAATTTCTACTCGTGGCCTACGATGATTAATGTCACTACCGCTCCATATGGCCGTTGCACTCGCCTAAATTTCATTGTTGAAATTGATTCCGAATAACCTTAAAATTTCGTTCGGTAACTAGCGATCCCTAGCGGTTAAAAAATTGAAATACAACTCAAAAATGAACGATTGATACACAATAACCAAAAAATTTCGTCCGGTAAGTAGCTCTATCTGTTGGTCATCAAATTGGACAATTATAAAACATAAATGATTTGAAAGCTCATTACAGGTTCTGACAAAAATCGATCATTTTAGTTTATATTTTTCAGTTAGATGGGCCTAGTTACCGAACAAATTTTGAGGTTAGTCGGAATCACTCAAACAGGGCGAGTGCAACGGCCATATGGAACGGTAGTGACATTAATCATCGTAGGCCACGTTTCTACTTAACAACTTTCAGATGACAATAACTTCAAGAATTTGACGTGACAAGGATCTATCAAATTTGAAAGTTCAGTGGCGAACGATATCATCATTGTCCCCATATTATTTTCTGAATTCTAAATTTTTTCTAAATTTTATTTATTGGTCCTCCTCCGGAAATCTTCGGTCAAACCTTTTTTTCTGAGTTATCGTTCCGATACTGAACTTCAAAATTTGAAGGATTCTTGTCATGTCAAGTTTTTGAAGTTGCTAATTCGAAGTTGTCAAGCAGAAATTGCCAACCAAAAATCCTAATCCAACATAATAAAAATGAAAAAAACTTCATTCATTAATGATTGTTCTGTACATATTACTTTTATTCTTAACGATACGCTGATAAGTTTTGAAGAAGGTACAATTTTGAAAATTCAAAAATGGACTTTTACTTTTATAAACGTCCACATTTTACCTCTCAAGAGATTGAGGTGTAATGAAATTAAATTTTATTTCACATCGTAGCCAAATTTTATTCCTAATAAAGTGTAAATGGAATAACGGACACCCAAGTAAAGTAGATACATACATAATAGATTAATAGTTTCTGACTAGTACCTATATACGTTACATGGTATCAATAAATCCATTAACTATAATACAATTAATGTCACACATATAATAAACAACTTATTCAATTTACTTTACATTAGTAAGGTATAGTGATTTTCTGCTATAAAAAAAGCGTCTAAGGTTCTTTAAAATACCTACTTATTATCAAATACCAATTTATATGCATCAAATATTTATAAATGACAAATGTTTGTCAACTGATAAATAATCAATTATGTGTATGTAACTATAGGTATACATAGATATATGCAAATGTAAATACACATATACATTTTTATAAGAATGAATAATTTATTTTTTAATCAACCGAATCGTAAATAGCAGAATTACCTTTAATTAATTATTTTAAACACACATTAGGTTGGTATGGTATATCAAAAGTTTTATTACCTTCCAAAAAGTGATCCATTTTTACATTAAAATTTAATTTTAATAATATGAAAACAGGAAAGCCTATGTGGTTTACAGAAATTTCTAAACATAAGAATATGATTATACAAAGTACATAATTTTCAACCAATACAAATACGAGGATATAATAATAAGTGAGGTAAGGTAAGGTACATTAAATTATCAAATTAAATATTAATATTGGGTAACTTGAAAATAAATATTTTTTTAAGCTGGAAGTAAACGCTTTTAAGGATTTGATTCAAAAAAATGATTACGGACAAATTTGTTTAAAACATCCATTTATTTACATTCATTGAACGGATTCAAACACATTACATCCATAATAAAATAGATTTCAAACAAATTGTTAAAATTTCGAACAAAATACGTAAAACCATGTGCCAACCATATAAATTTTCACTTAAGACATAATTTACTACATATTTTGGTACGGTTGTTGGTAAATCCTTCACAGAATATCTCATGCGAGATTTATTTCTGTTATTAATCTACATATTCTGATAATAAATATTGCCTCCATAACCAACTGTAGGTACATGATAAATATTCTTTTTTTGTGTTTCCTTCAAATAAATATTTTGTTTTCTAATACTTCTGGTAAAAGACGTGAATAATCAGAATAGAAAAACAAAAATAAAAACATATCGTAAATATATTAGATTAGATATTTGATCAATATGCGCATACCTATAAATCATTACATATGTATACATATATTATGTAGACAACAGATTCAACGGTCTAATGCGAGGTCTCATGTAACTCTTCGCTATATTAAATCGGAGTTATACATTTCATAATGATATGGTTTTGCAAGAATAATTACATGATTATTTTTCAATACATACCAATTAATTTGGAATTAACTAGGACAACTCAATCGATAATTTCTTCTCTGTTTATATATATGTATATATTTATAAATTGTAAGTCGCTAAATTATATGTGCATTAATTTTACAAGCATGAAGGAGCAATTGTGAAAATGCTGGATCAGAAAAAATACCACGACGCCCTTACATTCGCACACTCTTATTGTGCATAATTCGTTAAAATAAATTATTCATTGTTATGTTGACACAGCTTTATACCCGAACTTATTATTATTCAAATAAATTTGATTATTTAAAACAGTTTGAAAATTTTATTCGAAACTAAAAAGCTATTACTTATTTTTATGTACCTTTTTATTATCATTTAAATAATAAATATTCATTTTTTTATAAACTAGACTTACTTTTAAAGTTTTACTCAGTATATGATAATATCAAAATGTTAATTGGAATAGGGCTCATAATACATTTAATTCCAGACATCTATTCTTCGTACCTATATAATGGTCGGGAAAATCAAATTACAACATAAAACGTTTCTTTTTATCTCATTCAAACACATTAATATCTTTTTAAGGACACCATCCTAAACGTGACAAGAATTTTGTTTCTATTTAATTAGTCTTTTCAACACAAAAAATTCAGTATGCACTATAAACGAGACTATAAAGAAGTAAATATATATCTGGTAGTTTATTGCAAATCTAGATGGATTGCAATTGAAAAACTATGTTCTCTCTAAATATTAATGTAGCGACAATTGGATGTTGTCAAGCAATATAATTGTCTGTCTGACGGTGCAATTAAATGTTGTTTTTGTTTTAAGTGATATACGTTTACCACAAAAACACTAACAAAACACTACCTAGTTTGTATAACACGTTTGCTCTTATATGGAAAATAATATAATAACAGTTTATTACCTGGCAAACAATTATTAAAATATCAAAAGCATATACCAATTTAAGTACCTTCATTTAAGTCCAATGACAATAATATCCAGACAATTATAAAGCAAGGAAACTAGATATTGAGGTGCAATTAAATATACTTTTATATATATATGTGTGTTTATTTATTTATAAGCACTACCAATCGATTAGGATGTAATAGCCTATCATTGTTTTTGTGTAAACTATAAAAACAGTAATTTTTAACTTATAAAAATAGTTTGTACTGAAAAAATAATAATTGTAACAATATCGAATCATTTCCCAAACTGTTATGCCAACATGTGTGTGCGTATCTTGAAAACACTTAAAAATAAAGTTGTCTTGAGGCACAGCTGTTAAAGTTATTAGCAAATTAGAAGGTCTTTAATTAATAATTTAAATTGATGGATCGACATCCCAATAATAGTGTTCTTATCACACCCTAATAACCGTAATTAATTATGTTAAGGATTCAAAACTGTTTTTCGATAAGTTCATTGATTAATTTTGACCGCAAATTCTTCTTTAGTATTATAACAGTCAACAGCTTGTGTATTTAACAATTCCATTTTATTTTCCTTAGTACTTTTCATGTATTTGAACTCGTATTTGAAGAGGGACTAATGAAGCAAACACAAAGTGGCGTAAAATTCCAAAGTACCTACCTGTGCAGACCCAACATATTCTTTCGGAAACTATAAAAGAGAATTTTATACAACTTTTTGTTGTCAATTTTTCTGCTGAAAATGGAATTCTTTCGTTTCATTGAACTGCTTATCATCGTCTGAAAATATTGACAAACTGTTTATTAACAAAATTGAAACATAAGTGCTCATATAGGAATATTTGTAATACCTAAATCTTTTCGTCATTTGGATATATTTTGATATATTTATAAATAACTGAATGTGTAAAAGGCCAATGACAACACGCAAATGGATCGAACATTCAGTTTAGCTTAATTCACGCTTGAACAGGGTTCCTTAGAATGAAAAATAGATAAAGATAAATACGTTCACTTCTTCCACAATTTGTTATACACTAAAGCCATTTTATAATAATTTATTATTCACTTGTATTAACGTGGCAAATGTGTAAAAAAGCTATAGTATATGTAAAACGGAATACAAATTCAAATTCCATTATTTAGGGTAGAATATTTTATTAAAATCAGAAATAGTGCTGCTTATGAAGTAAATAAATGATCAAAACTAAAGATATTTGAGTAGGACAGTTTCAATTTGTTGTTCCGAATCCTAAACCTTATATTATTGTCAAGATTTATGTTTAACTGTCGGGTACGGGGTCTACAATTTCACCGAAATTATAAATATCAAATATCATATATACGATTTATGTTCGTATGTGTACTCGTAAATTTATATTCTTAAATAATTTGGAGTTGAACAAGGAATTATTAGCTGTAAGACTGCATTTATTAGGTGCTGTGTTAAATAATAGTTTAATTTTAATGCATATTATTCAATATGATTACTTAATTCCATCTTCCCTTTCATTCGGAAATTTCTGTACAATTTATATTATGCGCTAACTATTAAGTATTTCAAGCATAACAAATAGACAGACTTTCACGGTTGTCATTTATTTACACTACACTTTAGCAATTTTGAACAATGGTTTAATATTTCATCAAAACATACGTGTTATACGATGTACTCATTAAAAGCAAAAGTTCCTTCCTATATTATTCAATTGAGAATTATATATACCGTTTACGTTAGTGAGAATATTTTTTAAAAATCTTGGGGATTTAATATACGTAAGTTGTACCAAATGAGTATTAAAATAAACATCCTTTATTAATTTACGTTCCATCATGTGGTTTAACTTTGAAAGTTTAATACGAAACTTTACGCAATTAAATCCCTTATTTATTTTGTGTCGCAGTTTTTCTTTTTCATTACACATGTAGACTGTGTTAATTGTACTTTATTTCTTATTTTCATTTACAAGCAGAGGCTCAAGATAGTTTACGTTAGGTACTAAGGTAGGTTAGTACCTAACCTAAAAGTAAACCTACACCGACTAGATCACACTATAATTTGTTCAATTTAACGTTTCTGAGGACCTTACATTCCATTCGAGTTAAATTAATTGCACAAAAACTGACTACGGAATAGTGAGAGACAAAGTTTCATTATTTTTAAATTTAGTTCATTTATAGTTGAATTCAAATGGAATTACTAAACATATTCAATGTAATTTTATTGTGAATGTTTTGAAGAATGCTTGTTCAGTTATTTTTATCTCATATTAAATTTAAAATTGTCTTACAGACGTTAGAGGCGGGCTTTCTATTCAGTGAGATACATGTAGGTACTACAATAAATATATGTATTTTTTTTAAATTAAACGAAGCATGAAAAATCTTGTAGACCATCTGTAATAGTAGGTATTAAGTTTGGTATTGATAAACTCACAGTGACGGATATTTATATTTCTTTTTAATATTCGTATCAAATGTTTCATTAACTATCCTGTATATAATACGAGTACATATGTATACATACGTTCCCAATTCGAAAATAACTATCAATTATGCATACATATGTATATGTATAAATAGAAAATCAAAACTCCATAAATTTATAGGATGTTCAAAATATCTAAAGTAATTTTCCACAAACAACATTTCTTATAAACTAATAACTGACAAGTTTATTGAAATTAAACCATTTTTATTAACTTAAACTTATCCTTATAAGACTTAGAGGAAAATAGAAATTGTAGTATGTATATTCCTATGATTACCTAATACATCTAACCATTTGTACAGTAGTTTGTTTTCTTTTATACAGTAGTGTAAACCTTATTGATCGCGTAAAACTTATACCATCCCACTTCTTATAAATAAGAATGTACCTACGCTATTTATTCCATTACGAGTACCTCTAAGTACACGTTATATAATAATAAATAATCTGAACACATATTGAATGACAATTTCAAACTAGTTAAATTAATAGTTGTCAATTTTTTCAGTGTACTTTTTGGATATCGTAAGCAACATTATTATGAGTATAGACTCTACACTAGGTCCTTAATCACATTAATGAAATTAGATGTGCACCTTATTCAAACATATACCTTCAAAGATATTTCTTTTATTTCCCAAATTTAATCACAAACATTTACTAAAATGCATTTTTGCATTGTAACTAAATTTTCTTAATTCGATTTTTTACAATAAAACTTTAATGAATACTCTCGGAAGACCTACCAATAGTAAGGATAAATATAAGCTGCTTGCTTCATGTGCTGATGTTACTATAACATTAAATACCTAATGGTAAGCACAAAATCCACAAGAAAACAATACCTATCCATATGTTAAGTTTAAATGTCATAATAAAAGTATTACTAAGGAAATGTTATTCTATTAACCTATGCATATTTTTACTCAATTATTTTTCTCTGAAAATTAATTTTTTTGCATATTTCAGTATATTTATATGTATGTATAACTTTTCTCGTATAAATCATTATAAATGTAGTAATTGGTAGAATAAAGTCCCAATTTTATTTCTACCAACTTTCATCATAATATATATCTAACATATTCATATAGTCAACGTAAATGGTTTTACCTATTTGCGTTTTGTAAAACCGCAAATTACAAAACAGAACTGTCAGATTCTGGTTTTGTAATAAAAGTAGTTTTACTGTAAGAAAATAGTGATTTTTACTATTTGGGGTTGACGAAACCTTGTCAATTGAATCGCTGTCAACAGATTTACGCTGAGCGTGGCCTACGATGATTAATGTCACTGCCGTTCCATATGACCGTTGCACTCGCCCTGTTTGAGTGATTCCGACTAACCTCAAAATTCGTTCGGTAACTAGGCCCATCTAACTGAAAAATATAAACTAAAATGATCGACTTTTGTCAGAATCTGTAATGAGCTTTCAAATCATTTATGTTTTATAATTGTCCAATTTGATGACCAACAGATAGAGCTACTTACCGGACGAAATTTTTTGGTTATTGTGTATCAATTGTTCATTTTTGAGTTGTATTTCAATTTTTCAACCGCTAGGGATCGCTAGTTACCGAACGAAATTTTAAGGTTATTCGGAATCAATTTCAACAATGAAATTTAGGCGAGTGCAACGGCCATATGGAGCGGCAGTGACATTAATCATCGTAGGCCACGCGCTGAGATACAGCGAGAGTATGGATACCTATATACTAGGATATACAACGAGACACTATGTCGTGGGACTGCCGCCAGTGGAGCTAGTAGTACTTTTACGACGGTTTATTTTGAATGATGGCGGAAAGGCTTTTTAAATGTTTTAATAGGAAAATGTTGGAATTATCTACATATTTCATAAGAAAATACATATAAAAGTAATTACCTTTGGTATTTTAAATAAACTAGGATTTTGTTTTCCCAGGACAATATTTTTTAGTTACTGCTCTTCCTGAAATGCAATTAGGAATGCAACTTCTAATTTAATTCACATTATTCAGGAATCTAAACAGCTCAAATAATGCTCAAAACTGTTCAAAAATGTTTAAGACAGAAGTTTAAGATAATTTTAACACTTCAAAATTGACGCGTTCATTCAAAATCAAAAAAGAATATTTAGCACCATGGTTACCTCTCAAAACTGTCGTCGTAATATGACATACAGCGCCAAATTTGTCGAGTCCATTTATTTTGCCCGAACTACGATTCGTTGTATATCCTAGTATATAGGTATCCATAAGCGAGAGTTATTGACATTCACAGCATAACAACATTTAAAACTGTCACACTCGAAATGTTTGAAAACAAAATTGAACCAACTTTAGAAAATAAAAGTCTCTACAATTAAGAAATGACTAATTTATTTATTTACAATCAAATATTTTAGACGCAAAAAGATAAAATATCGTAAAAAATTCGTATCGTAAGGGATTTTAACGTATTCGTCAATCAAACTTTAAAATATCCCTTACGATACTCCTTTTTAATATACTATTACGAAAGTTAAACTTAGGTACATTTATTACAGTAAAATGCCCACTAAAAGTAAAAACTAAGTAAATGAATTATGAAGCTTATTTTATAGACAATACTGGATATTTATGTTACTCACGTGTTAGTTTTGTGTCCGAAGTTGAAATTTAAAGAAATCCCTTTTCAAACGAATATTCATGGGAATTGTCAGTTTCCCACTCGGTTTGCTTTTTCCCTTTTTAAGTTTCCTTTGTTGGTGTAAGACGTGTCTTGTACCAGTTAGATATAAATTCCTACGAACATTGAATATTTTAGCTACATACATACATATATCAATAACTGTTCGCATTCTTAGACAAAAATTATGACCAAAAATGATGTCGGTCCCATCCCTAATAATCATGACTCTTTTGTTTTGAAATAATAATATATTAACCTTTCGATTACTGTGTATTCAGAATATGTACATCCAAGATTTTAAAATGCAGTTTTTGTTTTGTATGTATTATTTAAGCACAGACATAGCTTTAGAGACTATAATTTGTATTAAAGGTGGCAGCAGACGACTACAGTGTCCAGCAATGGACAACTTGCATGAAACGGGGATTTTGAAATAAACCATATGACTCGATAGAGGAGTGAAATTTATTCGACATTTTTTTTTTATTTTCATATTAGCCCACTAATTACGGAGAAAATGAAGATTTTCCAAAGCACTTTTCAAATCTACGGAAAGTTTATTACTAATCGGCAACGCTTTCGGCTATTGGTCTCTGTCTTACGCGTTAAGATCATTATGTTCATGCACACTCTTTCTCACAAATTAGTTGTAGCGCGTAAGTATTTGAAATTCAAATTCAAACAAACCGGGAACTTAAACAAAGTGCGCTCCTCTGTCGAACCTTGTTTAACTCAGGGCTCTTTATGGAAGGGAGGCGTGGTCTATTTGCGAAGTTGCCATATTGCAACTTTCCGTAACCTTGAAAATTTCGAATTTCAAAGTCAATTTTAGGGGCTTTAATGAACTTTTAAAAAAAAACTGATGAATAAAACTACCCCCAATTTAGAGTCTATTTTCAGAACCCGTAATAAAAAAATTTCATGCAAGTTGTCCGATTAAATTACGATTGAGCAATTACTAAATGAGAAATAATAGTCTATTTTGAATTATAATTTGGTTTGTTGAATAAAATTGATTAAATACCTTCTTTAAGTTGAATTTTATTAGAGCCTTTATGTTTTACATATACACAGGACGGACATTTGGAGAGAGAGAGCTATATCTTTTTACTTTACAATTACAGGCTTCTGCCACCTTAGTCGGTAAAGCAGAGTACGACATTTACAATTAAACAAAATAGTAAAACACTTCAACAGTCTATACATATATAAAATCCAGTTCATTTTGAAATATTCTCAAGAATCACCATGTCTGCAATCCAATGAGTTATAAAGTTGTAGATTTAACATGTTACTAGAATATGAGATTTCGCAATCTTTTAAACATGCAATAAAAAACCTTAGGAAGTTTGAGAAATTAAAACACTCTCTTGACACCTAATAAAGTTATAAGGGAGTGAAAGTTGGATATGAGGTTAACTATTTCCGTTGCCTAGGTAGGTATACTACTCGAAATATGGGAACTAGAATATCTTTATAGTAATATGAAACATTATAAAATTCATAAACTTACACAAAATCTATTATATAAATGTTTTATGACAAACATTTACATATTAGGTACCATATTGTGTAAACAACCAATTGCTTAATCGCAGTTTTTTCAACGAAAATAGGTACATATATACATATAAATTTTTTTGCTAAGGCATCAGGTAGGCAGGGATTATACACGACTTGTTTAATCATAAGTAATAATCAGAAGCATAATCATATTCATAAGAGTTAAATACAATGATTTGTTATATATACATACAGTGTTTATCTTATTTATATTATATAATATGATTTTTGCATTTCGGTACCATAACTAACAACCATATTATGGACCGCCTGGCCGGTCCGTAATCTGGATTACGGACCGGCTACAAACTTAGTGATTGTTTTTATTTTGAGGTTGTAATTCTCTAACTCTATGAAATAATTGACATAAATTTAAGTTACTAAAATTAAATAAATATCCAATTTTTCATATAAAATCTTTAAAAATGCACCGAAATGCAAAAAATAGCATAAATAACTCGTCGCATAAGGCATTTTATGGCAATCGTGGCTTATATTGCTGATTTGCTACGCAAACCCGTTCATTAATATACTATTCTTATTTCATCTCCAAATAATTGTAAACCTAATTAAACCATGTTGACATTTTGCAATTCGGCAAAAAGGTTACACGCCCCAAATAAATCCTGATACCTAATGCCCGCGTTTATTCAAAAATGTAGGTATTATTAAGCTACGTTTACATACTTAACTAATTTGCGCAAACTTCATGCTTCCGTTCACATAACAGATATTAAACTCTTGATTGCTGCACTGCTGGAAGAATAGACCACCACCAACTAGCCAGAGAACGTTCGTCGTCATATTGTGAACTTTCTAGTAACTTTTAGATGTTGGAGTTGTCAGATCCTTGGGATGACAATTTACATAGGTAGGTACTTTTAAGCTGGATTTATAAACTTGTGCTTGAGGTTTATGCTTTAACGAATCAATTTACTAACTGATTTGAATTTATTTCATGGATTGGCTAAAACGTAAACCTCAACCGCAAGTTTATAATTTCAACTTTATTCATAAGTATGTATATAGATTATCAGCTCGATGCTTAATGAATCTATATTACGAGATCTGGTATTAACAAATGGCCGACCCTTTAAATTGGATTACTAGTTCAGTAGGTATAAAGGTAATTATTATTTATATTATCCTGGTATTGAAAATATGGTTTTTTTATATGCGGTAACCTTGTATCAGTATGTAGGTATACCTAATACCATAAAGAATTAATGAAATATGCCTAATTAATTGGCATCAACTTTTCCAAAGAGGAGGTTTTATATAAATTATGTTGGTAAATCATCTATGTATAGTCCATTCCGTATTCCATGCAGCAATATCGCCATGCATATCTAACATACTATTACATACTCTTCTCTTTGAAAAATAGTAGATTACGTACCGAGGCCGAAAGGGCTGCATTACTGTTGAGAGAAAAGTTTGCCCGCTGAAGCCGTAGGCCGAGGTATGTATACTATTTTATTCACAATCAGACACAGAAATCTTAAAAATATGCATATTTTAAATGCAAAATTTCGACAAAATTTCTTGTCAAACAAAAATTGTCATAATAAATATAAACACTTCCACCCGTTGCCAATGACAACGGGTGAAAAGGAAATTGTTTATTTATGCACATAAAATGCTTTACTTTCAAACACGAAATGGAGTGAGATAGGGCAACTTTACTGACTGATTGTGAATAACCATTTTTATTCACAATCAGTATGTAATGTATCATTTTCCGATGTTTTATAAAAATGGAAAGTGACCCATTGTTTTAAACAAGCGAGTAATATTTACTTTACTCCTGGCTTCCCAAAATCCTGGCTACTACAATTTTTAATAATGTTCATATTGGACAACCAATAACAAGCCATTACTCACTTGTCATTTGATGAGTAACAACAAAAAATTGTCATTAGTGACATATGTCAAATATTGACATACAAAAAATTTATAATGAAAAACATGTTTTAATTATAATTGTGTCTGATTGTGAATAAAATAGTATACAAACCTCGGCGAAAGGGCATTCCTGTCTCGAGAAATTGGCCGCTTCGGCCTACGGCCTCAACGGGCAAACTTTTCTCTCGACAGTAATGCTGCCCTTTCCGCCTCGGTATGTAATCTACTATTATTCACAATCAGTATGTAATGAGTCATTTTCCGATGTTTTAAATAATTGGAAAGTGATCCACTGTTATATTCAAGCCAGTAATATTTACTTTCCTCTCTAGAGAGGAAAGTGGTCACTTTCCTGGCTTTCCAAAATCCTGGTTACTGCAATTTTTAATAATGTTCATATTGGGCAACCAATAACAAGCCATTACTCATTTGTCACTTGATAAGTAACAACAAAAAATTGTCATTAATGACATATGTCAAATGTTGATATACAAAAAATTTATATTGAAAAACTTTCAAATGGCACATTTTTTAATTAATTGTGTCTGATTGTGAATAATAAAATAGTATACAAACCTCGGCGAAGGGACATTCCAGTCTCAAGAAATTTTTCCCTCGACAGTAATGCTGCCCTTTTCGCCTCGGTATGTTATCTACTATTTCTGCAAAAACTCAGAATAGATACTTTCAGGAAATATAATAGTATATTGTATTACAAGTGCAGAAAACAGCTCTTTATGTGCGAGTGTTTGAGTTTGCGACAATGCGACATGAGCGAAGCGAATGTCGCAACAAACACGAGCACATAAAGAACAGTTTCTGCACGAGATAATACACTATACTTTATCTTCGACCACACAAAATCAGTAAAAAACGCTTGATTATCCATATACAAAGTTTGACGTTAATTTTTCATTTGCGAACTGAATGACAGATGAATAATTACAGAGATATTTTTGTGATTCAAAAGTAGAATAATATATGGCGTACATATTTCTCAAATGTAAAATTCAATTTTTTTGGGAACAATATGAATTATATTGACAAATATATTATAAATGTTAAATAATATGTCAATTTATAGATAATTGTAAGCTTATTTTTTATATTTTCTGCCTAATAAATTATTCAAATTGAAGTGATTTTAATTAACGTGATTGACGTTAGATTGCGACTGTATTATGATACCAGTGCGCAAAGTAAAATTTTGCAAACCAAAATCGCATTCATAATCTAGCGTTTTCTAGTGTGGTCGTAGATAAAAATGTTTTCTGCTAGAGTTGCCATATCAATCAACTTAGAATACCGTTCTACCGGCTATATATAGATATGTATGTATACCGAGATATATTTACTGAAGAAAATCCATCTAATATTTAACGGTTATTTATCTCGTTATTGTCGGTGGTTCCCGGATTTCTTTCTTTTTTTTTATAACATATGAGAATAAGAGAAACAGACATTTCTTATTTCAAAAATGAGAAACATATCTCAAGTTTCTGCATTATTCAGTAAGAGCAAAAATAAATATGTTGGCACTAATAGTTTACACTTTAAAGCCGAATTTTTCTCTTGAACCTTCATTTGGGTTTACTTTCTCCTTTAGTTCTTTATAGACATGTAAGTGAAAGGTTTCATTAAAGAAAACAGCACAGAACAAATATTAGTGTTTTTTAAAAATTGTTTTGTTTCCATATTCTAAACATACCTTTAAGTATACCTAAATCAATTGTACAATTTGGATAAATGGAAATTTTACAATAGTGGGTAACTTAACATCGTTTGAATACAAATATTTACATGAAGGATAAGAAATTTCCATTTACGAACCTCCACCCTTGAATAGCATTGTATTTATCGATCGCGCCTCGATAACAATGTTAGCAATTTTTCCCTTGTTTTCCACATTAACAGCAATTTCCGTATCGCCCCTGAAAAAAATTACAATTATTTTTTTCCTTTCACTAAGGTATTTGATTTAAAATTCCCACTTGTTGTATATAACCAAAGCAAGAAGATTGTCGGGGCGCATAAATGCTATTACGGATAGATCGTCCCTTTGTTCAACTTCAGTTAAAGTGCCAACACGCACCGAGTCTGGAATAATAAATTTGGAAAAATGTCCCATTACATAAAACATTGGCTGTTTATAAAACTCCCCAGAGGATGCATTTACTAAAATAGGTGAATCGACATAGTTATTAATGTAATTCGGACCACCACTCAGATCGAGCGCCATATTCCAGTCAACCCAACCGCTTATGTTATACTCTAAATCCTGCAATTTGTTTTATTAAATCGTTCGCAAATATTCTAGCGTTTAAGCACCCACTTTGATAATATCTTCTGCATATTTTTCACCTCTTGCCCAACTACCAATCACTACTGACGGCTCAAGACCAAATATATTTAGATATCCTTTAAGAATATTTATTTTCTCATGCATAAATCGTAATACATTTTCAAAAACGCAACTTACCAGCGCATGCTTCTGTGGCTAGTTGGAAAAAACCTTCTTTTGTCGATTGTGCCAATTTATTGAGCGAAATAGGTAAATACTCATTTTCATACCAGTGCAAACCTACACCATCAGCGTATTTGATATCATCCAGTAACTACAATTTATTAGAATTTAATGTACATATTTATAATATTTATGTAAACTGGGTTTTCTCAATGTGTTTAGCGCACATTATATGTATACGTATGAATTTATGTGGGTCTTATCTAAGAATAACTTTACAAACCTTAGGAAAATATATTGGTAAACTTAATCGAGTGTCATCATGTAGTATAATTTTTAAATCTTTAAAATTTGAACTTCTTATAGTGGGTCCTAAATAATTGTTAACCCAATCGATCTGTAATAAATATGTAGATAATGAGAGATATCAAAATATTGCTCTTTTATTCGTATAGGTAATAGAAAATCTTTACCATTTGAAAAGGTAGCCAGCCAATGGAATTTAAAGTAGTATGTAGTAAACCATGGGATGGTTCGTTTTGAGTTGTAATACCCCAAAAACTAATATTCTGTTTCTCATATTCCTCAAAAAATCTTACGTAATAATTTGCCCATGTTTGATAGTATTTAGATATAAGAAAACTGAAGCTACCCCAATCATTATTTGTTTTCATCCATTTAGGAGAAGACCATGCGGAAGCGAATAATCTGAATGGTTTACCATTTTTCAATTCCTTGGCTTTCGTAATGTGTGGAATCTATAATTAACTTTTTTATCGTTATCTATGACATAGAAAAAATTAAAAGCTGTCTACATTGACCAGTAATTAAACCTACTTACTTTTTGAGTGAAATATAAGTAATTAGCACTAAATTTGCATATAAACATAAAATTATCAATCGTTTATGATAATATATAATGACAATAAATAAACGTAATATTGTTGGCTGTTGATTATTGACCTACCTTCAACTGTAAATCCTCTTTTTCCAATTTAAAATGTTTTAAGGTCTCGTCTCCATCGACATCGTCATACGAATATCCTCTTTCAGAAAAATCCGTTCCTCCAATTGGCACGCGACACAAACTATATTCCAAACCATCGTCAGCAAAATAGCTATTTAACAAGTTTGTTTGTGCTTCACTCGGAAGACTATTTATATTGATACCTGTAGAGTCGGTAAAGGCTCCCCCAAAGCCAATAATATTCTGATATTTTTCATTTATATTTACCCTAATATTAACCGATGATGTACTATCGATTATAAATTTACCAGTTGATTTGTTGATTCCCAACTTTTTTTGCGATGTTCTATAAATCTCGTATTCATCCGTATTTATTTGCCCAATTCTTGGTATGCTATCACAATAAGTTGAATCGCAAACACAGACTGTACCATCAGCGTAAATGCGTTCGTTACAAGGGTTGGCCCCTGTTTCAACATGTAACAAAAGTAAACAAATGACTAATGTGAACAGCAACATTATTGCACTAACTGTTTTATGCGTCTAGGTAACACTTGCTGACACTATTTATACTATAGGTATCAGGCCTGTATCAGGTATCTATACTATAGGTGTTGGAATAAATTTTCGTGTTTTGAAATTACTGTCAAGTAGGATTTTTACATACTATCGTGATAAAATTTTTTGATTAAAATATATTTTTTTGGATTATATGATATATGTATTCCCGGTTAAGAGGCTTAAAACCATAAAAAATAATTTTTCAATTAGAATAATGTGAACACCATTAATTGTAGAAAATAAACGTAATGGCTGCCGTTATTGCTTTTTAGTTTAGAGAATGTGTTTTATTAACTCTCTTTATGTAGAGAAATCTGAGTATGAGGTCCAGAATAAGAAGAAATTACCACTATTACTTTTATGTACCTAACCCTATATAAAATATACTTCCACTGATACATTCTTTTTTATAATTTAAGGAATTCGTTCGTACATTATGGGTTCTGGTCCTCATAAACTTTTAAAAAATTACCCATAATGTAAAATATAGGGTTCTTAAGTGTTGCACATAAGATTTTTCACAGGAAAAAAATCAACAAATTTCATTCGAGATTATTTGATGTATGCATGTACCCAAGTTTTATGTTTTCAGTAAAACGTTTTAACACAAAATGGTGAAATTGTATATAGCGAAAATAACATATACCTAAGATGACAAATGATTTTTATAATAAAAAAAAATTATATATGTACATATGTATGTATATGGATTTTATCTAAATGTCTAGATAATTGGTATAACAGTGCTATTTATTGATATTTACAACAATATAGTTTAAAGATAAATATGTGTAAATTACCTATATTAACATTAATTTGCTAAACTTCTCTTTTTATTAGCATTTGTAGTCAAATTCTATATTTAAAGTTAATGAGTATTGTTATATTTAAGGTAAACACATATACATAATTTTAAATGATAGTTATGTGCAGGTATTAGATAAGCGTACAGGTGTAACCTCATATGTTTATCAGAAATCAGAATTGATATATGATTACCTACCTTCTAATAATAGATTATAAAGAAAACATCCTATTTCATTATTTATCATTACTTTAGTAATTTATTGAAGTGATTAACAAATCACCTATTTATTGTTACAATTTAAATACTTATCCCTTTGGAAGCTAAAATTCAATTCAGGCATCTTTTTGTATAGCGAAATTTTATTATACAATTATTAAGTTCTAAAATAAATTAATTGTCAAATGTGCTGTATAATGTGGACGTATGTAGGTAATTAAATATACCTAATATGGCTACTTTTTTATGAAGATTAATAAATTAATATAAGCAAAAATTTGTGTATTTTAATAAATCACATATCGATATACCTAATTTAAGAAAATAAAATTTTAAACGTTAAATATTGCTTGTGCAGCTTTTTCCCTCTGTGTCTACCCAAGAACTTTTGTATCATCTTAGAATGTAACAATAGACAATTAGATATGTATTGTATCTGAAACTTACAGACTATATCGTCAATGCTATATCTTAATCTGACGTAATTTTACTAGGAACTATTAACACATGAATAGCGTCTTCATCTTTGAATACTAAAGGGAAGGATGAAGGATTTATAATTATATTCTAATAAGTCTAACCTATCAACTTGCTGGTAATATAGAATAGAATATCCCATTATTGTGAAAAACAGTGGCGTAACGATGGTTTTTGGGGCCTGTGTTCTAAATTCCAGTCCGGGCCATTTGCCTCTTATTTTCTTAATGTATAGTTACAATTTTTTATTGCTGATATGTATAATAGGTATGCAATTACGAATTTTTAAAATTGAAATTCAATAACCAGGCTAAAGAAAAAAAGGTTTGTTTCCTACTTTTACCTATTTTTTTAGTTCTTTTCTGTCCCATCCACTAAGTTTTTTTAGCACCATTCATTCTTACTATTCATCTGTCGTCAAGTACTCAATGACGAAATACATAATCTTACATATGTATTAACATTAATTCATAATACACAAAATACTCATAACTTATATGTAAATTCATATAAATTACTTTATTATTAAATTATTTTATATTATAAAACAGTAACTCCCAGCACCCTATATATAGCCACCCACCACCTCTCTAATCAATTAACACTAATTATAATTTATTTCAATCTATCATTAAAGGAAAAAAACTCACCCTTTTACTTTCTGTCTTAATTTAAAAGTCTCAATCTCCATATTATATCGATGCTTCGTATGAACACTAAAACTAAAACTTCGTATTAACCAAACTGCACTCTCTTTCTGCTTCTTTTCAACACCCGAAAAACCTAATTCATTATGTGACTAGGAATTCTCAGCTGGCCTCTCAATTCCAATCTCTCAAAAAATATAAGGTGCTTGTCATTACTAATAAACTGTTCCATTGTACTTCTCATTTCACCAATGCCTAAAATGGTGACCTGCATCTCTAATATCTCTAATCGCAATATACATTTGCGACTGCATCCTCGTGCTTCTAAACTGCCGGCCACAGAACCATAATTACAAATTTATTTGCGAATATTTTTATCACTACGTAGGACAACACGGCAAAACTTGCTCAATTGGATAAGCACGCACAAAATGACTAAACACTAAACTAAACTGTCTTAATACGACTAAAAAGACATTTTTTTGATAATGAAAAGATAAACACAAAATTTGATAGGTAAGCAGTAAGCACTAAACTGCCTGCTTTCGACTTTCATCTATTATAAAGAGACAAAGAATCATCTTAAATCACCGCTTAATATAAACAAACTAAAAATAGAAAATGCTTAATTGCGAAAATGTAAATTAATTATAGTATAGAGTTACAACAGACTTTCATTGATGTTAAGGTACCCTTTAAATTTATACCCAATATATGGAAATATGTTGAGGTATACAACATACCTTCAATATTTTATTTGTATATGCTGCAAATTTTGAACAATTTCCTTCTTAATTGTATTATACGAGTAGGTACCTTTTTTTTTAATTTTAGGAAAAGATATTTCTTTAATGTTGCCTTCTTTCGCCTATTTCATATAATTCAATTTTATACATATGATAAATTTGGACAGCATAAATGAAAAACAACCTTATACATACATATGTATACATATGTAGGTATACTTAATATTATATTTACTAACTGAATAGCTGAAACATGTACAGAAAAATTTTGAGTTTCTGCCGGAAGTCGGCATTATATTTACTATTTTACATAAAATATAATGTCGTATTCAAACTCGCCATTACACAATAAATCTACAAATACATTCAAACATACAAATAAATTATAAAATCATATTTTACTGATCTTTTATACAATTGTTGAATGTTCACTACATATTCCCTATGATATACAATATTATAGTTTTATACACATATGTATATATTATATTTCCCTCTTTTTTATACTCTGCTAGGCCGGAAGCCATTTCCTTATTCATATTCATTTTATTATAGTCATTTTGATATTTTGGAACGAATAATTGTGTTTTGTTGAATAATAAAGATTAATGAACTACAAAACGTACAATATACTGAAACAATTTTAGAAAAAAAGAATTTCAGCTTTTAGCTCATGAAACTTACATCCCTGTTATACACTTCGCTGAATTTATAACTCTATATCCGCATTGTACAAATTCGTGCCATTAATTAAAAAGAAGGAGTAATTCAAAAGTTTCACTTCCGAAAAGCTGCCATAAACATCCTGCGTTCTCACTTTTAACATTAATTCTTACAAGAAATCTGATTATTACCTTATTTTAACACATTTTATTTGATTGGTTATTAAATATAAAATGTCTTCCCACTTGTTCACTTGTTAAAATGATTTCTTGATTCTTGAGGTGTAACATAACTTCCTGCACGAAATGTGCATTAATACCTATACCAGATTTATAATATTAATATTTTAAATTAATCGAGTTTGAGGATATTAGGCAATTTTGATATCATACCTATACATTAATTATTAAAACATCGCTTGGTTGACCTCTAAAACCAAGATATGAAAATTATCCTCAATAATTAATATGTTACACCCATCATCTATTATAAATGGTTTATAAAATTAGTCCACCTGGACGCTCGGAAGTATTAACAACGATTCCATGTCAAATGTTCTGAATTAGTTTAACAACAATTCGAAATGTCCCGCTCGATGTATATAGAACATTGATTGCTTTGTAAAATTTAATGTGTACATCTGGCTAATTTAAAGTGTATGTGGGTCCCCGGTTCAATTTGAAACTATTTGGTATTTTAATGTAATACTCGACCAGAAATGCATTGAAATATTAGGAGAAATCAATTGCCTCATCTAATAACTTGTTGTATGAGTCTTATTTTCATTAAAGTCATCTATATATCTATCTCAATAGCCCTTTGAAATTTTGGTTCAGCAAATAAGTATTACCTACTTTCAGGTTCGCTCTCGGGATCGCCGCAGTTATAACATAATATAACGATAACCAAATTCTTAGTCAAACAAGATTCAAAATAAAGCCGAAATTCGCATATATAGATTGCCATTTCAATGAATTGAAACTTCGCATCACACCGAATGTACATACCTAATGCTGTATTTACAGCAATCTAATAACTATATCTTCAATTCATTAGTAACGTCCAATGTAATTGTAATATGTGTTAGAGTTTCTCGATAAAAGGTTTCACGAAAAAGTGTTAAATAATCTGTGTTACATTGTTGAACGTTTGAGTTTAAGCAATATAAAACGAAAAGAATGTATTTCCTAGAAATGCATTACTAAATCACACAAACCGGAAAGGAAGTAAATAATAATATTGACTACTAACTTACGAAATAAATTTGAGAGTAATATAAATTCATTCATTCATTTGAGAGTCATATAAATTGGGTCATTTATGGCCAATAAAGAATGGGTTATACCTAAGCGATTTTTAAAGATACCTAATTCAGTTACCTGTGTAGCTTATGGAAACTATTTATTAAGATGAGGTTCAATAAAGAATATTAAACACTCCAATTAACCTTCAATTAAATTTAAAAATATAATAGGAATACCTGCATCTTTAAATTCGGAAAAAATGACGTAGATCTTAAATGACTAATAAAGATCGAATATGTTAACAAAGTTGATGAATAATGATAACCTACGATAACAATTTTTGTGTTTTCGAAATGACAACCGTAATTTTTATTTTTTATCAATTATATTTTTGATTTCCTTATCAGATGCAATAATCCATGTCCTTAACATGTCAATAATTTTTATTTATCTAAATATGTATACACAATAATTAATGATTTTAACTTCTTTCACAATGCTTTTTGTACTTGGTAATGCAATCACATGTGTATATAACGCATATTACCTACATATTATTTTAATGTTAATTAAAAGGTTATTTGATTAAATTTGTATTATCTCCTACATGTAGGCTAATGAATGCTACATATGTATAGATAATCCATAATAGATACCTAAACCAGCTCTTTGATGAACGTTGTTATTGATTGTGCAGGTATGGTAAATATACCTAACTTAATTACATTACCTTACACATTGAACTGTAATGTGGGTAATGCGTTCCTACTTAATTGTATTTTTTTAACCCCCAGTCCTCATTTTAATCGACTGTGAATTTTTCAACTGATTTGCTTTGTTATAAAACATTTTAATTAATTGCGTGTAAATGATTATTTGCCATCAAGTGAATTTCTTCAGACAGAAATAAACGTTAACCACACAACGGCAATAAACATTGCACATCATATACATGATGTCTCTTGCGTGTTGAATGCTTAGCACTTTTTACTTCCATTATGTAGTCTAGTCATACAAAAACTAGCAGTTATGATCCATTTGGAGAAACCCTTTTATCTTGTATACAATACGTTTGTTTTTAAAATGTGAAAATCCAACAATAATAATATCAGTTTAGGTTCAAGTTCTATAATGTTTGTGAAAACATTGGTAGCTGTTGAGTTCAATATATCAGGACACATCTAAGTTTATTTGTTCAAAAGCACGAAATACAAGTCTATTGAACTTAATTTAATTTAAATTTCCGAAAAATTCATCAAACTTCGAATTTCAAACGCATCAAAAACTTTTACCCAAGAATATGTGTGAAATGAAACAATCAATTATCTACATATACCAAATGAACATGTGAATGTAATCTATAAACTAATTTGATAGCGAAAATGCTTTGTTTAATTTCCCTTTATCACCTTTTCTTTCACCTTCCCCCACTTCACCTTCCCTTTTCTTTAAAATCCCCACTTTTGACAACTTTGTCATTTTCTCATTTATTCATTTATGTACTTTCAAACTTTGAATTATTTGATCCATCTAGAATTTCGAATTAGATGTACCTACATGTGCCTCTTAAATATGTATATGTTTATTTTATTTATCATTCCTGAAAGAAGGGGAATAATTAAGGCCATCATGCAAATTATGTCGGTGTTGTAACCTACTTAACAGATAAATCAAATTAAGACAATTTCTCTCTTGCCTAGTAATCCACCTGTAAACATCTATATTTATTCAGAAAATTGAACATCGAATCATGCCTTGAAGCATCATATACATAATTTGTATAATGTAATAAGCACATAATATGTAGGTAAACCCAACAAATGTGTGCGCATATAACATTCTATCATTTCAGTAGTAGATATTATATCTGACTAAATAAATCAGAGTTGTAGCTCTGATGGCCATTCACAATAAGACTAATTAATCATATTCATTGTCAAGGCTTATCAAACTTTGACGCATATAAAACACATTTTAATTCCAGAAACAAATCAATGAATATTAACAGATTTGTTGAATATTTATTTATATATAAGTGTATATGTATATTTACAATTAATTCGCCATAATAGTCAATTTATTTGAAATTTGACTAATTGGGTAAGTGGATCAGAATGTAAAATCTGTTCAGAACAAATAAATAATGTAATACCAAGGTCAAAAGTCTATTGTTTAATCGAAGTGTATTATAAGTCCAAACATATATGCAGGAAATTTAGTGAAATGAAAATTGAATATTCATAATTACCTTCTTCAACCTAATTACATAGGTTTGTCGGTTCTATATCATGAAAATTGGAAACAACTACGGTAAACAGCATCTATCTCCAATATCAAAGGTACATAATGGAGTATAACAGAGTTAAGCTTTTGTATACACATTTCCATTGAGGGAAAATGGGGATTTGTGAATATTAAGAACATAAAATGTGCGTACCATGTTACGAGTAGGAGTAACCTACATTCGGTAATACTTTCGACAGTTTTTTTTACAAATGCAAAAGCTTTATTAGAAACAAAAGCGTAAATGTAAAATGAAATAACAAGAATTAGCAATAAATTTCACGTAAAATGAGAATCTGGTCAGTTAAATATGCAAATTTAATAATGCTACGGTAATTTAACTGGCTATAAACTAAACTGTTAAATAGGTACTTATTAAATATGCAATTTTAATTTTGTATTTAAATGAATCGCACGAATTATTTATACGGATAACATTTTTCGTTTCAGGGTTGAACTTACCTGGTTTACTGACACATATTTTTCAACCACAACGCTTCTTAAACGCCAGTCCTAACCATCCATGAATTCCTCCATACGCAATTTAACAAGATCTCTCGAAATGAGTCCAATAACAACTTTGGAGAATGCCACAGCGCTGGTGGATGAAAGAAATGAAAATTTAGCAAGATTTGAAATTGCTACCTTAGGCATTATTTTTCTTGTCACTGTTATAGGAAATTGTATAGTTTTGTTGGCGTTATGGACACGAAGAAGGTAAGAGAGATTTTGATTATGTGATAAGGCATTTTTATTCGCTGGAAGTATAACAAGTAGAATATGTTAAAACATAATAAATATTCAACAAAGGAGACTTCCTGAAATATGATTTGATTATGAATAACAAACAATTTTTCTCGTGTTGGCTTTCGAAATAGGTAATAGGAAATTTACAGTAATAAAACACAAAACTCTCCTTGCAGATGTACAGAGTTGTGTTTTTCATATTTTCAGGAATGAAACAAAAACCTATAGTACAATCACGAGCGGTATTCTTTAATTAAAACAAGAATATAAACACAATACAACAATCAAAGTACATACACTGAAATTTGTCGACTATAAATCTCTATCTAGGTACACCAATTCTTTTTTTATTGTAAGGGGAGCTAACTGACCCTAACCCTTCAACTCTTTCACAATTTTTCTTGTAAAAGTTTAAAACATCTAATTATACCTAGCCGAATGAAACAAAAAGGTTTTTTTATGAAAAACATATTTTTATTAATTATGAAATTTTATTAGCATCTTATATGCTGTAGGAGCAGCATAAGATGCAAATAAAATTAAAAAAGGACAATAAGATGTTCATCTTTCATTATGTAACAAAGAAATTGTAAGTTCAAACAAATACAAACGTAGCCAGCAGGCACTTTCCCATTGAACCCTTCTAAAGCTGACCCTACCCTAATAATTGAATATTCTTTTTTTAGGTACGCCGGAAGAAAAAAATTATCCCGGATGTATTTCTTCATTTTACACCTCAGCATAGCTGATTTAATAACCGCCTTCCTTAGCGTCTTACCACAATTTGCTTGGGATATAACATTCCGATTTCAGGGTGGTTTCATTTTATGTAAAGTAATTAAATACGGCCAAACTTTGGGGCCATATCTGAGTTCATATGTTCTTATGGCTACCGCCATAGACCGACACCAGGCAATCTGTTATCCGTTAACGTATTGTTCATGGACGTCCCGACGATCAAAAGTAATGGTTTACTTGGCATGGATTTGTAGTTTGGTCTTTTGTGTACCACAAGTACGTATATATAAAGATCTTTTTGTCATTAAATTTGTAATTAAGTTTTGTTGTTCTCGTCATTCCTTTTATTCTAAAAAGGCCAGGTATATTTGTGCTGGAGAAAGAGATTAGATTATTTGTACATGCTGTATGTAGCTGTTCTTTGAACAGAATAACGCGCTAATGCAATTAGTTTTTTTTAATTTCAGTCGTATATCAGTGTCACATATTGTTTTTTAATTTGAAAAATGAAGTTCGAAAAGAAAAAAAAGCACTTAATAAGCTCAAAGCTTCATATTATAATTAGAAAGCTTCATATTCCGACAAGATAACAATATCTTTTGAATATATTCATATCATTGATATCATATAATTTTTTATTGCAAACAAAATATACGTCGTTGTGTATATGTGTATAAAGATATCATTAACAGTTTGGGTGAAGTCGCATCTAACAAAAGTCGTTCAGCGCAGAATGTTGATCCAATTAAAATGAGAATAAAAAGAAAAGGTGGCGTATTTAATCATTGCTACTCAAATATGGTTTCTTTTTAGTTTGTTTGCTATACACATTGGGAAATGTTTTTAATCGATTTCCGGTATTCTCTTTTAGATTCAGATACCCAATATTTTTTGCGATTTTTTCATTATAAAATAAATTTATTTCCAATCAGTCTGTAATTACGACATTTTTAACATATTTTGGAGGTCGAAAGGTGTCGATTGCTGACTTCGTGAATCTACAACATTACCTACCCAGTGGTTGCCGGGACAGCGGGCCGAAAGTATATTTTTAACTCCGTAATTTCATGACCCGTTCGCAACGATTAAACAAGTTGTTAGCAACCAAAAAATTATTTGTCATTTGATGAGAGTGACAACAAAAAATTGTCATTAGTGACATCTGTCAAATATTGACATAGAAAAAATTTATAATGGAAAACATTCAAAAAACGAGTACTTGGTGATGAATATTACTTAATTTAAATACGAATTATATACGTAGCACATTAAGAAATTTTGAACAATAACGCACAAAGTGTCTAAGAATTTAAGTACAATATACTTGTAGATAATTTATTTCCATAGTTTTGTTGCAATTATTTAAATTTGTCCTAAACTAACAAACCTAATGGTTATTGTTTGGGTACATGCTCTACTAGCTTAAATTACAGTTCTTTAGATTATGTTGTATTATGAATTTAATGTGCTTTAAGTATAAATACCTAAGGCTTTTCCTGCCATAGATATGTAGAACTTTGTATGTGCTGGCAATCTCAGTAGACACATAAATTTTGAAGAAATGTAAAGTTTTATGCATATGTTAAATTTGAATTATCTCTTTGGATATTTGGCAAAATGAAACAAAAACTCTCAGTTTTATTAAATTTAAATGTGTTTTCACTCGAATAAACTCTCGGTTTTGCTTCATTTGTATATAGATAATGGAGATTTTGGATAAACATTCAAAAAAAAGGAAATATATATAGATCTATCTACATGTTGCTACATTCATGGCTTTTATTGTAAAAAATCAATTTTTTTCTATACATATGTCATTGTATAAAATACCATTGTATAGTATACCTTACATGTTATTCAATCATCATGTAGGTATACTTATTGCAAATAATATGTATGTATATGTGTATGTAGGTATTGTACGTAAAGTACACATATTTACCATATTAGTGGATGGTACGAGTTCATGTTAATTGTTAATGTGGATGTATTTTTCTCTATATTTTGCCTTCAGTTAATTTAGTATACGGAAAAACTTTTATTACTTAAACTTCCTTGAATTAAACTTTATCACGGTGTTATAGATTAAATTTTGTTTTACTGTGCATTTAATACAATTACAAATGTTTTACTTTATCTATTAACACAAAATGGAACAAATAACGTACTTTTTTTGTTATCTAAACATTTATTGCGAGTTCCACAACTTTAAATTTATTTGACAAATTAATAATTAATGGGTAAAACTAACAATTTGTTAATTGGAATATGCTGTTTATTACTATAATGTGACACAGTAACGCATTATTTAGTCACACTACAACTATTTGATGGCATGCTCCTATACATATATATATATTTAATTTAGCAATTGTAGAAATTACTCGTTATTCAATTGAAATCACATTTAATAAAAGGGCAAATCGATATACCTACCTAAATCGATAATATAAAACTTCATGTGCTTGACATGGGAGTATAATTTCAAAATAACAGTTAAAAATTCAACAATGGGTATATTTTCGTTCACGAAAGATGTTTGTGGTTCTGCAACCATTAAAAATAGGTACCTATGGTTGAAACAATGATTTTTGATTGTTGCAGAACCAGAAACATTCGTGAACGAAACCCTAGGTAAAACCATTTCAAGATAAGCAAATTTCATTCATAATTTTTTTATTTGATGTTATTTTTGAACTAAGGTTTAAGCTTGATAAAATAATGTTTGACATTACCTAATTTCCTTTTTTATGTAGATAGGTGTAATATGAGTATTTAGATTTTTTTAATTTAAATGATAAGTAATAAGTCCCCTTTTTTTTGCCCTAGTGCACTCAAAGTGAAATTTAATATCAAACTCGCAGAAGTAAATCGAATCACGTTCTACCTACCTACATATATCTGATATTCTTATGACAGATGAAGAACATTTACTTCCTATTACTTTTATAGATAATACATTTAGTTTAAATTATAGTCTTCAATCAAAAGGTCATTGGCGATTAAGACAATGATTTATTTTCGAAAACAGCCTTAACGGACAGGTTCATAGGTATTTGAGTAGCTAGGTAAATTAAGAACTTTAGTCCTATGTATTATTGTGTTATTCATAGATAAATAACCCATTATAAGAGTTTTCCTTCCAATTTGTTTCTTGTTTTCCCATTTGGCTAAATTACGTCTTTTAATAAATCATAATAGGGTTTAAGATATACATATAACATCTCCTACATACCTATGCGAGCCTACATGTTACCAAATAAAAACAGTAGATCCTTTTAATAAATTGTTTCTGCACAATGGAGAAAGACCCCCTGTGAGTGCTGAATATACGGAAAACAGACCTTTCTCGACACTTTTATATTTAGACACTTTAGCCTTAAGCCTATTATATAAGATAGATTAATATCAAAATTTTGTTAAAAAAGTGTCCCTATGTGCCTGAGTCATATTATGATCAATCATTAGGTATTGTGAAACGACCAATTAATAACTCTACTTCCCGTTTTCTAATACCTCGTTACTTTTCAGATAACTATTTTTTCTTACCAAGAAGTTGAGCCAGGTTATTATGATTGTTGGGCTACATTCTCACAACCTTGGGGTGAAAAGGCCTACGCTTTGTGGTAAGCACAATACTGCTTGTCTCTTTAGTTAAATGTATATCTGACTCCCACATTAATAATACCTACCATTTTCGTATTTACAAATGAAACACCTGCAGGGTTTTTAATATTGAAGTGTTAACTAAACTTTATTGGCAGTTGAGTAAATTCCATGCAAAAAGTTGTTTTTCATTGTAATTCTTTTTCCTATATGTGTTATTCTAATTACATAAATTTTCATTTAAAATTTCTTATATTAGGCGAGGTTCGTGTCCAGTGTCAATTGTACGTACAACTTTATTAACTATTATTAAAAATTCAAAAAAAACCTTTATATCAAGGTACATAAATTCTATTCAAAATGTCTATATTGTAGGTATAATGAAACACGATATTATGTACATAATGCTTTTAACGGTAGCGATATTACTTTTATATTGTTTAACTTTTGGAAGCTAAACGCTAAATTTTAAATTAAAATGAAACTATCAACTATACCTAGTTATTAAATATTACCAGACAAGCTCCATTTTAAAAGTAATCGATTTTAGTATAAACCATATTGTTGAGATTTATTGGCTATAAATAATTGTAATTATTGATGATTTATTTAAACCTATTACTCGCAATAAAAAATAGAATTTAGTATTATAAATTAGCAAAAAATGAACACCAATTTTGCAGGTACTGCATTTCAATATTTATTGTTCCACTTCTCGTATTGGTCTACACTTACTCTTGCATCTGCAAAGAAATTTGGCACAGTTCTGAATCAAGTTTACGGCCTCGAAGTTCACAAAAAAGCTCTAATGGAAAGAAAGCCCCATTAATTTCGCGTGCAAAAATTAATACTGTTAAACAAACAATAGCTGTCATTGTTATGCATATTGTATGCTCAATGCCGTTTGTAACTGCTGTTTTATGGGGCACTATGTATCCTGAAAGCGATTTCAGAGAAGGTAAGCACAATTAAAATTACTTATATACAACATACAAAAGAATACATACTTCCTTTTAGTTCTTTAACTAATTCAGAAAAGGGGAAGGGGATACCCATTCAAAGTTTTTAAAATGTCTCGATTTTTCAAACTTTCTTTTACGCAATCCTTCTCTTTGCCAGACATTTATTTGTTTAAGATTTCCACGCTATTTTTTGAAATTCAGCACGATTTAATGTATTCGGTGCAGGATAAGTTTTGTATAAACAGTTTCTGTTTTTTTTTCTTTTTTTTTTTTGGTTTATTATTAAAAACTTAATATTTTTTCTTTGAACTGTCAACAACATTTGCAATTGTTATTTACTGATTTGTAAACGGTTGGGTAACTAATTCATTAATATAATTTCTAATTTTGTTTTTAGGTACTGTTTCAGTAATTATTTCCTTACTCTTCAGTCTTAATAGCTGTGTAAACCCTTGGATTTATCTAGCATTCAATAGGGAACTTCCAAGACTTCTTGTGCGACACTACACTTCGTCGCGTAAAAATTATCGCTCTGGAGGTAAGCTTTTTTTGCATAGTGATTTATATTCTTCGGAAAAAAATTACCTTTTTAGTCCTTTTTGCATGAGCGAATAAACATATGTAGATGTACATAAACAGGTATTTTGTAGAATTCAAGCGCAATTGAAAAAAACATACCGTTTTTATTAAAAATTCCTAAACTGGTTAAATTGGTATACCTTACCTATTACACGCTTTCTTTCCTTGAAATTTTTTTTTAATATCAGAATGTAGAAAAAAATATTCAACGATGGTTCATCATTTGTTGTAGGTATCTTAACGATCATGTAGTTCAAAGTTTTCGTTTAAAACACAATAGCAAACTTTTTTTACATAAATTATTGACATAATTTCTGGATAAATGCCGATTGGAAAATTTTATTAACCTTGATTTTTATATTCGCATCGTAAAATACCAAAATGACTAACTAAATGCTGAATCTATAAAAATTTAATAAAACCAAAAATAAACGTACAAGTTATGACTTCACGACCGCTCACAGTTATATCCCTCTATGTTAATTTTTTCATGTAAAAAAATTCCCGTGGTTTTGTCCGTCTAGCTGTTTTTTGGTGTCGGGAATAGACAATCAAATAATATTAGCATCATTAAGAATAAAACAGCAAACAGCATTGTTTCGGGATTTTAGAGGGATTAAGATCCTTCATGAATATTTAACTATTATTATGTTTTCCCTGATCCTGCGAACGAAACGCATGTAGGTATTATTAAAAGATTTTTATGCAGTTAATCTTGGTGAAGAGTGAGTCAATTTAAAATTAATTTTTTCAAATAAGGTATATAGATAATATAATAAGACATCTATTCGAACTACAAAGAAAGGATCAAGTGCAATTTATTGGTTACAATGTAATATCCCATTATAATACATAATTAAATTGTCATGTTGAATGGCTCTTCAAGTTTTAATAAGCATTTACGTAATTCAATGACTCGCAAAACTTTTCCACTGCATGTGAAAATTAAATATAATAGGGAAAATATCGTAATTTGTCATCATCGTAATATTGATCACTCTCGAACGAGCTTTGACAGTTGATTAAAGGGAATTGCAAATTGACTGGGCCTGATTTATAAGTTCATTGACTTTAAAATTGCGTTAGATGATATTGACCAACAAAACTGTAGATTGTTAGAGTGTAATAATAAATTGGAAATTTTTTTCAGGTGGCCACAGTCCAAGTAACTCTTCTGGTGACGTACAGAGTACCTCACTTAGACCATTCTCCAGATACAGTAGCAGATTGAATAAATACCCCTACAGACAACACCACAAAGCTCAGTATAACAATAAGAAATGGATTGTCACAACAGCCACCTGAGACTGGGAGAAGGGTGGTGATATTATGCGCCGCCGGAGCAGTATTAATGACGATGATATTTCCGGTTCCTCGTTAATTGAAACCAGTGAATTAATGACTGAATTTACTGATGTGGATATTGTCGAATCTGTGATATAAAAATAGCGCACTTTTTAGAAAAAGTGACCAATTTATTTTTGATTTCTCAACTTTGTACCTGCTGTCGTCACTTTCAAAAATTGAATATTATGAATTGTAAAATGAAATTAAAATATTTAATAAAGAACGAGTTTTTATTATATGTACATATGTTTAATTTTGTTGTAGCATAATTCGCGATTGCAACGAAGCACTTTTTTATGCTTTAATTAAATTGCAGCAGCAATTCATTGAGTGCGAATTTTTTTCTTTCATGAAAAAACTAATTGAATATTGTACATTTTTCCGCACAATATATTAATAAAACTGTCAGCAACACGCAGTACAAATTTTAACATTGAACGTGAATCTTTTAGAATTCTGATAGAGGTCACTGAAAGCGACACTAGATCAAAGTAATAACAGAATACAAACAAATTTAATGATATTGATAATGATCTCTTACCATGTCTGAATTACAATATAATTCTTCTAGTATTACTACGACATTTCCGTAATCATGGCTGACACATCGAAAAAAATCGAAGAGATAAAAAAGCACATTGCCTGCATACCTGATTTTCCAAAACCTGGAATAATATTTCGGTGAGCAGTTGAATGTTAAATCACATTGTGCGACGAGCAAAGAACAAACCATTAACATACACCTCTGACTCTTTCCTTAGGGATATATTTTCAGTGTTAAGAAACCCGGAAGTGTTCAGCGATTTACGTGATGTATTAGTAAGTACTGCAAGATCATTGCATCCACCTGTTGAATGCATAACTGCATTAGATGCACGGGGTTTTCTTTTCGGACCTCTGATTGCATTAGAATTAAAAGTTCCCTTTGTACCTATTAGAAAAAAAGGGAAACTTCCAGGTCAAGTCCAGGGAATTACTTATGCATTGGAATATGGGGAGGTAAACTTTTTAATCCATTTTATTACCATAATTTTCACATTTGCGATTTAATTTCGTGAAATTGCCTCGTTCCGGTAACTTTTTTTAGGACACATTGGAGATTCAGGAGGGCTGCATTAAAAAACACCAAAACGTGTTAATTGTTGATGACCTTCTTGCCACTGGTGGTACATTGAAAGCAGCATGCGATTTAGTTGGCAAATTAGACGGCAACGTAATTGCGTGCCTAGTAATTATGGAATTGGTGTCATTGAATGGCAGAAAAAATATTCCGGCAACAATATATTCACTTATTAATTTTTAAATATAATGAACAATAATTCCTGATCACTATATTCCTATAACTATGTATTTGCCTGAACAAAGCATTTATAGCATTTATATTAAAAATAATAAATTTCTTTGTTACATGTAAAGTTGTTATTGATCTTTTGGTTTAATTACGATTTTTCTCCCTAACAAATCCATTGTGCACTTGTGTTTCTTTTCTACTTCTGAGTCGGAAGAACTGTTGTCATCGGTGGACGAATCATCATAACAGCCTAAACCTGGTAAAACGGCAACACATTTTAAAGCACTGCTTTTATTGGCAATGAGGACAGATTCTTGAATCGATGACTTCTTGGGGCTACTGTCTTCTTCGCTACTTTCGCTAATTTTTCGTTTGTCCGCCTTTTTGATAACAACACCTTTGAGTTGCTTTTGTAAGGCATTGCGTTGTGGATTTATTGCTTTTGGTTTTGTTATAACAATGTCATTGTGTATTCTTTCTTTTATTGACTTTTCTTGCAATATAGCTACACGATTTCGATAATCATTTAATTCCAATTCCTCTTCTATTTCCTTCCTCCTGTCGGCTGCTAATTTTGTTCTATCTACCAAATCTAGAAACTCAATCTCATCATCATCCAATCCTTTTATCATATTCTCTAAAAAATAGCAATATTAATCCTGGAACTTTATTGGTTTCCCTTATTTCATTTTACTTAGTTTATGAGCTTCTTCATATTCCAGATCCTTTTTTTGCTTCTGTTCTTGAAGTCGATCGAATAAACTGCGACCATCAAAGGGTTCTTGAGGACGTTCTTTAACAAACACAGCACGAAAATGGTAAACAGATGAACACATTATTAAGTTTCTTACCCAAAGGGTCGTCTGCTTGACGGACACGTTCCCATTCTTCTTGACGTTTTTTACGAACTTCAGCTAACTCTGTTTCTGTTATAAACCCTGAGCTCATTTTTTTATAGAATATAAATTAAATATAGCAGAAAAGAGTATAGGATTTATTGACACTCAAAGATTGACATAACTGAGAGGTTAGAAATGCAGTAGGCAGATAGGTAGGGGAATGAAATTTTTACCAAGGCGCTAAATTTAAATTTAAACTTTTCGAAAGTTCATTTAAAATTAATGAGCTTTAAATAAAGATTAATAGGATATATAGTTAAAGAGGTTCGCACAAATATTCGGCTATTCAGAATAGTGAAAAACCATATTAAAAATACTTCATAATTGTACAGAAATATTGATCCACAAGTGTACAGTCACACATAAAGGAAAACTTTGGAAAAGTGTACAGGGCCGTAATCATTTAATCTTTTATATTTTCCTTAAATAATTCTTTAATTTGTTTTCTAATAGTAATAATAATAGAAATTAAACATTACTTTCTATTGCAAGAAAACAACAGAATAGGTATATCCTTTTATAGAAACCAAAAATGAACACATTTTATTGATTTGCGTTACGAAAGCACTAGTAAATCCACCCCTCGTTGTAAACTCATGCGTTCAAAGGGGATGCTGTGAATGTACCAATCTAAAAAGTACACCGCCGCCAAGATGGAACACATGAACATTTAACTGAAGCATTTTCGTTAAATAAAATGCTACAAATAATTTATTCAAAAATCTCTTAACGTGTATATTATTATTAATTTAACAAAGTGCAACAATTAAGAAGTGAGTAAAATACGTTTTACTAGTTTCCTCATAAATAGCTACATATTGATTATTATTAGATAATCTGTTTAAAAAAAAGACTGCCACACTCGTATAAATATATATTTTTATCCATCTTGGCGCGGTGTAAATAAGAAATCAATATCCATTTTTCTCGAAAAACTATCAATTTTAGTCTTTAATAAAAAGAAATGAATCGACTTGGAAATATTCGCTTGCCTCCACTATCGGCCGCTGTGAATGTGGCTGGCCAAATACGTCGCCAAATAATACCGGACCGGAATCGTGACGATGGTGGACAGCATCGTCCGCCAGGAGAGCGTGTACATTTCGCTCAATTGAATGAAAATCACACGAATCACGGGGGAACTGAAAATGAACACCACGAATTAAGCAACATGAAAAGCACCAATCCGTTCCATACCATGGAACAAAACAGTTTTCAAGAGGACACCTTCAACAATCCTGACGATGGTTACCAGAACAAAAGCGGTCAGAGTCGTATGTCTTCTGTTGACTTTTCCGATGGGTCGGACTTCGTAGAAGGAAAAAGTGATGTGAAAATTAACGAATATCAAGCCGCATGGAATGTAACCAATGCAATTCAGGTAACAATAAATTCTAAACATTGATCCATATAATAAACATGTTAATGTGTTGCTTTTAGGGTATGTTTATCGTTTCATTGCCATTCGCCGTCCTTCGAGGCGGTTATTGGGCAATTGTTGCTATGGTAGGAGTCGCATACATCTGTTGCTATACTGGCAAAATCCTTGTGGAATGCTTATACGAATTTGACAAGCAAACTGGCCGCCTTGTCCGTGTACGTGACTCGTATGTCGCCATTGCGAAGGAGTGTTTTGGGAAAAAGTATGGGGCGCGGGTGGTGAACATCGCCCAGATCATAGAACTAATGATGACTTGTATCCTGTACGTGGTGGTGTGTGGGGACTTAATGTTTGGTACGTTCCCAAATGGTTCCATCGATACACGATCGTGGATGATGCTGGTCGGAATATTTTTGATACCGTTAGGTAATGAATTAAACGAAATTTATTCGCAACAATCTTCTATATTTTTTTTTCAGGATTTCTGAAGTCTTTGAAAAGTGTCAGTCTATTGTCTTTCTGGTGCACCATGTCGCATATTCTAATAAATGCAATCATAATTGGCTATTGTATCCTTTCAATTGGTGACTGGGGTTGGAGCAAAGTGAGATGGTCCATTGATATTGAGAATTTCCCCATCAGTTTGGGTGTTATTGTGTTCTCTTACACATCGCAGATTTTTCTACCGACATTAGAAGGCAACATGGAGGATCCATCGAAGTTTCAATGGATGTTGGACTGGTCGCACGTATGGGCGGCCGTTTTTAAAGCCGTTTTCGGCTATATATGCTTTCTAACGTTCCAAAACGATACGCAACAAGAAATAACAAACAATTTACCGTCGGCCGGCTTCAAAGGATTCGTCAATTTGTGTTTAGTTGTAAAAGCTCTGCTCAGTTATCCGTTGCCGTATTATGCGGTCTGTGAGCTTTTGGAACGAGCTTTTTTTCGCGGTCGACCGAAAACACCGTTCCCAACAATTTGGGCATTGGATGGTGAATTGAAGGTGTGGGGATTGGCATGGCGTATCGGTGTTATAGTATTTACAATTTTAATGGCCTGCTTTATACCTCATTTTTCAATTTTAATGGGCTTTATTGGCAATTTCACCGGTACAATGCTAAGTTTTATATGGCCATGTTATTTTCACTTGAAACTGAAACGCGAAACAATGGACACTCGTGCCATCGCATTCGATTACTTTGTAATCGGATTGGGATTCTTTTTTAGCATTGTTGGCATTTACGATTCAGGGAACGCTCTAATCAAAGCGTTCTCAATTGGTCTTCCATTTTAAATGTTATTAATAAGGGTTGTTTATTAATTTTTGCCTCCATATAATAGGTACATATTAATATATATAATAGTTAATCATGAAATTTAGTTAATTTAAGAGTCAACGAAGTCTTCCATTTAAATGAGAACGTTTTATGCCTTGATGAACAAATTTTGTCTTCCAATTTGACCTAAAATTTAAAAAAAACAACATATATTATTGTAAACGTGAAAATATTTATTTTAGAAATTAATAAGGATAATTGTATTGAAATATTTATTGAAAATGTGTTGCTATAGTGAGTTGAACGGTTTCAATTTGTGTCAGAAGAATATAATAGTGCAAAGTATATACTTTCTTTAGTGCTTAAGAAAATTTGACAATAAATTCAAATGACAATTATTACTTGAGCAATAACTATTTATAAATAGAAAAAATTAGGGCATTTTACTGAAGCACTGATGAAGAAATCAATTCCATTTCTGGCAAAATAATGAAACCGACATAAAAAATTTCCGTGTTTTCACGCCGATCACTTTCAAACAAAAATGTCTTCCAGATGGTTGAATATATCTATCGATATATCTAGTGTATCTTAATGTCTTCCTGAAAAATCATTTCAAAAAGTATATTCATATATGTATTATGAATCAAATTATTTGCTGTTTATAAATGTATTATGTATAATATTTATATTATATACAAATTATTAAATATACAGAAAATATACATACAGTTAGCGATGTCATCACAAGAAGGACTGAAATATAGCAGTACCTATACTTGTTATATTTCAGTTGTGTACTATAATTGTTAGGGTTGTTAATAAAATTGTTATTAATGTGCCAGGTTTATTTAAGAATAACCTTTTCAGTTATACACATGTATAAAATATAAAATTTAGTATTTTGTTTATTAATATTAGCTCATATAGGGTATTTCTTTATTGAGAAGAGAAATTTTTCTATTTTGAAAATATATCGTTATAGTTATTTTATTTATTTTAAATAATATTTAATTTTTATTTATGATGGTATACTGGATAAATATTTACAATTAGTTGAATATTTTATACATATCACGGTGATTTTACAATAAAATGAAAATAAAAGTTAGAATTTAGCATGTATAAAATAACTCAGCTGTAATAAGAATCAATTAATTGTTGGCAAAATTGTAAAGAAATGTGTAAAATTAATAAAGAAATAGCGAAACAAGTGAATATATTTTTATTGAAACAAAATAGGAAATTCACACACACCAATAAGTGATATATTTATACCTATAAGTAATATATTTATACACATATGTACTTAGGTAAGGTAACAATTCTAACTAACAATTACATTTGTAGGTACGAAAAGTAAAAAAACAATAAAACCACCTAAATAATATTTATACAACATAGGTTTTTGTGGTAACTTTTTGACTAGATTGAAGACGGCGACTTAAACTTAGATTAATTTGATTTGGGGTGTTGGGTAACAATTTCAGTCGACACAAATAATTCAGCTGTGTTCCTCCTGAACTGTCTTGCCACTATAAAACATTAACAAATTAGAAATTAAATTGAATTTAAAACTTAGAAACAACTTTTAACTAAATACCACCATCAACTTTAATCTCACATGGAAGCAAAACTGTTCAAAACCTGATCACGAATCTAAACACAATAGCGATACTTACATTTTTCAATTGAGGCCTTCGGCGGCATTTCGATTGGAAATGGAATAAATTCTTGATCGATTTTCGAAACTTTCTCGACAATGCACAGTAAATGATTGGATTTAGAGCGGAATTGGTATGACCCAAAAACAATAAATACTTTGGTAGATGTTCCATAGAGTTTTCGTGTAGATCAGGAGAGATATTATAATCGTTCAAAAGATGGTATAAATGATGAGGCATCCAGCATATTGCAAAGATAAACGCCAATAAAAGAAGTATGCATGCGACACGTTTTCGATCTCGTATTAATCGGTTCCTCTGGAAATGAAATTTTTTTAGAGATTTTTTCCACTTTGCATCACATTCTAACAAAGCGGAAATTAATCAAACTTTTATCATTTGAAAATTACTTAACCGGAAATTTCCGTCTAATAACAATTTCAATTAAAACTTTATGTTAGTGCATCAAAACGGACATAGGTCCATGCGGGTTATAATACTTATAATAGAGGTTCAAGTTCCAAATGAGGAAAGTATTTAAACTTCTATATAATACACACTTGTTGGCAGGACGAGAAGCCCTCATCACCGTCGAACGGAGGCATTGCAGAGCACAAAGTGCGGCCCATCATTGAATAAGCAAACAACATTATCACACCTACAACAAACACTATTCAAAATTTATCTGATGGCATTGTTGTCAATTTTGACCTGGAACTGCAAACATCACAACAAACCACACCGTACCGACAACTTGTTGCATTGGCCACTTATCTGGCCAGTCTTCTATGCAATATGATAAATTTGGGAAAATTGCATCGGTTTTTAAACTAGTCACATCTAAAAGTGGTGAGAAGATTATCGAAGAAATCGCCCACAGTGATATGATTATGCCGATTGTGGACTTTTTTGTGAAACATCTATGGTGCATACCAAATGGCTTGGTTATTGCTAAATATCGATCTACAGCCATTGTTGTAATTGTAAATATACTTGATGCCACTGAAATGCCTGGAAAGTAATACATATTAGGATTACTGGATCGTACATTCAATTGTAGTATAGCTTCTGTAAATAAACCCCGCTTGATCACGTTTTCATCGATTTGGGTTTTAATAAAGTGCGTTAGCATGTGTAGTCACCGGTGAATTGAAAAGTTCATATTTTTAATTATAGCGTGTCTTGATTAAATTTACTCCTTTAATTAGATTGGAGTGTGTACTTGGCGTTTTCCAAATGAAATGTTGTTATGATTAAATCATAAAGGCCTGGTTTTTCTTTATTTCATAAAATAGATGCTTGCCTGAAAGGTTTATTAATAAATATCTCGTATGGTTTCTTTATTTTGTTTTGTAATAAACGTTCAAAGTTTAATGAATAAAACGCAACAAATGGATCGTTTCTCGAACAGCATCTTCTCGTATCGTATCGCTTTGAGTTCTGTGAGTAAATAGAGTAAAACTGAAAAATATATGTTTCTGCGCTGTTGGTTAATAATATATATGATGATGCAGAAAACCATATAAAATATTTTTCTATTTTAATAAAAGTTCGTAAATCATTTAGGTATAATGGAAAATTAAATCACAAGCAGAAGCACGTAAATAAAAATTTACTTTTCTTAATTTCGCCTATGAAATTACGTTAAAGTCGTGGTTTGTTTAATTATGGTGATAAATGAGTTTTTCTCTCGGAGAAAAAAATCTTCCAGAAAAATAGAATATGGAACTAGAACTAAAAAGAAAAAAAATGTGTCTATTGTATAATGGAACATCAATATATCACCATAAATACAGACATATAAGGTCATAAATTTGTTAGGTACCTACATTAAATCTGCAGGTTTCATGTAAAATTGGGAATTATTCGAAAAGTTATTCAAAAAAATTTTGTCTGTAGGTGATATAATAATACTCCGTATTTTGAGAACAATTGCATCATTAATTCCAAACTGAAGGGCCAAGATTTTTTTTCTCTTTAGAAAGTGATTTTTTTGTGATTTACAATTCTTTCCATATTTAAGTAAGTAAGTTCAACAGAGATGTAGGCAACAATAAATCATGCTTGTATAATAGGGAAAAAGCTATGTGGTGTGAATTTGATGTGAACAAAACGGCGGAAGAGATAAAAAGAGAGCTAGTGTTCGTGTCACGAACAAGATGCGATTTCATTCCGTTATTCTAAAACAAATGTCCAGAAAAGTGATGATAAAATTATACGATTTTATTTTCGAAAGTATTCCAGCAAATTGGGGTCGTAATTCTTTTTAATTGATAATTTAGTGGAGACCTAAAAGTTTTTAATGTGATCTGTGTGTATGATCGATGATGAGGCGAAAAGTTTCACCACCTTCGACAAATATTGAAGGTCCGTTTATTACTGTTTACCTACACATTTGATTTATGGCTTTCAACCTTGACTGTAACAATAATGTTTAACAAAACAGAATTATCCGAATATAAACTGAAATACTGTGAAAATAGGTATTAATAATCCGAAAACAAAGCTAAAGCCGCCAGTTGTTTACATGTCTAAGCGGTCCTGTCTCTTAATTAAAGAAAAAAACTGATCTGTTCTATATTCTATACTAAACACACGTACATAAAAAAAATAAGGTTCAATTTACTTACTTTGGAAATATACTGTAATTTTGCACATGTATTCTGGAAAATAATTTTCAAGGGTGTACGCCCTTAGTATAGCAGTGGGCATACATATTAAGGTAACCAATAAATCAGCTACTGCTAAATTGACCAGTAGATAGTTAGTGACACTGAAAGGAAAGTTGCATTTTTTATAAAAAAATCAACACATTTACAATCACACTTACTTTCTCATGTACTGATCCTTAATCACAATTATGATAATTATTATATTTGAAATAAATGCCAAAAAGAGTACAATAATGTAAAGAATAATTAATTCATGAATTTCATTTTTAAACGAAACTTCTATACTGTCAGTTGTGTTATTAAAATCCATTGATTATATGTTTAATAAGTTGTAATTATTTTACAAAATGATCCATTATCGATGAGGATGACATATTGACCAGAATAATCTGTTAGGATAATAAAATATTTGCCCTGTAAATGAAGAAGTAATTTAGGCAAAAATAGATGTATGTAGGTACGATAATTATTATTAACTGTTTCAGCAATCATGAAACTAATAATTAGAAATAACAAGCACTTTTGATTTACTCGTATTTTGCGTTTGCGTTTCATATTTTCAATACTCCACTCCAACATAAAACATCTCGTCTTTGTTGATTCTAGCTCTATTCAAATCACATGGGAGAAAGTCAAATGATACTAGTTTTCCACTATAACCATTTAATTGCGTGAATTGGACTGTAATTCAATTTTCTTTTAAATTCCGTAATGATCCATTTACCAAATTGAATTTCGCAACCCTTTTAATTAAAATAGGTATTAGATACATATAGGCGCTCATATACATATCTAACCTATACACAAGTTTGATGATGAATATATGTACAGAATATAGATAAGTTGATTAACTATACTTATAGAATACATTATGCATTGCAAATTTCCTGTATAATAATGCATTGAGAATTTTACGATTATCAATTTAGAATTTTATACATTTATCTATTTGGAATAAAGAATGTAGAATAAAAGAGTATCAATTCCACTGGATACTGGAAGTTAGTATACCAGTATAATAAATCAAAATCATTAAATTAACTCACTTTGTTTTATCATTCTGTGAAAAATCAATCACAAACAGACACTGATTCAGGACACCCTTCCTTAACGACTCTATTCCCAAAAAAAAACAACAATGCATGACTCGAATTTAAATTTTTTTTCCATTAACGAATTTCGAAATTGTCACTTTTCTGGTCAAATTACTTAAAAAAAAGCTTTTTGCGCTCCAAGCCGATGATAGATTTCGGAACAGTAATCTAGCTTCTTCCGATTTTCAATTAAGTTCCATTAAATTGCGTGGAAATTATATTATTTACCATAAAGCGCACACACATTTATAAAGTACCCAGTTAGAATTTATTTTTCGGATAAAATTTGATGGTTTTTTAACGTTTCATTAAAACTTAGTTAATAAAAGAATTTGGAAATGTGATGGTTCATGGTTTATAACCATTTTCTTTTAAGACAAGGGCCTTATAGTCATAATTAATGCATTATACTTCGTTTTTGTGGACTCCCGCTTTGTGGATTGTTCGGTCTAGTAGGTACATGTATTCCCAATATGCATTGTATTTGTTGTTTGTATTATGAGTTTAGTTAGTTATAATTAATGGAAGCCCCCAATATGTTGTGTATATTCAGGAGCTTTTAGCATTATTATTACAAGTTTTGATTATTAATATACTTAGTATACACCTACATTACACAAAAACATCATTTTGTCATTTATAAATTATAATACATTTCATTATTTTCGGTTTGTTTCTATGATAGGTATGTTCAGGTCAGATTCAATTTTGCAGCAGAATGCAGAATATAAATTTACTGAAAACACATTTCTGCTTTGTTATGGTAGGTAAGTAGGGAATTGTGTTGGTGTATAACGATGAAGTACTTATACATATAGCTTATAGTTATATAAGAATATATTTTAACTGATTTTTCAGGAAACACAAAATGCATTGCTACATACGGTAATGCAGCGTAATGCAATGTAAATATATAAGTTACATTCCGTTTCTATTGAATATGTTATACCAAAATTCCGTACCTATATTTAAAACACAAATTCATTAGCTGTAGGTACGCATTGAAATATTCTCTATATTTTACAAATATATGAATACGTACATAATAATACCTATTTGTATCCAAGTAATTGAAGCTTAGATTTTTGAGTATATATGTAAAACAAATTTTTATTGTTATCTCTTATTGAAAAATTCAATAAATTTTCCTTACCCAGAATGTTAACTTTTTTTATGAAAAAATCCGTAAGTAGTCTTACCTACATACCTACCTATATGAAAAATTGAAAGCAAAAGCTTTAGATCATCTCCATAAGTAAATGTCTAAGAGAAATGCTTCTGATGCTTTTGTGCTCCGGTAATCCGGTATTTTATATTTCAAAATTTTATTTTTATTGGATTCTTCAATATAAGTGAAAACCTCGGTGAAAACATTAACCATATATTCAAATAAAAAATTAAACAAATTGTTATCCAATTGTTAGACAAAAGCTCCTGGAAACTGCTGGATAATGGGGTTTGAAGCGAAAGCGCAAAACAATTACCCATAATTGTTTCATAGTGTTATTGCTTTCATTGTTATAAGAAGATAAATTTTGAGTCATTTAATTGATATTTGTATTACAAATACTGGGATGAAAGATGATAGAGAGGTATACTTAATGGTTAATACGGGTTACAGCTAAGTTTTGTATAACAGATTTTTCCACAGAAAATTTTTTATTTATTGTCGAGTCATTATTTAGTGATTTATTGATGGTAATGTAATACCAAAGTCAATATTTCTTCTTAAATATTATACTTATACGTATATATAATATACCCTTGTTTTACCAGCTAAATTACTCAGAACCTTGCTTGTTAATTGAAACTAATTGATCATAAAATAAAAATTTATTGACGAACGATATGAGCAAAATGCTGAAAGGATATTGTTGTAAAACCAATTGCCAATTTTCCATTTAGCATATAGCAAAGAGAATTGTTATATAGGAAGCAACAACGCACAATTAAAGTTTCGAAATTTCTAAATGAAGCGAGAATAATACATTCTGTAAAAAATTCATATATGATTTTCATCCTAAAAGCTTCCTATTTAACCTTTGTGGCTGGTGACATAAAAAAATGTGTGCTTTAATTACATTAAATGAAATGCTGCACTTCAGTATCTGTACTCTCTGTTAAGATGCCTTTTATCTTTCATTTACGTAATGGTATGCAAGTTCTTATTTGATTTTTCACTTTTGACGAAAGCCCAGGTGGATTTTTCGTTTTTAACGAATATATTAAACAGAGTATTAAACGTAGATTTATATGAGAGGAAATAACATAATATGCCCATCCCAAAACTCTATAGAAAATTTACATAATAATACTCATTTAGAAAATACAGAATGATGGGGAACGGGTTTTGCTTAAACGCATGTAAGATGCAAAAACGGGAAATTGAAATTTATTATACACACATATAACGCAAAACGTTAAATTTCCATAAGACCGAAGTAGAGTTGATATTTTTAAGAACAAATGTTGAAGGCGATGTTAGCAATAAAAATTCCAAACACTTATGTTTTATGTCAACAATGTGAGTGTTAAGAAAAAGTGAAGAGCGATTTCTGTTTCCCATAAATTACAGACGCTATGTCTGTGTATCTAATATTGCTATCTATTATGAGGTAATCTTCATCTGAAGATAAGCTGGAGGTTTACTTTTTAGCAAACGCAGTACACCCCGAGAGGATTAAGAAAGGGTGAAGTGAATTCGGGACGTGGGAGCGTAAAAGCCAGAATGGCATTATTATGGATTTTAGTTTATAAAACGAGTATAAACAAGTTATTTCAAAGAGCGCACACAGTGGAGTATCTAATAGAATTATTTCAACTGTGGAAAGTCTTTCCTGTTTAGAAGGTATTTAGCAGGTAACCCTAATCCATGAATTTCGTGTTTTCCGTGTGTTTGAAACGCTAAAAAAGCGAATGTGAAATTCTTTGTGCACACAGTACAATAAAATTCTCTCATATTTCATTAAATTTGTAAAAACTTTAGTCATTAGTTAAGCAGACGTGAGGTGAACGAAAAGTGGAAAGCTCTACAAAAGATTTACTATTAGTAGTTATGTGGAATTGTTCAATTTCATTTTCACTATAATAAATATAAGTATATACAATTAAAATTATTTGATTTCTCTCCCAATTAAGTAGTCACGTAAATAAACTTACGGAAAATACTGCACTTTAAAGTAAATATTAATGCAATTAATTTATAATAAAATAAATATCAACATATATCTGCGGTTTCGGTTTTGAGAAAAATAGGTAGAAAGAACGTCACGAATGAATATATTATTCGGCTTTAACAATTGGAAGTGGATATCAATAAATTAATGGCAATTTTATTACAACTTTTTATCAGACATATTTATTATTTAATATTATTATGCTCGTACGGTTGGGTATTTTATTAAGTAAATATTTTCAGTTAGGTGTTATTAATTCGACGCTATAAATTTTCTATTATTTACGAAGATAACATTATTCATACTGGTAAATCATTAACAAATCAAATATTTAAATTATTACCGTGCTTGGATAGAAATTTTTGTAATCAATGACCAAACATCAAGTAACTCAACTTAACACTTGTAAAATTCCTCACCTTTAATTACCTATACGCGAACAAGTATTTATTCCCAATTCGATTTTTCACAAGTTTCAAGTGCCTACAAACACAAAACCAGGACTAACACTGAAAACTTTACCAAAGCCCTCAAGCGTTCGGATATATATGCAATTCGGTTCTGTGGATACCTATTTAAGAAAATGCGCTCGCGCGCGCTTCTAATAACTGAACACATTTATTTTCCGGAAAAAGTCAAAAAACCATATTGCAGTTCACAGGCAAGTGTGTTAAAAAAAATCATTAACACTACAGCCTAAGCACTGATTATAAGGCTAGATAGTGAAGTAAATTTATTCATTTACAGAGCTTTTTAGCGCTTTTTATGTTGGGGTGTGGTTTTAGGTGTAGTATAATAGTTTTAATTAAAACTATTTTGTTTTTATTAAAATTTTCATGTGCAAGTCACTAAATGAGCTTTTGGGACCAAAAAACACAAGATATAAGTTCAGATATTAAGAATTAAATTAAATGCCCATGCGAAGATTCACTAATAATTTTTCGCACACGTATAATTACCCGAACTTTCACTAAAGTGCTTTTATAATGAAATTAAACAATTTATTTTGATCCGCAATGCTTTACGCTAAATTATTAATTCAAAGAAACTGTTCTGCTGGTTTCATTAAAATTTGACTGGAGATTTTATCTTACCACCACAGTCCCACAGCTTGGTATAAAGTACATAAATGTGTAAACAAATACTGGTAAATCAATATGTATACTAACTTACGTTTTGGTATACCTAGGTACAACTGTATAATATACATTTTTACATATACATATAATAATAAACATTGTACGAATAGAAATACCTACTACACAACATAAGGTATAGGCGAGTACTTGCGAACTTGTCTACTCGAACATTTGATTTTTATTCAAAGGCTATCACTTTGACCACACCAAGTTTTTAACATAATTTTCATATATCTACCACTAGTCTGAATTCACTGTTACAAGTTTGTCCCTTTTGAAATTTCAACTTGAAATATGAGATTCAATTTGTCATGCACGGAGTAATTTATTATTCTCTTAGTCTATTTTTCTTTAAAAGATCAAGTATTTCTTAAGCAAGTTTCTGTTTACATTCTAATGTAAATTCGGGATAACAATGATTGCGCTCAGCTTTAAGTTTTCTGTGATTAAAACAAAAATACATCCTACTTCGTATATCTAAGATCTTGAAATGTCTCAATTAATACCTGTAGGAACAGGAGGGAACAATGACAAATTTTATTGTCTAATAACTACCTAATATGCCCCAAATATGGTAAGTATTAATAGGTAATAATAAATGGATAGGTACGTCCTCTAAATGCTTTTTAAAATCGTCTTCTTTGTCTTATTTAAAACCATGTTTATAACTGTATAGACATTTAGAATATAGGCAAGAAATAAAGTGTTTTAAATAAGTGTCTGTTTTGTGAGTGTTTCGTTTACGAGTAGGTACATGCAATGCATGGATAATTTCCCAATTTTAAAGTTTCACCACATATTCTATTGGAGTTAAAAAATATCCATGTTATACGTAGGAATTTGTGAATTATTTCAAACAATTATAAATATAGTGAAAAGCAATTTTAATACTTGGAAAGTAATTTACTTTCCTGCTCCCTTAATATAAGGTCTTACCTATTTGCTTTCATACAAAACATAATTACTTAATTTCTAATCTAATGAAATTCTATTTAAGTGATGGCGTATACGTATATTAAGTATATGAACAAAGGAGACTTTTATTCTTTAAGTATTTGTTTAAGAAATATTTACCTGTTTACCTAATGTAATTTAGGATAATGGTATTAGCCTTCCGTTTAAGCTATTTTAAATAAATGAGGAATTTCTCTTGATCGTTATAAAGTTTTTCATAGACTATTTTTAAAGTTTTCCTCTATTCTCTATCTCTATGTTTAACATTTACTTTTCACTAAGCTCCATATCCCACAACTGTTATGATATGATCGTATATAAAATTTTTATTCCATATAAATGTTTCATTAAGGTTGCAATGGTAAATTATTTAAGACCAATCTATTTAGTGTAATCATAAAGATAACAAACATCTGGATAATTTTAATTACATTTAAGCCGTCATTGTTTAAGTTTGACTATTTTTAAAGCATCTAATGAAATGTATAATTTAAAATAAATATTTGGATTTCATATCGTAACACACACACAAAGTGTGGTAGCGGACGATCATGAAAAATCATCAACAATTGTATTACCAATAAAACGACTTTTCCTTTCAATTTCACAGAAATCAAATTCCCTAGGATGGTGCCTTTTTTCTGACTTTAATCAATTTTAATGTTTATTCATTTTTAGGACAAACAAACATATAATAAGAGCAGAGTACATCATAAAACTTAAACCGTATAAAAGCAAGCCAAAGGTAAGGAAAGGAATCCTACTTAAAAATTGTTCGCTTTAATATGCCATCATTTGTGGAAGAATTCCTTGAAAGGTTCTTTGTCGATGGGATAATTTCAATTTGAATGTTAATTTGGCAAATTTATTTTGTATTCCATCGGACAATAATAGACATATTTGTACAAAAACAACTCAATATTTTCTGTTTTATATTAATTCTTATTGTAAACTATCAATTGATGAATTTAAAAAGAGCAGCAGTGTAACTTGATTACTCATGTTTTATTTTAAAATAAAAACAACTTACAATAACAAACAATTTCATTCCCCGTATGAGTTTTTCTAAAGATTTTAATGTTATTTTCAAACAAAACATAAATTATCCTCGAGTTCCTTCAAAAATATTAGCTTGAATAGAAAAAGTAATTCAAGAAGTCAGTTTGAATTAATATTAGACTGATGCGAAGAAAACTCCCGGACTTTATTTGAAATATGACTTTATTGATTAATGCTGATTGTATGTAATTATATGCGGATTTTGGGTATAAACTGATACACTTGGCTTATTGGAGTTTGTCGAGAGAAGAATGTATACATTAATTATTCACACTTACAGACTTTACACAAAATATATGGGTTCGTGGACTAATGTTTAATTATTCACATTTCGGAACGTTGACAAGTTGAATTAATGATAACTAAATAGTACACGTTTTACGTATTTAACCAAGACAAACTTGTAACAATGTTATTATTTCTCTATTTTCTCGTTTCCTTTTTAATCGTTATATGCTGTAATTAAAATATTTGAAGATATTTGTGTATACATATAACAAAAACTCATAATCCCCTCATTGAATTGAGAAATTAACTTATTATATAACTGTTTATTGAAAAGTTTGATTAAATCGTAACAAGTTTGATCCAATGAATTCCATTCTCATTAAAAGTAAATGAAACTTAATTAAAATTTAAGCCTGCACTTTATATACCTACATATATGAAATGAAATTAACCATGCAAAGGTTAAATGTGCACACGTTGAATATGTAGAATCATATTTGAATTTAAAATATTTTTATAATGGTAATAAAATTGTACTCTAAAACTTGTTTTATGGTTTAGGAGAGAATATTTTATAGACTTGAGCATCGGAGTCACTTGATTTTTTATGTGCAAGTGCTAGAAGCATATATAGAAATACATATAATACATATCATGAAATTGAATTGGCAACACATCTGCCTCTACAGGAGATTGAAAGACTTGTAGATTATTTCCGTTCTCTTAAGGAATTGTTCGATAACAAAAAAAACATCACCTTAAATAAAAGGTTATATTATGTGAGTATTTACAAAAAAATATACGTATAACATTGTGATAATCTCTTTGGAATAGAGATGTGTAGAATAAACGATTAACCATAAAAAATACATAAGCATAAAAATAATCTAAGTTATGTTGTTATAAGCAATCAATTAATTAATTTCCCTATATACAAACTTATCACAGAATCTAATTATTTGTTGTAACCATTTGATAAACAGTATGATGAATAAATAACGAAAAGTGTATAATTGCACATATAATTAAATAGGGGCATTTTAATATAGATGTGACTAATCACTCAGCGATTACAACTGGAGCGTTCGATGTTGAATGGTTACTCGTTGTGGATTCACGACCGAGCGAACTGCCCGGTGAATCGGAATTTTCATTAATTAATCTTTGTCTCTCTCTGTACATGGATACTCGTATATTTTCCAATTGATGATATCTGCACAGTTTGAGAAAAGCACATACCGTCAATCCCACCCATGTAGTGAACGAGCCCCAAACACCGAATTGAGCTGTTCCTAATTCGATGTAAAAGTTTGTGGTGTTTATGCCGTCCTGTTTGTCAATTGCTTGGCCAGCAGCTAATTCACAACTGAAATCAATCATTTTAAATACAACTAGATGAAAATGTAGTTAATGTTCTTACGAAGGAAATCGTTGAGTCATGTTATCACACCATGCCATAAATCCTAAAGTAATCATAATAGCAGCCAGAATTGTCATGCCGCATAAAATGATACCAGACACACAGTCTATAAAGGCTGATAAAAAAGTGCTGTCAGTTCCTTTGTACAAATACATGGAGAACCTGTAGATTTGAATTAGGGAGACCAATCCCAGGGCTACACCCACAAATATTGTATAGTTGCAATAGGCTTGTGAGGCCCAATCAACTTTTAATTGTCCATCTTGTTCCAGCCAAACACCAGTGGAGAATAATAAACAATGACCCCTGAAAATTAAAGAATTTGATTATTTACTCGATTATTTAGATAACTAACATTGTTATCTATTTACCTAAAATCATCTTGCTGTAAACTCATAGGAACAACAATACACAATGATAATATTAAGGCTATAACATAACCGGCTATTTGACTAAGCAGTAAAATATTTGCCAAAGCCATTTTAAAAGCAAATTATTCAATGCCTAAAAGTACATTAATTAATTTTCACATAAATATTTAGGTTTTTAGGGTTTGACAGTTCGAAAGTTTGACATTGGTAATGCAGAAATCTAATTTATTAATATATGAGCAAGAAGAACCGGAGCGACATCTTACATCTATCTGTACAACCCCTTGAAAATAGAGACCTAATCTAATTTTACATAACCCAACCAACTTAATAAACAAAAACACCCTATTCTGCAACATTTTATCCGAACACGAACATTCTCCAATATTGTCATCTTCTTTTACTATTTAAAATAGAGGAGTATAAACTATTCACTGACTGTCTAAATTATATTTTTTTTACAGCGTTTCCTCCTTCTGACATTCTGTTCTGACAATCTGTCAAATTCTTACGTTTGTTTATTGTGTTACAAAATATATTACGTTTATGCATAGCATCTCCAATTTGCATATACTTATTCATGTATTACTGTAATTTGTTCTACAACATGACTTCTTCCATCCTACCAGTTGTATTAAATAATAATAATGTAAAAGTTTGTTTAAAATAAAGTCCAACTTCTCGAGTGATGTGATATATTGTGACTGAGAACACATTCATATATTTGGTGGATTTGAATCAATTGCAGTTAGTTAATCAGATTATCAGAATGACTGAGATTGAGTTAAAAGACCCTTCATTGACGAATGAAGTACCAGCAGAATCTGAAATATCGAATGTCATTAATATGAATAATATATGTCGACTTTGTGCCAATGAAAACGAAAAACTAATAGGAATATTCACTGAGGATGGCTTAACAAATGATTTGGCAAATAAGATGAATCTATATTTGCCTGTTAAAGTATCCGAATCCGACCAGTTACCCTTACAATGTTGTTGGCAATGCGCTTCAACCGTTTTAGCATGGCACGATTTGGTTGTTACAAGCGTGGAAGCCGACAGAAGACTGCGCCACTGTGATTATGTTACTTTAAAAGGGCTGGAATACGATCAAGAGGCAAACGAACCCGTTTCTGGTGATGAAAATGCCGAAGAGACTACCACCACCACCGACGTCGAGTAAGTATCCAATTTTCTCTTTAATTATGTTCTAGTTTTGGAGAAGGCATTCAGATGACATGCTTTTACTTAATTAAAAACTGAATTTTTTCCACAGGCACGTTGTGACAGAATCATTCAGTACAACTCTAAATGCCTTCTGCCAAAATGAAGACATTACACCAACATCTGATTCGTTAGAGGAAAAATTCGAAAATGAATATTTAATAGAAAATACAGAGGATATTAAAACAGATCCAAATGAAGTAGTTAAGGAGCAGAAATTTATTAAACCGGATGATGAAGATAAATCTGTATATAACTTTCGCTGTCAATATTGTCCAATGTTGTTTGTTGCTGAAGATGAAATTCTAAAGCATGTAAAAGACGAACACAAGAAAAATGGAACAAAGAACAAAAATTTTAGTGATAAAAAATCGAATTCAAAACGGCCACAGAACAAAATCGATCGGGAATTAGTGAATGCCGCTAAAGTAGTCGTCGATGGTCGAATCTATTACAATTGCAAACAGTGTGGCAAAAGTCTACATTCACCATATACGTACGTTTGGCATATGCGTATCCATACTGGTGAACGGCCGTTCGTTTGCGATCTATGCGGTAAACAATTTCGTGTTTCACAAGGTCTTATACGACATTTAAGGGAGACACATGAACGTATACGTAATTTTCCGTGTGATTTGTGTGGTCGGATGTTTGCGACAAAGCGTAATGTTGAAGAGCATAGAAGAATCCATACAAATGAACGGCCATATATATGTGACTTGTGTGGTAAAGCGTTTAAACAGAAAGCGTCATTATTTGTGCACAATCGTTCACATTCAGATTTGTTCCCGTTTAAATGTTCATATTGTGCACAAGGTTTTCGCACGAAACCGCCTCTATTAATTCATATAACTAGACATACTGGAGAAAAGCCATATCCGTGTGATATATGTGGCCGATGTTTTCGCATTAAGTACGAATTGAAAAGGCATCGTCTAATACATTCCGATGAGAAGCCGTTCTCGTGCGATGAGTGTGGACTCAGTTTCCGACAAAAACGATATTTACGTAATCATTTAAAATTGAATCACCAATTATGTGATGGTTGAATTATAAAAGCGTTGCATATGGACTTTTGTGTGCATCGAACTTAATACCACTTTGTTGGAGACGATGAACTAGACATCAAAATATTAAACTTATTCAGATGAGAATTTTGTTATGTCAAGCTTCCAATTGAATACATGTAAACTCGCATGTATGAATTAGATATTAAATATTAGTTTTTAATTAGATTTAAGTTTGTAAACTATAAACTGCAAATAAATTTTATTATGTGCATACATATTTACAATTTCTTTTTTTAACGTTATTCTGTATATGTAGTAACCTACTCGTATATTCGCTATCTGTGCTTACAACAAGATGAGTAACAAGCTATTTGTTTTTTTGCTCCGTTACTACATTAATTAACTAATTTAATCCGCCTGCAGCTCAGCATGATTTTAAACAAATTATTAGTTTTGTTTTTCCATGCTAATAGTATTTTATTATATGTACATATAAAAAAAGAGAAACTGGTTATGTGTACATTCATTTATAACATTGGAAAAAGCAAAATGTTCACAAACTTTTTTTCTATAGTGTGTTCTGCAGAACATATTTCGCCCCAATGTTTTATGTAAGCCAAATCATAAATATGTTAAACTTTGATACTTCTGTTTTACAGAATTGAGATATGGTCAAAAAGCGAAAGGGAAAACGCCCTTTTGGAAGACGCCACTGGGGATGGGGATATTCAAAAATGTATTGAAAAAACTAATGTAATAGTAAAACAGTCCTCTGGAATTAGAAATGAAGCTAGTTTATTGAAGAGCCAATACCGGGAATTGGTTGATGCAGAGAAGAAAATGTGCCTTTTATGTAAGTCAACGTATGAAAATAAACGATTATTGAAAGCACACATGAAAACGGTTCACAATGTACAAGAGCCGCGTAATAGGCGAAAGAAATCTGAAATAGATGACGGATTCTTTTGTTCCGTATGTGACAAAGGTTTTACTAGAAAGTATGATATGGAAAAACATGTTCAAAATAAACATCCGACAGTGGAAACGTCTTCATTAAATAACCCAAGAAAAACGACAGTAGATTTAAAGATTTTAGAAAAGTGCAAAGTGATTAATGAAGACAAAACAATGTACTTTAAGTGTGATTATTGTAGTCGAACATTTAATAGATCGTGGAATCTATTAAGACATCGCACAATTCATTCTGGTGTTCGTCCTTATTGCTGTCACATTTGTGGTAAAATATTCCGTTTAGGTGGTAATTTGGCGCGGCACATAAACGAACATCATCATAAATTAAAAAAATTTGATTGCGAAGTGTGCCATAAAAAGTTCTTATGTCGGAATACCAGAGACGAGCACATGAATACACACACAAATAATCGACCATTCATCTGCGATACTTGCGGTAAGGCATTCAAGCAAGCCGCTTCATTACACATCCATAAACTTTTTCACACTAATATCTTTAAATTTACATGTGATGTGTGTGGCAAAAAATTTCGAAGGGCACAAGAATTGAAAAAACATCAGTGGATGCATACAGGAGAGAAGCCTTTCAAATGTGACGAATGTAATGTCGCATTCAGGTCAAATCAGTCCTTAAAGAGACATTTAAGGGGCCATGGTAAATCTGTTGAATGTGTCTGTCGTATTTGTGGATCAACGTTTATACATGAACGCTATTTAAAAATTCACAGCCGAATACACATACAAGATAGTGGAAGCTAAAGGAAATTAATGTTATTTGCATCGATCGACCAATATACCTATATGTACCTACATGTATTTGTAAATATATTTATTTGGTCTTAGAATTAATAAAGTTTCATTTGGTTGATTTGGTATATTCGCTTACTTTTGCTTATCAAATTGTGTTCCTCAATTTGCATTATTCCGTTCTACTTCGATTTGAAATAGGTAGGTAACTTTTATAGTTCCAAGTTCGAGTATCTTGTTCTTTTATAGACGTTAAGATAAATGATTACGGTATATACATACGTAATATACAAGCGGAATTTACCATTAAAGTAAATTGTATCTCGTTCTATTACAATCTGCCTCTAAACTAACGAAGTTTTCTTCTGTAAAAAAATTCTAGTGCTATTGTAGAAAATGAAATTTATTTGCAAATTATTATACTTTACATTACACAAGTTTCGAATGGGTGAGACTTTATTGTATCCCTTCTTCAACAACAGTATTATGAAAATTTATTCATTCTCCAAAATTCCTAAATAATTTAGTCAAGAGAGAATAATATAACTTTGGGTACTTAGTTCTAGAGTGAAAAGCTTAATTCCTAATTTAATTTCGCCTGTCCTAGGTTCAGATCTCGGTTGAGATCTAGATGAGTTTATATTGAGATGAATCATGAATAGATGAAATGTATAAAAAATTACTATTTAGAATACAATTTCCGATTTATTATAAAAGTGGAAGGTGATCCATTATTATATTCAGGCTATTAATATATATTTTTGTGTCTAGGCTGGAAAGTGGTTACTTATTCCTGCCCTTAAAATCCTGTCTACCTACTTACAATTTTTAATATGACGTCCTACGTCCTCAGTGAGCAATCTTTTCTATCGAGAAAATGCTGCTTTCCGCTTTGCTGTGTAATCTACTAAAATGAAATGCACAATCAGATTTTAATTTCTTTACATACAAATAAAGCTTATACATAAGTATTGACAATCAATTTTTTTGATGACCTTTTAATATGTATTATTTTTTATTTAATCCAATAATAAATTAATCACAATAAATTTTGTTTTTGCATTAATGTTTTTATATTAATTTTTCTGATAAATTGAACACATTGAAAAAATCTGCCGCAGAATTAATATTAACATCATTCAATGATTAGTATTTTATAAAAAAAAATCAATTTGCGGGGATTAATCCTTTAATCCCAACGGTACGTGAAATGGAAGGGTGGATGTAGGTATAATGTTAAAGTACCGACTACACTGATAACCAAAAAAAACAACTGTTTATTCAAAAAACTATACACTAAACAATAAAAACAACGATGAAAAAGAAAAAAATGACTGAACATTGACTCTTGAATCGGTGATGGTTGAAAATTAGTTCATGAACGCTGATAGCGAACTCTCTGTGACACGAAAATTTTTCTTGTATTTATACAAATTGTTGTAGGGAAAATAAGAAGGGATAGAGTGGTGATAGTCAAATACGGGGAACATTTGGGAAACACTTGGTGGAAAAATCCAGGTATAAAAGTTGCGGTAATTATAAAGGGAAGTTTTAACAGGATTACAGATTTTATTGGGTCAGTTTGGAAATACTTAAATTAAATAAATTTAAATGTACTATTATTGATGGTTATCTGCCGACTGACACCATCACTAGGGGGTAAAAGATGTAAGAATTTTGCAGTTGTTCTAATTGTTGGAAAGTCCAAACACTAACGATTGTTTTCTTCATAAAATAAATTGAGTATTTCATTGTGAGTGTTCCGGTTTTATTAAACCATCATCATGCAGAAAAGACTCTTATAATTATAAGAAAGTATACCCAACAAAAACATTTATAAATAAATTTGGTTTTGAAATGAGTAAATGTCTCCCCTCCCTCTATGTACATGCTATAATGATTTCAACATAATTGTAATGTTTTTTGATTTACATTAACTCTTCAATTACGATCTAAAAGTACCTAATAACGAGAATTGCAAATGGACACATTTACCTATTTTGATCTTATGAACACTAATAATAGCTTTGCAAGTGTTTATAAATTTGTAGTTTCTGTCCCATACAAATCATTACCGAAATTCAAATATGCTGTCCTTCAAGGATACTAACCTACCCGAACCCAAATCAATGTATTTCCTAATATTCGACTAGGTATAGGGTATAAAACTCATATTTTATTCATTTGAAAAATCTTATTTCTCTTTTAAAATGTTTCCAATTTAACAGAGGAATTGGCTGGGACCATAAATTGACATTTAAATCCGAAAAATTTGGAAAATCCTTGTCAAACAGAGGAGCACCCTACATTCAACATCAATAAGTCGACAGAATTTTCGCATTGGGTCGCAACCCTTCGGAAAATCTCGCCCGCAGTTTTGGGGCGCTGCAGTCAATAGACTTTTCCTGCTTGGTGAGTGAACACATCGTCCCGCGGAAAATTCCGAATTTTTTTCTCTTCGTAGGGTAAAATCGCGTTCAAAACATTTCTCGTAAACATATTCAAATGGTTTTTCAACTTACCTAAGACTTATCTAAAAATTATTTATTCAAGGCAACTTGTCCTTTATTAGTGAAGTTTAGTAAGTTTAAATTGTTAATTAGGTGGGGATTAGCGGGTTTCTGAAGTAAATTTAAAAACACTGAAGATTAAGCTGTGTGCGTCATTTACGTTTAACTAGCAAAAAAGTGTGAGAACTTTTTGCTGCAGTGTATGTGATTTTTATTAAAATACATCTGAGCAAATTGGTAAGCTTGTGAAATTCTATACTATTTAATAGGTGGGTAATTAACATTCTGGTTAGTAGATTATTGGTTTTACTTTGCATGCTATTTGTTTTGCCAAATTTATGTGGTTGTTTAGGATTGTGTGGGTTTAAAACTTGAACTAAGAGAACTCTCTGGTTTAATGTGAAAATGCAATATTGTAGGGCGTAACTTTGCTGAAGTAAACATCATCGTTTGTCTAGATTTTAATGCATCGACATTGTTAGAAATAAATTTCAGGAAAACATAAAATTATTCTTGTCTAGAAATTCTATATAGTTACATTCCATATATTCTTTAAGATTGTTTATCTACACACCTCCCCGAGTTTCATTATTACAACTGTCTTATTTCTTAGACAATTTCGTATTATAAGAATAAATTTTAATCAAACATTCATTACGAAAAATAATTTATGTTTATTCCAAAGTGCAAAGTTTTGTTGGCCGCCGGAAAAGGTTTGTAACAATTTTATTCTTGAAGATTTTATGTGTCACTTGTCACCACATGAAAGTTTTTCCTCGATTTCTTGTCAACATTTTTGTAAGATATTATTAATTACATTTTAAATTAATTTAAAGAATGATGTTGAAAGATTTCAGACAAGAATTATGTGCCTGACGTCACCCTGAAGCAATACGTAGGTACATCACAAAAAGTTATTATAACGTCTTTGATAAAAGTTACTTTGGAAACTAATTCATTTTTTCATATAAAAAATATCCTGTTTATATAATATTGACAGACATTTTCTATCAAGCTTGATGCATATTTTAAAGTTTTTTAATATATCCATCAGTGGTATCAAACTATTCAATTTTTAATTAACAATCATTATTTTTCATTTTAATAGTACATCATGATTCCATTAGGTATTTGTTCGTTAAGAAAATTAAATAAAATTTGCAAAAAACTATAATGGATACAGGCATTAAATATTCTGCTGTTGTTTGCATAATATATACATATGACAAATCCTTTAGGCGTCCATGGAAGAGCAACTATTTAAAATTTTATATTTAGTAAAAAATTGATTATATACTGATCGAACTGAAACTAAAAACGGGTTGCTTTTTTGTAAACTAGCAAAATGACTGTATATCCTATTCATAATTGATGAACGATGCTGATTTGATATTCTACTAGTAAATCGTTAAATATAGTCCGTCCATATACATAACTGTAGGTATAAAACAAAAGCAATAACTAAACGACTTTCGAATTATTATCAAAAAGAAATGCAGTAGATAATTTATCGTTTTCGTTAGATTATTGATGTTTCCGACATTTCTACCTGTAATCTATTTTGATTCAGTGTCAATTATTCCATAACGAAGTGGTATCGATTTTATTTATATAATAGGTAAGTAAGTAATACCTACCTTCTCACACATTTTATATTCAGTAAGTACCTATAGGTGGAAAGATGGGAGGTATAAGAAGACCTACAATATATACACAGTTAATCTTTTAAAATTACAATTTACAGCAGCAAATTTTAATGCAATGAGAGCTTCGAAATTGGATGTTTCTATTAAGAAGGAACTTAATGTAAATGTGCAAGTTAAAATAAGCTGATATCAAACAATATTCACATCAAAACGAATCATGTTAACGCTTCTTTGTTCATGTATTATCAAAGCCTAAAGTAGTAATTCCTAGTCTCTAGTTTATGCTTATGGAAAATGGAAACAAAACCATCTATTTCTATTAACTTATTAAGAATTCTCTTAACAACAAACACAATGACTTTAGACATTTTATTCATTTATTGAACGCAAACGCAACTATGCTAGTTCCACATTCCGCATAGTTTCTCTTCAAGTGGCAAATAGTTCTATAACAAAGGATTAGTTAGTTCAGTGGTGCTCATTAATTTTTCTTGATGCAAAAATCTAAAGTATCTTTCTATTCGGAATATAATCCCAATCTCTAAAGCCGTCGTATACTACAACTGATATTTAATTTATTTTTACGTCGACACGAAATGATAAAATATTCATCTAAAGTGTTTGGAAATGAAAATGGAAGGGGCGGTTTAATCAACTCCCATTATAATTTTGACAATATATAAAGTGAATTTACAATGAAAATAAAATTAAATATAACATAAAATGATTTCCCCTGTGGAGTATTATATGTATCTAGTTCTAAGTTGCTTCTAAACACTTTCTGTTGAGGGCGCTTTTTACTTAAAAAAATGCTTGCGGGAGATTGATATTATTTGTGAATATTATACAAACTTTCAATGAAACCCCCCAATAATTTGTCTCTGTTACTATACAAACTGCTATAAATCATTTATTTTTAATCTTTAGAGTGTAAAAGTTTGTTGATTTTGATTCCCTTATGGTTTGAAGAAAAATTTATACCTATACATAATAGATCCTATACAAAATAAATAATATAACGTCGGTTGTGTTTATAACTAAAAGAAAAGTTTTTTCTCGCCAAACATCAACTTTGAATATAATGACCATTCCAATATATCTCAGCCGTATTATTCCAGTGCTTAAAAACTCGAATATATGAAACTGTCATTGAAAATGATAAAACTGATTTTGTAATAGGACCCTAACACTCGTATTATTCTTTAAACTCTTTCGTTCCGTTCTCGCCATTATTCAGAAGACAAACTGCTACCCTTATTAGCACTCCTGAAATTTATTTATTTGCTGACTTTGATTTACAACTTTATAAAGTGGTACGGGATGTTAAAAAGGGGTAATTTCTAATTAATTTGCCTTCTTTTCACACTCTCTCAAATTACAACCCATTCACACGAAATTTTCATTTTAATTTATGTAATTCAGTGTCAAAAAGTGTGTCTTCCACAACATCGTTCTTATTGGGTAGACCACGTACATTACATAGAGCCGTTGAAATGAGAATGAATGCGCTATTGCAAGACTATTTCTAATGTGTTGTTTTCTACCAACTAAATTACGCTACACATAATGCTTGTTAGTGTGTATTCTCTTATAAAGTTGTTGGAATAACTTAAGACTGTATTTACAGTATACTACAGGTACCATCAGTCTTCATATTACTTGCTCCTCCGTTGCATACCGGATTATAATGTAGATAAATTAGAGAGAAATTTGCCGTTGTGTCCATACGATACTCGTACAACCAGGATAATGTCAATAAAAAATTGTCTCAACAAAATACAAACAATACTAAAGATGTGCATGTACAAAGACATACTTAAAATTCCGACTAGAAACTTTATATACATATGTACAAATCTGAAAACACGGTGTCGTATCAGTTTTATTTTAATGCGAATATTCGCACTCACGCATCAAGATAAATAAGATTCATCCAATGTAACAATTTTCCCGCTTCCCCTATAATGCAGCCAGTCATTTCCACCGTTTCCTGCTTCAGCAGTATACATATACTCGGTTAACATTGTCAGTTCTGTGTAATATCAATGTGAAAATATGGCATTGGAGAAAGTAAGTCGTCAATCTTGCGAGCAGAGGTTATATCGAAGAGTGTGAACCGTTGGTTGATTAGAACAAGTGAAGTGCGTGGATCATCATTAAAATTAAAAGGGTTTGCCATGCTATTAATCATTGGAAGGAAATGAACTTTCCACACACACATAACACCACAGCATTTCGATTTATTTTCAAAACGCTTCCATTCCGCAGAGGTGTTATCAAACCCGTAACTCATAATAAGTTTTTTTTCAGTTATTTTTTAACGATTATAAAGACATATATATCTGATGAAAATCTCACCCCTTTTCGAGTGCATTAAAAGTTTTACGTATGAAATAATACAGTTAGAACTGATAATTAGGAAATTATTAAATATCTTCAAGCGGCAGATAATTAAAATGGAATCATCGTTGCGAAATTTGTGTGAAATTTAATTTAAGGGCGCAGATGTTCTGTGCGTTATTAATTCGAAATATATAAGAATTTCTGATTTACAATTTAATGTGTAATTTGAAGTTATAGCCACAGTTATATATCCATGGTATTTGTTCGTTATGCGCACTTTAGGTTGGGTGTTTGATAAGATTAAAATTATAGATATTATAGCACCAAAAGCGGATATATGTATGCATTTGAGAGGATTTGGGAGAAACAAATTAATGCAAATGGTTATTAAAAAGAAACCTCCCATATTGATTACGTGGAAGTCTATTGTTTTCAATTGGCATAACACTAACAATAAGCTCTTTGCATTTTCTTTGTAATGCATGTTAAATAAATGCATACACAATCCTTACTATTCTGTATTCATAAGAGCTTTTCGAACATATCCAGAGCCGTTAATGCGATAAATGTGCCCATATATAATGTTATTGTGAGACGAAGCCGAGAATGTGAAGCTTTTACAGTGATTAACTTGCGTATCGCTTTTAGGAGAGAGCCCCTTATTCTTACGCCCTATTTCGTATTAAACCTTAGTAATTTTTTCCTGTGTGTACCATGCCTATTATACCTATACATGCACCATTCTCGCCTCTCATCTTTTAGCTAAGGAAAATAACGATTAGGCACTCTACTTATTTCAAACTCACTCTCTTTTCCCCATTTTTCCATATCTATACGCTATATGGCTGTTATTGAAAGTAAAATGATCTTCATTCCGAGATTGTTTACGAGTTTACGAGGAAAGGTACAATTTCATAGGAATTTTAACATTTTTCGTCATCATTAAATAAATGGAAATTTATTTCATTGTGTGTCATTCTTTTCCAGATTTCTCATTACATTCGCATCACATGCGCCATTATGACAAAAACTCTTGTATTTTATTTAAAATTTTCTATCTGAAATTTCACATATTTGAACATGCCAAAACTTTTTACATTATAATAGAAATTTATGGTCCTTTTTTTATCTCAGACGCAATTTTTTATTTTTATTTATAATATGTATACTTCTTTTATAGATTTTATGTAAACAGTTCACATTATTGTATACAGCATTGACGAAATTTCTAATAATACTGTTCGTTAGTTCTCTTTGCTGTCTTCTTATTATTTTTAAAAACGTCGAAATATGCTTCTCAAAGCCAAGGCATTAAAGATAAGACAATGTTTGAATTAATTTCTTACTTCTTATACATACCTAGGTATACTTCAAACGAGACTTCAAACAACAAAGTGTTAAACAACGTCTCATTACATCTTGACCCTCTTCATCAACATTTGTAATTCAGACAAATGGCAAGACATTGAGACTTCTATCGACAATCACGTTTATCAATGTTGTGTCAATTTGTTTTCATAATAATTATCCATAAGAGAGCGTTTCTAGGACTTTAGGTAGCTTTTGAAAGCTATATTGATTATATAAATGAAATATTTATTAGCTTCTGGCTTCGTTGAGTTATTTTAGTGTGTTACTTTGGTAATTCCCTCAATTTCAGGAACTTCTTGCACATACCGTTTAATATACTTTAGCAGTGAAAACTTTCCTATATGTATAGTAAATGCAAATTTTGCTAATATGTTAGCAAGAAGTTGAAAGTGTATGTCAATGGCTTAATGCATTTGCCAGAAATAAATAGGACTTTTACTTTTAACGAAATCCTCAACTTTTCTTATGCACCCTCTTAAAATTCGTAGACATTACAGTATTGCCGATAGAATTATTGACCGAAGACCGACTTATCAGAAATATAATGTGCATATATTGTAAAACTTTATAATTCGTAACTTTTCCGGATCTTCCACCACTGTAGATAATATCTACAAAGTACTTTCATTACAAAACGTAAACGAATTAAATTAAGCAGTAAATAAAACCGCATAATAAATGTGCCTGCACAAAGTTTTTACTTAGATTGTACAGGATTTCCTTAAAACATAAAAGGCGAAGGTGATTAGCGAAAAACTTGGTTTGAATTCATATTACATTCAAAAATTATTCTGATACCTATACCTACATGCATAATTTAAAACAAAATTGACATAAATTATATGTAGAATTTCCAGAAAGATTTTTGACTTTTTGTTGTGGTAAAATGTTTTTTATTGTATATGCTAGAAACGTGCACACAATTTATATAAGTTACATTCAAAAAAGAACAAGAAACAAGACAAATTGTAAATTTTGTTTAACATTATTATTCACATCTTTTGGTTAGTAACAGTAATTTAGTATTTTTTCGAGTACGTTTGATAATCCACAAAAACTTTATTTGTCAACTACTCGTAGGATTAATCAACTTGAGTAGACAATAAACAGATAATTTACATGTCAAAATTTAAACGGAAATTAAGTGACATAGTCAAAATCTCAAGCATAAAACTATAAAACCCAACCTTCTATAAAATTATTAATACCCACAATGTGCCTGTAGCGTTTTCCTTTTAACTTTTACCCTTAGAATTTTGAAGAAACCCTTAAGTAGCAAGATATTATTTATCCTTTCGGGATCATAATAATAAATTTTTGATTAATCTCTTATTCTGAACCCTAATGTATCGAGATACTTAAAAATTAACGAAATTTTCTCAATTCTTTGTTGTTTTTTTGGTTATTATTGATAAATATCATTATAGTTAATAATATATCTCAGAGTTGAAAATCTATATTTACTTAATTGAACAAACGGAAAGTATTGATAAATATATAATGTAAACCTACTGGGGAACTGCGTTCCCTGTACATACCTATGTGGGTAATACGTAACAATTATATGAATAATTATAGTCAAAATATTAATAAATGTTTTAATAGTGCTATTTTAAAGTTGTAATAAAGCAACTGAGAATGTTATTGTCCATAAAAATAAGATAAAGCTAAAAAAATCAAATGAAAGCTAATTGAAAAATTGATCCTGTTGATTATTATTATTATTTTAGAATAAATAATCTCCGGAGTTTTTTATAATCCATTTAAAAATCAATGGGAGGAAATTTAATTTATGCTGATGCACGTCCGCACAATACCTAGGTATATATTGACAAATTTAATTTAACCACCTAGATTTTTTATTTTTAAAATCTCATTATTTATCAGATATTGATAGAAAGTAGAATGGGGATAAAGTGAAAAAGGGGATTACGAGTATACATGTTACAAAATATCAAATAAACTGGCAGGTTGAAATATATAATTGGAATTGTAATGAAAGAGAGGAACCTTTAAGTCCAAGTGGGAAACTAAAGCTTGAAACCTATAATATGAGTCTAAAATTAACAGACCTCCTGGATTGTAAAATTGACTTTAGTCTAAAACGGGAGGCTCGCCTAACATAAACTGCTGTATTAATTTTCAAGTAATTGGGGTTTTCCTTTTAGAGGCATAGTAGCTAGATTTATTTACATATTAAAATTATGCCATTAATAATTCATCGAAATCTATGCATGAGCTTTGTACAAATATACGTAGGTTAGGTATATAACAAATATTTTTGATAAAAGCTCTTACTTTAATGAAAGAGGTGCACGTTGAGAAGATGTTTAACATTTATTTTCCCATAATTCACCAACGCATGTATTTTTTCCTATATGAAGATAAATTTACACAGAAATAGGATGAATGATGTCCTATATTGATTTTGTGATTAGCTGTTTTACAGCAAAGTAGTGTCATCCGTACTTTGCTAAACCTAATCACGCATCAGCAATTTTTATGAAAAAAGTCGACATGACAGGTTCAAACATTCCAAGCGCTTTTACATTTTAAAATTCTAAATGAGTTCACCTACGTACCTTTAATACTAGCCTTATGAAATGTACTGAATATTCAACTTGAATAAATGTGGAAATTGTTGAATTTTGTTAAAGAATATTTCCAGAATATTAATAAACTTTATTGGTAAAATTAACAATGAAAAAATTACGTGATTTGTGTTTCGCTTCAATAAAATTAACTCAAAATAAAAAGAACATATCTACTTATTTAAGAAAGGTCAATCCTGTCCATGATTTTTTTGTTTCACTATTCGTGTATAAAAGTAACCCGTCGGAAATTTAATTAATTACTTTGCTAAATTAATTTGTAATTGTTGCTTCTAAAGTGAAGATGATTGATTGCTTTTTTCTTTTCTAAATGATAACGTCGTTAATGTCGTTTATATAGGTGAATATTTTCTGTTAAAAAATTCAAATCTGATTGTAAATCAATATAAGCACAACAACTTAAATATTACATGGCCCCTTTTAGTAATATTTATTGTCTTCAGGTAATAATTTACAGTATTTGGTAAATTTTCGGTGATTGACTAATTTTCCTTGTTTTCCTTTTCCCTTAGTTCCCGAATGTCCCTCCATTCGATTCGAGGACTGGGTGAAAGGGCCAAAGCTTGCGCTCACACACACCGAAATCGTTAAATCTTTCTAACGAGAAAATGTGCGGTTATTGGCTATAGCCACATTTGACACATTACGAAATTACGTATATCAAAAGGGCAAGAAAGCCGAATTTCTTGCTTTGATTTTTTTTGTAAAATTGTTCGTCCATAAAATTTGCGGTTAAAGTTGCACATTCGAAGTGCAATAATGATATATGACCAAATTAAATAAGAATTATATTTATAAAATTTAGTAAAGAATCAAAGTGTGGAGTTTTAGAAAATATTTCATACGAAAATTTCCTGAGAATTCTCCATATGTATGAGCATTTATTTATTTAAAATTTAATAAACCAACTTTAAAACAAACCATCAGATATCACGGTACTGCTACTTGTTATGAACTCCATCTGTCAGTTTAGAATTTAATATACGATACATATCGCACAATTTTTGCCACATATAGCACATATACACATAAATTTAATGATAAGCTCAATAATCTTCCCAGTGCCGCTCACTGAATATAGGAAGTCAAAAATTTCATTAAATTACAAGACTTTCATGTTCTACTATCATCATATATTAAATATTTAATTTGGAAAACCTTTATTCTTTATAATTTGTAGTAGAATGCAAGAATGCATCTAACATATAAAAGAATAGGAGCTTTTTTAAATATAGGGCACAGCTTAAAAATATTTTTACTATATACACATGCGAACTCGATAATATTACTCGCAGGGGTATTCAGATACAGAACTGTCAGCATAAAGCGTGACTGCAAAATTTATAGCGGAATGTTGTGTTTATATGAGCAAACATTAAATCGATATGATTTTATCAATATGTTTTGATATTTCAACAATGCAATGGTGTCGCAAATTTTAACATTATAAATCACCAAATATTTTTTTCCACAATGAATCCTGTCACTTTCTATACACGACCAAAAAAAAATATCTGAGTGTTATTAACTGTTGTTTTTAAACATTATCGTTGACATGTGATCTATGAAGCTTTTTTTTATACACAGATTTTGATAGGTTCCGGTGCGGCAAATTACTAGTTTGAAGAAACTGGATAATTTACCACGAAAATACAAAATAGTTATAAATGTATGTATATCGTGTATTTAGGTCAGAATGAATTAGAATATTAAAGCTTTTGGAAATTTATCTAGATACCAACGTCCCTTATCTATAGGGTGTTACATAAGCTTACTGTGTGTTGCACTCTCAAAATACAAATAGATTATCTTATAAATAAATTTACATACAAATTACAAACAGGTTGAACAATGATTTTTCCAACGGATATTTATCTTATGTTTCCAGGAAGAAAGAAGGATAACTTTACATCAATGTTGAATTAATAATTCCTAATACACATAAAAAAATTTATGAGTCTGACTATATTTACATTCGATTATATTGATTTATTGATATTAGAAGAATGAAAATATGATTTTTATAAAGAGTTTAAATTCAGTACATACCTATGGTTCAAATTGTTCATTAACCTAGTTGATTTAGGTAGTATTAAAGTCATCAATCACACCTGCCTGATTACAAAAAGAAAAGATCCAAAATGTTATAAATCAAGCAGCTTATGTTGCCAAATTACTTAATTCGTTAAATTTGAGTTGCGTTTAATAACTTTTTAGGCGTCAGTTTGCCATAATAGATAGTTTTTTATGACGTAAACATTTTTATTGAGAAAAACTTTACGACCCAATTCAGTAACTGTTGTCTCTTGTTGTTTCAGTTTTTACTAACCATCTAATGTTTATAGTTTGCCCATAATACATTTTTAATATCAATTTTAAGGGCTCTTTCCTTAATTAATTGGCCTGTATGAATTTAATCATTTCTACTAAACAATTAGTGAACACATCCAATAAATGAATTGTCGGATTGTTAACTGTTTTAAAGCTGATGGGAAAATGGTTTCATGATAGCCACAACTTGTAACTAGTTGTAACGTAGATACTTTTACTTAGCATTTACGCAAATATATTTGTTTAACCAACGACGTTTAGAGGAAATCGGATTAAAACAGATATACTTGTACTATATAATTAAAACGTAAAACTCACCGGGCTGGGGTGTTAATGAGGAAGATGTTATAAAAGTATATTAATGATCACGAAGCATTTAGAATTTAGACTTGGCAACAAGTTCGAATCCCAACACAAGTAAGTAGATTTTCTGTTTGTTGAAAATGGAGAAATTAAAGGGCACTTACCGTCGCCGAAACGATCGTTTCTGAACCTGTAGGAGTGATATTTTATGAAAGAAGCTGAATAAATCCCGTTTTTAATGCAGATGATACTTTAAAAGATTTCTGGGCGATGGTCCAGCACTTTAAGGAAAGATCTTTTTCTCTTTATAGAAATATATTGTTACGTTAGATTTGTTGGGATCGAGGTATACAGACAGAAGAAAAAAAAAACATTTTTCTCTGAGATATTATTAGAATTTGTTAAAATGACATTTTAAAACACCCTCCTATTTCATTTTATTGTCTATATGGGTGTGCTTTTGAAGCGTTATTGGAAGCTCTACATTAAGACTCTTTTAGAAGCAGCACAGTAATTCTTTAAAAAATAAAGTCAATTACAAAAAGGATGTGAAGGGAAAAAGTGGTTAAATAACAGATAGTGAATCAGTGACAGATTTTAATAAAACATTTACCAGTTCATTGAAGAATATTACGGAGGTCAGAATTCTGACAAGACCAGAGAACCTGCAGCTATGGGCGCACGAAAGTTCTTGTCAACATTCATTAAATTATTAAGTGAGGCATTTCTAAGCAAATAAAAAATAGACTTACAATTAGACCACAAAAATATTTTTAAAATCGAGCGAAAATCATAGGATGTTATACAGAATGCAATAAGTAACTGGAACAAATGCTTTGCATATTAAGCAACTGACAAGCCGCTTCCTAATTTTATTAGAATTTCGTGTTATTGAAAGAGTTTTTCACTTTGTTTTATCTGTCTTGCTTTCCTTTGCCTCCTATATATCTTATATTATTTATTTCGCTCCTTTTGTCAGTATATTGTTGAAGGTTTATATTATTATCATGTAATTTCCTAAACCATGGTCTATAAATTTTTAAAAATAACTTATATCCTTTAGATCGTATTTATTTTTTCCGACAATTTTCTGCTTTACTGGTCCAAATAAATAATATTGACAATGGCGTAGAGGGAGGAAGTCCAAGCAGATAGAATTCGCTTGAAGCAGACTATAAATTCAACAACAAAAAGGGGATCAAAGACATACATACATACGTGGCGTATGTTTTATTTGAATTGATTGCTCAGAAAATGTGTAGGTACGTACAAAATCGCTAACCTAATTTATTAAGGTTGTTCCTGAATATCAGATTTAACTTGTTTATCTTCCGACTTATTTAATTAGACATGCATGCATGTAAAGTTGACTTTTGTGCCAAAATGAGCCTATTCACTTTTAAATTTCTGGGTGTAATACGTGTGTCGGTTGGCGTTCCACATTTGCCACCAAGCCGAACATTTCGGAGGGACGTGGAATAGGCCTTTAAGCTTTTGCAAAGGGATGACTGTTTTTTAACCAAATGCATGACAGTCACAGAGTATAAATTTTGCGGTCTCATCTTTTGTGCTTATTCTAAGTTTAAACACACAGAGAATTTTCTATTAGTCTCGTAAGCTTGAAATGTTTATTGGGGGAGTATATAGGATATGTACCTAGATATATAAGGCGCACTTAATTCTTACGAGGTCTTGTCACAACATTTAAGCACATGCACATATTTTATAGAGCGAGGATGAATTGTGTGGATCCTATATACAAAAACATCTAGACTCCATACAGTCCCAAAAACGGTTCTCTAATAGAGACACTAGTTTAAAATGTTGACCGAACTGTATTTATAAGGTTGTAAATCAGTGTTACAGTGACTCATAGTATTACGGGCAACAACATGATTATAATGAATTACGTTAACATTGAACTGAAACAGCCATATGTCATCAACCACTGAAACAAAAACGATTGATTACGAGCAAATATATTAGGTACCGCTTCCGTCCATATTTATTCCAATCTATATATGATATCACCGAATGAACTAGGTCATTTCTGGCCACAAGCGAAAAAGTTGCAATACCGCAAATTCAGCACTTGGGCACCTATACTTCCCTGCTTTACACAGGAAATTACTTTCAATACTTTGAAAACGTATATCCACTCATCGAATTAGGTACGAATAAAATCCCCGATTTTGTGTTTGTAACAAGATATGTTTCAAGGGTCTAATCTGATTCTTAATTGATAAGTTTGGTATTCCATTAGGTCAGTATCGACCACCACCATACATCATATCCCCATTAAATATTAATTACATTGGTTAGCAATATAGTTAAACAATGTGCCGGAGTGCACTTACCCTAAACAATGTCTTTTCGCTGACGTAATACGTCAATTTGGTGGTTAGTGGTTAAAGTGGTAAACCACTGTGTAGTTGACTATCCTTATTCCTTAGCCAGCTGGCCATGAGTTCAGTTCTAGATGTTTTGCGAGTTCATGGCACTATTAAGAAAGCCATTTATTATCGTAATATAAACTTGACTTAATCGATCCAGCATTAGTAATTTATTATTTCCTGTAAGCAACATTATAAAAAGGTTAAATCAACAAGGGAGACGTCAAATTTCTTATTTACTAGCACTTTAGAGTATAAATGTAAGTTTACAACTTCCTTAAATAATTCACAATGAATTTGACTTATTAACTCGTCAATTAATTATGTTATGAAGAATAATTTAAAAACGATATTGCACCTCACATGAAAGCGAATTTAGATAGATATAATGAAGAAAACACACCCTTTCTTCCGCCCTTTATGACGTTATTTCCTTTATGAATAATTTACTTTCCGCAAGATAAGAGGGATGTCTTGAAACAAAACAACACTCGAAAATTTCTAAATATTCGTGTATGAACAATACTCGCTTGTAGAGATATAGTAATAAAAAGTCTGTGAAAAGCTCAATTTGAATTTCTAATAAATGAATAAAATGCATATTTAAGTCGCCATACAAATTTTATTGTATTTTTTTACGCCTCCAGCATCCTATTTTACAAATTAATCCATCACTTTTTGCAAGACAATAAACGTTCATTTGAAAATTGCTATTTTAAATTTTAAGGGGCCTCTTGTGATTTATTCTCATCGCGGTGTATTTGTGTGCTATATGTGTGTGCGTTTTTAGATCGATCCGTGCACACGTTCGAAACTTTTTTAATGTTATGGGTCGATGTAAGGAAAACCTTTTCTATTTTTTCTAAAGGACGCTCTAAACTTCTAAAACGCTGTCGACGTTTAACGTGTCACAATAAAGCGTTTTTTAACGAAAGAAACATTCTGTCCGGAATTGTAGACTCGCAGTAATTACTATACATTTGTCAATGTCAGATTAGAAGCCAATATGGGTCTGTTTTGTGCTTTTGTTTGTATATGACACGTTTTTTCCTCTCAAAAATATGTCTCAAGGGTACCAATGGATTGACTCTAACTTAGTCCCTTTCATTACTTACGTTTTTTTCGCAACGTTCTTTTTATTTCATTTAATCTTAACCAGTATCGTGCACGAATTTCTCGGTTTCGAACGTAATTTTCATGAAGAAATTGTAGATCACGAAATATGAGTCACGTGATTTCCAGTCGGGAAAATCTAATATATTCAATTCATCGTATATGGATTCGAAATTCGAATTGCTTTCAAATACACTCGTAATTCATCTTGCATTTTCCGTTATTATTGTATTCATTCATCTATAACTGATGGAAATATCATTAAATGTATTTACAAAGAGCGAATTTGCTATCGCCTTTTGCATGAGACATACATAATAGGTAATACATTTAACTCATATACGACTTAACCGACGCTTTGCTTAAAATTTAGCAAAATAATTGTTTTATAACTGCTTTGAGCATATCTCAAAAAGGTTTCAAAGAAAATTAACTTAAGTTTTTTTTAAATAACAGAACATACATACTTAAGAGTTCGGTTTTAAACCCACATCTTTTGTTCAGGTTTTTATAATAATAAATTGTTATCTTCGTAAAAGGATTTTTAAGGATATTTCTCTATTTGGTTCACTAACCATCACTCATAGACCTTTTCAAAATAATTAAGGCATTGGTATGTTTTATGTGGAAAAAGTAGTTGACAAACAAAAATAATTAAATTATCAAGAGTTAACCATTAAAGTCGAATCCGATATAAAAGGAAAATAATAGAAAAGAGTCGACAAGGAAGAAAAGTAAACTGGATAGGAAAGAACTTTAGAATCAGGTCCATAAAAGAGCGTTTGATACCTATAGAGAAATAGAGTCTTATAAAAAAAAACATTATGTCTATATTGTTGCTTTTAGGTATTATTAATTTATAAGAGGTTTATTAATAAAGTGTGACTACAACCATAATATAGAATTTAGAGAATATATTGCAATACTAGAAGCTTTAAGTAATATTCAGTTACATTTTTAAAACGCTTACCTAGTAAAAAACCTAATAAAGAGTACGAAGTAGAGGAAACGGTGCGAGAAGTTTCAGCTTTTGTACAGGCTGACTTATCAGAACATTATTTAATTTGTAGAATTTCTATTTAATTTAGGGAAAAGTTGTTTAATTTTAAATTCTTCTAAAGAATATTTTAGTTCCTATTTTAATTTTAAAGTTTGTCAAAAGTTGATTATAGTTGTCGTCTTGAAGTCTAAAAATTAAATTTCTCTTATGTGTAGGTAATACGAAAATTGCTATCTCAATAGAAATTAAAATATATCTTTGTATCTAATACTAACAGTCACAATTAAATATTTAATTTAATTATCTAATACCTGAATTCAGAACAACCTTTTGTTTATTTCAATTTTCATTTAATTGACAGAATTCACGAATAGTGTATGAATATGAATTATAACAAATATCTATTTTAATTGAATGAATAGGTAATAATATATGTATATAATGTACTTTAATACAAAACAGTAGGTAGATATTAACATATGAGTTATTTTAATAATCATCCAGAGTCTAAATAAATATAGATACGTAACATTATTTATCTATATTTTATGTATGTTACAGTAAACAACAGCAATATATAAAATTATTTTAATGATCTTCTGTAACAAAAATTGTTCATTTTTAAATTGCTTGCCTTGAACACAAAGGCTTTAATTAATTTTTATATTCACGAATTTACATAAAAAGATTTCAGTTTGTTAAAATGCAAATTTCGCACTGAAAATCTCGTTTACGTTGGGAATAACTGTTAAAGGCAATTATGTACAAAATATTATTTTTAAATATTCAGAAATTACAAGAAATAAATAAGAAAGACAAGAGAATTAGGGAAAATACAAATTCAGTACTTTTCAAATGCAAAATATATGTAAAAGTAATTATTGTGTTTATCTTACAGTGATATGAGTAATAGTATCCATATACTACGTATTTACATATTTAGTTACTATTTTATATTATACCGCCACTTTAAATGATTAATAATACTCTGAACCTAATTTCCCTAATTAGTTATTCCGTGTACGCACAGGAACAGGAGACTATTTTAATATCAAACTTGAAACATACATATATCTATAATTTATAACATTTGTAAAATGTTTGGGTATTTCATATCATAGTCATTTTATTCAAACGACGAGAGGTATAGTAAATATTACAATTCGAATTTGAATTATCAAATTCATGCAATTGTGTTACCTTCCTAATAATATGTTTATGAATATTAAATATACAAAGAACTTTTGACGAAGCTTCATGAAAATTGTTTGGTGTATAGCATAATATGGAATTTCTAATTTAGGATTAAAACAAGTATAGATAACTTATGTGTATGTGGAAAATGTAACCATATATTAGTTTTATAAAACAACAACATATATTTAATAACCTGGGGGTTAATAAGAATCACAATTGGAAGTACAAAAATGTTATATATGTATTACTTAACAAACATACATATGTATGAACTGATACGTAGAAAGACTTTTCCTAAACGTAATGTAATATATGTATCTTTTTGAAAAATAAGTGTTATTTATTCATTTAAAACTGAAAACGATGTTAATGTTGTTTAAACATTTCCTAAAGTCTATCTAAAAGCAATTTTCCAACAGTATAAATTATTCAACAACAATATACACATACCTACAGCATGTGCTCTATAATATGAGTATGAGAATTTTAATATTAATTGATGTGTACATTCACATGGAATCATCAGTTGTTCATAATAAAAAAGTTAATGATGAATGCGGAGTAATTGGATAACTTTTTCAAAATGTTTAATTAAAAAAATCTTCCTGTAAATAATGGTTATATAAAAATATGTACATATATTGTACATAATGGAATTGTTCACACACTATAATACCTATTAGTGATTATAATGGGAAACTGAACCACTTAATATTTTAGGGGTCAAATTAATCGATAATTGAACTAAACAGGATATAGTAACTTACATAATAAACTTACTCCCATCATAGGAATGGCTCTAATAAATTTGCTGGCATAACAATTTTAATCATTTCCTCCTATGGATTTTCCGTTAATTTATGTATTTCAAAGCCATTTCATTCTAGAATTGTTTGGATTATTAGTTAAACAATGTTTCATACATTCCATAGAAAATATTAACGAAATTTGGGAGACGAGAAGTAGTTCAAATTCAATCTCGATTGTTGTAAATCAAAGAAAATACCCTTTTAGAACATTATTTTACTTTTAATGCACCGCCAATATATCTGACTAGATTTACACTTTCCACTAGAGTAAACCCAAACGAAAAATGTATTATCAAGTCCCACACAAGAGTGTGTTTTAATGAGTGTACTCGAAATAAATTTCCTTGTAAAACCACAACACTGCAAGTTGTACACTGAACCAAGAGTGTACTTGTAAATTACTTTGTCGAAGCTAATGTAGTTTTGGGGATGTTTAAGCCACCCTTATTAATAGGTCCGGCCACTATAATAATCTATAAGTTTGCAAATCCAAATCTATCAAGGTTTCGGTTCTTGCTACTGAAGTGCTGTGTTTCTCGAATCCCTTGTAGCAATATCTAGCCGTAAGGGATTCCATCCTGGTCCACCAGGTTAATTATCGACCATCAGGATTATTATTGCACTAAATTTGGGCAGTACAGGAACTAATATTGATCAAACATTATTTGCTGGAATGAATGTTAAGGGTAAGAGGCTTATTAATGGTTTAGTCACTTGTATAAGATGCTTATCCATCCGGTTTTATGTTTACGATTGCGGTGTTAATGAAGGATGAAGAAGAAAACTTAATACTGCGCCAAATTTGCCTCACTTTATTAATGCAAAAAATTACTAAGTATAATTAACCTTTGATGATGTTTTTTTTTTTGTTTTTGCTCTTTTATTTTTATCTTATAAAAGTTGGTTTGGATTAGCCCCACCATATTAATTATATATTAAAAGTTTTTGGGTGATTTTCCTCTTTGTAAATTAAGAGAAGGGAATTAAGAACATTCGAACTAAGTGTATGCTGAACAGATAGCGGACTGTTTTTTTTTTACTCAAAGAACTGGGTCAAACTATCCCCCAACACGAAATTTTATAATCAGACGAAAAGTTTCACTTAATCGAAGCGATTAGTATCGAAATATTAAAAGTACAAAAGTCTAGTCGCGTATAACAATTTCCCAGAAGATTGTCTCAGCTGTGTTACACGTTTTAGCATTTTAAAATTCAAACTCGTTTTTACTTGACTATTAAAGCACTTCTCTCATAACGTACGTTGTGATGGAAAAAGATAAAGAAATGTTAAGTGCTTGATGGCTATTATAATAGGTGAAAAACAGACTCCGCACAATCTCCAATTAATATTAAAAGCGTTATGCAAATTTACAAGTTATTTTTAAAGGGACACGAAGAAAGAAAAGTATAAAGATTCAAATTACTTTTCATAATTCCATTTTCTTCTATTTCCTTGCCACGCCTTGCCATTCCTCTAAAAATGGATCGGCTTGCGTTCTACGGAAAATTATAGTTCCCATTCTTTTATGGCTGCAAGATGAAAGTAAATAAATTTATGACTATATGAGGAACTGGAGCGTTGCATAATAAACACAGAGAGACACTACTACCACAGATACTACCTAGTGAAAATTTACAGTTTTCCATATTTTTGTGCATATTTACATAGCACATTCCTTTGCTGTTTTTCAATTAGATAAGCCCATCAGGCCAACGAAACCCTATTGTTCTAGATTTGTTTACAAAATGTTCGTACACAAATGTGTGCGTTTTATGAATCACACATTTCCAGATTGGAGCAATCCTTTGACTGTCCTTCTAGGTTTATAAAGGATTTGCAGTAAATCTATATTGTGTCACCTCAAGCATAAGGGGTTATACCTACTAGTGGTAGGAAACGTTTGGAGGTTGACTCTCGCACGCTGTGTCTTCCTCATAGCCCCCCATCAACCTATCGATTATGTGAGTGAGCATACTATCTGTGTAATGTTATCAGCATTCGACCCTTTCCAAAAGCGTTTGATTGAAAAAGGTTTGGACTTTTTTGAAAAATTATTACAGCAGTCGAAATTGACGTGCACTGAATTAGTTCCAGTCGATGCTTTTTTCACTCTGTTATTTTTTCACTGTGCCACTTTTTATTGCCAATTGAATTGCAATCGATATCAATATCTATAAATTAATCTCGATATTTTTACCCATGTGCCATTGTTATTTATATTTTTGTAATAGAATCTTTAGTCGATTTTGTAGCCGATCTTTGTTTTTGGTCACATTTGTAATTCGGTACAGATTATCACTTTCATTTTCAGGTCAAATATTGGATTCAGATACCCATCGCTCTGTTATTACATATTTTAAACTTACATATAACTTTGTATACTTATGTAATCAGTAATCGCACCACTTCAGACCCAGACGTATGTAGGTATGTTCCAATTTAAAGGTGTAACTGGGTATTTGAACAATTTAGGTCTCTCTCACTATGTTGATTATACGTATATTAAGCGTTTTTGTTGATTTTTCTTTTTCTTTACCTCAGCAGATCAAGGCATGAAAATTTGTTTATTTTATACATACATATTTATAAATGAAATTATTAGAGTGTAAACTGTAAACCTCGGTTGTTACACCTGCTTGCTCAATATTATATGTTGAGTGTAGACGAATATATGTAGGTATATTATACTCGTACCTATGTATATACATATATTATAGTATACTATAGTTAGATATATATGGGTAGGTATAAACTACGTATAAGCAAAATGTTGCCATTTAGTTTTTTAATGTGAATCCTAGATAAATAAGATGGATTATTATTACTATTTTGGTAGTAATTGATCTAAAATTTGGTATGGATATAATAATAAGAAGTAAAGAACACAAAATAAACTTAAAAATATGTTCTAGTTCCTATTTCCTTCTACGATAAACCTTATTAATTTATAATACATTTTAATCGATTTTTAGAATAGAATCAATCACCAGATTTGTTAGAACATTTTACAACCTTTTTCACTAAACATAAAAATATGAAAACACAACGAAAGTATATAATAATACCTAATAAACCTATTTTTGCAGACATAAATATATTTGATTGTTATTAAATTGAAGCACTACGTACCCAGTTACTGGGAGCTCCAAAAACAATTTTATGGCTCAACAATTCACCCATAATCTCTATATAATCGTAAATTAAAGACGTTCCAACTAAGATGAAGTAAAAATGAGTCAATAAATTTTTGTTTAAAACGTTTGGTGTCATAAAAACGAAACAGATTAATTGTTCAGATGATTATTTACATTGTCAACAGATCATCAAACTTTACTTCTTTGTCATTGTAGAAATGTAATAATGCCTAAAAAAGAATAGGTATATCTTCTGTCAATTCTGACATAATTCAATTCAGCCAATTCGGCGGTTGAAGTAAATCCTAAATTCAGTATTAGAGAGCCAGTATAATCCAGAACCTCTTAATTACCCGAAGCTTATCTAAAAACCTAAGGGTCTTTAAAACTTTAGTAAACACATCAGGATACAGAACATAATTTACTAAATATCTAATGTAGTTACTTAATTAAAGTACACACTGATAATACATTATGAAAATGAAACAACGTTCAATAATTTTCAATAATATTAATACACGTTTGTACACGTGTCATTAAGATATTTCGTTAAGTAAGTTAATAAAAGTAGGATTATAGTTTCAAGGTTTAACATCAGGAATAACTACAATACGAGTACAACTTTGACTGCATCAATTATTCAAATTGCGCATAATTCTATGTCAAACAATGATTATTGGAAATTACAATACGCTTAATGGATAAAATGGACGCATATAGGTATATAAATAAAGAAACTTTATATAATTAGGTACTGTTTATTTATACTCATTAAAATTCAATGTCAAAGTAAATATGATTAAATGGATTAATTGGATGTTCATTAAACAGATATGTACTAAACCAAGAACTTGATTTTGGACCACAAGTCATTTCGGTAAAATATGAGAGTACCTAATCAGATAATAAAAAATATTAAACTTTTACGTTTTTAATTTTGGACCTAAGTATTTAGGAATGAGAGCGACTTAAAAGTATAGTATATTTGAATAATTATCATTTTACCTAATACGTTAATTATGAATGGTCGTTAAGGTGTTTTTTTAATTAAAATCTTCTTGAAATTCATGTAAAAGTACAAAAAGGTGTACATGTTTTATAAGAGCGACAGAAAGTGACACATTACCTTATAATATGCCGGTTACTCTGACATTTATTATCTTGTCAGAAAGTTATTTCAGAGAGACATTTCAATTTGAATTTCTTTTTAACTACATGATGTCTTTGTCGAGCTTTATCCAAATGGAATTCTTTCACAACATCTTACCTAAAAAAATATAACGTCTAATATAAGCATAAGCATACCTAAGGTACATATACATATACTACGTATGTATAAGCTGTATCTAAAAAAAATAAATTACATCAAATTACAATACACATTGTACCACCTATACCTACGTGTTCCTTGTACTTGCAATATATAGGTACAAAAAAAAACATTCATTATATTGTACAGAATTCCCATGTTTCACCGTTTATTGGATGTTTACACGTGAGTTATTTCATTGGGAGCATCATTTTTATGTTATTTTGAAGAATATAATAGTATACAAACATATTTTGTGATATCTATAATGGAATCAATTTTCAATGGTGGAATGAAATTAAATGACACACATCAAAAATTCCTGTAAAAGAACATAGTATTTTCGTTAACGTGAAATTTTCTGCAAATTCGATAACGACAAATATTGCTTTCGTACTTTATCCACGTCAATGAAAAGACAACCTTATACAAAGTGTGAAATATGAAAGGAATATTTCTAAGACTTTAATAAATGAAATATAGAAAATGCAATTGTGTGTACCGGAAACTCTTTCCATTTGAAGTCTTCAGTGTCAGATGGAGGTGAAACCACCGTGGGTAGACGGTAAGCATTTCATATGCAGTTCAAAATCATACTTTTGTATTCACCAACCAGTTATTTTCACAAAAGTTGCATTGTATAGTATTTTCAGCACACAAAATAACACTGCAAAGAGATGTTTATTCGTAATATGTGGTAAGAGAGAATCTAGGTTCTTTGAACATTTCGTAATTAATTAACCATTTTGTGCAATTGTGATAATGTTCATTCAGGTGGCGTAAAATACAGTTGATTACATTCACTTATTAGTTTAATTGAGAAACAAGTAGGTATCCACATATATTCTACATCGTAATAAATTTTGAAGTGTCCTTTGTAATCTCATATTAGTGTGAGGTCGTAAATATTTCGTAACTGTAACACTTATACAGAAATATCGTATTTATAGTTAGTAAACGATACCCTTTTGAATACAGTATAACTTTGGTGCTAAGTGCAAGACTACTTCGATCGTAATATTTCCTTTTAGATGTCACTTGGTGCACTGAAATTTATGTGTGTCTTTAGAACGGAGAATTTTGTGATACACATATTTTCAAAATATTTTTCTCCCACTTTCGCTTCCAAGAAATGAAAAAAAGGCGAATATTGGAAATCAGAATAGTGAAAGTGAAAATTTCCAATAAGTAAAACAATTTGTCAAAATGTAAAATTAGTTTTTGAATACAGAAATTCTTTAGAGAATATGCAGTATTCTGATTTAATTGAAATAGTTATAAAATTTTACTGCCAACATTTCCATCAAATTAAACATTGGATTAAGGCAATTGTTTTTTTTTTCTGTTTAATAGTGCATTTGAAACATACTGCAACATTTCTTTCTCTCTTCATATATAACTTCGTAAATTCAATAAATAAGTTGTTCAGCATCTGGAAAACTTATTACTTGAACTTTGAAAACTTCAAAGAAAGCTTTTAAAAAAATCTATTCATGTAGTATATAGGCAGGTACTCGGGAAAGTAGGAATACTTTCTGCTTGGTTTCTTATTTATTTTATTCTAATTTTACTGGAAAACAAGCATCACATTGAACATTGATACGTAAGAGAGCTTTTTGCAAACAAATAAATAAGTCCATACTGTTAAGAATTATTACTACTTACTCCTTACAAAAACTACTTTATAAAGTAGAACAAAGGGATGTTTTATTTTATCTTTATTCATTGCTATAAATTTTATTGACAATGAACATGGACAAACCTACCTAACATTCATCATTGCTGTTTTATGGATAATACACTTGAAATAACAATTGCTTGAAATTTATTACGAAGGGATAATAAAAACGATTCAGAAATATCAAACTCAAAATTCTTTTGAGTGCAAAACAAGATTTTATTTAACAAAAAAAAATTTACTATCGTCTATCGTCTAAAATTTACTGTCTGTACATGATTAAGATAGTCTTCTTAATCTTTGGATCAAAAAATCTTTATACATTTATTTAAATAAAAACAAAATGAACGTTTTGAAACTGAATATGTTTTACCTTCTTTCAATGGTTATTTGATCAGTTGGTTTTCCCTTTAAAACATTCAAATATATTCTTTCCTTAAAATACACAGAGAAAGTCTACAAACATAAACATATTCCTATTATTGGAAGTGCATAATATTACGACGAGGAAATTGTTAGTTTAATGTCAAAAGCAAACCAAAACAACAGTCAACTGCTGTGTACCGAAATCCATTCAATATTTACCAATTTTACATGTAAAATTTTCAAAGTGATGTTACTCCTACGTGGCGTATTGCTATGGGCGGATTTCCCTGAGGTGTAATTGTCAGACAGTCATTAATAACATATAAAGTTTACCTGCATATTGTAGACGTATGAGAAAAGGTCTGACACATTTGTTGTCAGTATTTAACCCACCTATATTTAATCAATTTAATTAAAACACTCATAAAGAAGTTTATTAATTCGACCTTAATTAGGTTGAATGGAACTTTCACATGAATCTCTCGCATCATAATTTCAATTTGTTATCAAATTATATTTCCACGAAACTGGAGAGAGGAGCATATTTTAAAACATTTAATACGGGTTGGGTAATAAAAACATGAGTTATTTTTGAAAAATTTTAATGAACTATTTATATTTAAATGATTAGATGTACCATGTACCACTCGCAGTAAATCTTGTATCATTTGCGCTACATTCACTAATTCACCACCATTACAATTTTGTATTCTAAATAAGATTTGATAACCGCAGTGTATTATGAAATGATACATAGGTAATTTACTGTAATCTAGGTGTATTAAAATGGAACATTGTTATGTCATTCAGAGGTATCATCCGACATAAATTCCAAATAGCAGATCTTGAATCAATAATTTCGAATTTATTTGTATGACAATAATAAACCAAACGAAAATTATGCATGTGCAAATTCCAGTAGGCAACATAATGTCCTGTTGGTTATGTTTTACAACAGAGTATTATGTGTCGTACAATAAATTTGTACATTTTAAATACAATTACGTTACATTGATTATTGAACATTCGGTAGAATAAAATATGAAACGTTATAACGAATATTATATCCAAAAACTGAATGCTGCGATAGTAAATTTATTGTATTCATATATCATTAAATTGGAATAATGGTACATTTCTATACTATACCAGGGGGATTAGAATTGTATATCATAATTTTTAAATATACCCAAGTACATTTGTATAACAATAAAAATAAATTTTTCTCGGATACCAATTTAATTTACTCTTCGTCATTTTCCAAATTTGTGATATTTCCACATAACATCAAGTATTTGGTTTGTGCAAATATATGTAATAATAGTTGTCTTTGAAAGAAAAAGTAAAATCTTGAAATGGCTTCTCAAATAATCATATCTTGTACTTATTATATCTTGTACAGATATTCAGCATTTGCAAGAAGATTTTGTTTTAAAAAGAGCAATAACGCGAAGTAGCATTTCCCGAATCCTCTCCATTATTATATACCTACATATACCTTACTGGATACCTACAGCAGTTATACGGAAGCAGAATATTCGTATAAGAGAAAAAATCATTTGTATTCCTTATCTTACTTTTGTTGAATGTGACTTTCATATTTTTTAATGGCCTCTAAGAAGCACTCTATGAAGTAACATACACACAGAAAAACGCTCGGAAAAATGTAACCGAGCCAAATTTATGGTAATCCAAAATGAGTCATTTTAGATGTTTTTAGCGATCTTACGTGCTTTATCGATTATGATTATGTCCCACTAAATGTGAACATTTGGTTGAGTTAAATTGTTGGGATTCAGCTTCTCAGAACATATTGTTTTGGGTTTTTGAAGAGGACGCTCGCTATAAACAACAAAAAGGTCATACTCATTGTATATGAGTACGATTTTAAGAGGCTGTGTTATAACCTAGTTTATTCCGCTTTTTGCCATATCAAGTTGAGCGGAATTTTTGATAAAAATTACGTTGGCGACCATTTACAATACAAATCTCCGGGGATAATATTGTGACAGTAAAATTTTTCGCCAACAGAACAGATACGCGAAATGGAGTATACGGTTACGAGCGTAAGACATACTAAATGGAATGAGTGGTAAAAAAATAAGACGATGGGTATTCCACCGAGTGAAAATGTGGACAGAAATGGATGGATGGAGTGAAAAGAAAATTATATAACTTCTTTTTTAGCCAACAAAGAATAAATCAAAATTATTTTACTGTTTTTCATAGTTTTAGAATTGAATTCAAGCATCACTGAGACTGCGAGACTCAAAATATTATTTGGAGAGCTCATTATAGTTCCAACTTTGTTTCGTTACTTACTGCCTTAGTTCCATTGAACGTAACCGAAGAATAATCGCGCCTCGGAGTTTGAAATGCGATACCGTTCCAGCACCTCAAAACCTTTAGATATTCGCAATATACGCGGAAAGAATCTAAATAAGCCTATACATAATACTTATAAGTTCTCAAAACTGGCAAATCTCTTATGTTCCCTCTAGACTTTCAGAGGTGGCGGCAGTTAGAAACCGAAGACGCCGTCAACTTTGCGGCACATGCAACTTTTATACTTGTTTTCTGTTTTTCTACCAACTCAATTTTAGGCCAACGTATTCAATGCGCGTTTTTAACAAATCCCCTGATAAATGTTGGATATTTGTTAGTAGCGATGGAATATAATGGATAGGAGAGTAGCTGAAAAGGCACATATCCTTTGCTCTTTTATCTCTTAGAGAGCATATTTTCATATGTCGTCTCATTGGAATATGAAATGCTAAGTGTGTGGCAATTGTAGTTTAGTTTGATTCCTATATGTATTTGATATTAACTATATTTTTTGTAATTAATGTTAATGCACTTATAACATTGTGTCCACAGTGCATGCGACATGCAATATGAAAAGTGGATTAACAATTATTTTTAATAGATTGCCTACATTTTTTCAAAATGTAGATAAAAAAATTATTTCTTCAATACTTATACTTAATATGTACGTAATGAATATTTTATATTATCTTTTTATTGCAGATAGACTCTCCATAGAATTCTAGTGAATGTAAGTAAGATAGATATACTGTTACTGTTATTTCCAAAAATGTTGACACACACTCCCATCTTTCAGTTCAACCTAAAACGTACACCAATTATAAACATAATTACGTTCTTTTGCTAAAAGCAAATTAATAGGAATTAAATATTCAGAAGTGGATGTAGCAAACGGCTTCAATTTAAAACACATTAAAATTCACATTTCGAACAAACCTTGAGTTTAAAAGATTATTTAAATAATTGAACTCGACAGACGAACTCTTAAAAAATATCTAATATCTTTATTATATGTATTTATATATTTATTATATTCGTAAATTCTTGATAAATTTAAAGTGACCAATATTAGTAAATTACATATGTATATGTAGGTATGTATATTATATACTCATATATGCATGTACAACAAGCAGTAGGTTTACGATTTACGTGTTAAACTGGAATAAGAAAGTGGTATAGGAAAGTGTACTAGTTTTATTCATATATCGGGTAATAAAGGGTATACACCTACGGGTAGTAGATTATATTCAGAACTATTTAACATGCATAAAGGTGAGAGTATAGGTAGTGTGAAAGTATATACATTACCCAAGATAATAAGAAAATAATAATATATTTTATAGATGAAAGGCGTAGCTATCAATCTGTTGTTAATATTTTTATAACATAAATTATCGGTTATGACTATGTGCTTTGTGCATTTGAAATTGCTTACAATACGCATATTAGGAGCAGGCTTTCATCATATATTTATCAACTTAGGATCCAAGCAATTTTTCTGTTTCATGAAAATACAGATGCAGGTTACATAATTTCTTATTCTATGGTAAATTTTAAAATTCCACTATCTACTAAACATCTAAGAGTGCTTATTATTAACAAAAACGGCAAATGAAAATGACATTTTCCAAGAGTGAACGGCAAAAAAATCAGTTAAAGAATAATGAATATTCGATTTTAAAGAGGATGCCGTTGAGTGCATAAAAGGTAAAGATTAAAATTTATTGAATGTAATGTCCAATTAGGTATTGGTATCATCTATACCGGAAAAACATATGTGATTATAAATATGTTATCAGGGATATTTGTTTTATTTTAATAATGTAATCGATAAAAATGTATAACATTTAGCAGGTATTATAGTCACGTGATATGCATATTTTATGTTTTATAATACCCGCACCTACATTTGCTAGGAAAATTGTTTTTGTTTCGTTACTCTTTAACGATGCTCTTTATATTCTATCTCAAGCAACTTGAATCCAGGCCTGAATACAAGTACAATGGAATGTTGGCAAATTGTATTGAAACGGAACATGCATGCATTAGTAGAGTACATACTTTGCTTAAATAATTCAATTTAAACAAATACAGATATTTATCTCAACAAAATTAGATTTTAAGAACACAAAATGCTTTCTGTTATATATAAATTCTTCATAGATGTATACGCTGACTAAAATATAACAATAATCGTCGGTTATCTACATATGTATAATATGTATACATAATACTTGTACGAATACATGGGTTTTTGTAGTCTAATGGTGTTAAAAAAACCACTTTACTATTCAAAGAATATGTTACCAAGATAAAACAGTTTTACTAAAATTTTATGAACACTATAACAGTACAAATGGATTGTTGGTAAATCTTACTTATTTTTATGTGTTGTTATATGTGAACGTAACTGTAAGTTATTGTTGGCGAATAAACGGAAAAGAATAATTTTCGAATGATATTTACGTTATTTTGGTAGGGTACTTGGCATTTGTTTATGAATATTTGACGAAAACTTTTTTTATATAAACAATTTCCTCCCGAGGTAACATGTTTACATTTTAATGACGAGAGATTGGGTATGTTAGTTAAACTCGGTATTAATCCTTGATGTAAGGATCTAACAGGCATGCCAGTTATTTTCCCATCAACCATCGGCTCTTTAAAATTAAATGAAAATGTGTTGCATCCATTAAGGAACCCCTCTTCTAGTTGTCTTTGTGCTTCACTTCCATCAACAATAACCCGGATTGGGGATTAACACTAATCACATTGTAACGAAAAATATACTTACTGATGGTACAATATATAAATGTAACTCATTTTTGCAGCTTTCCTCAATTTGGTAAAAAATGACTATACATATATGTATTATGTTATGTAAAAGGAGCAGGGAATATTTTCCCTATTGATATATGTGCTATACGAGCGTGGCCAAAATTGAGTGTAGCACTTTTTCTGGGGTGTATCTGACACCAACTGTGATTGACATTCGGCGGGTACCCGAAACACCGCCCAGGGTATAAGGCGACATCAATATTACCTACCTTGTGCAAATCCCAAATCACGGATTCCACCTCAAAGCCCATATTCTATACCATGAACTTTATCATTTATCAATGTTTATTGTTTCCCTTTTCTTAGGGTGTCTTCTTTTGAATCTCTTCGCGGCAATAAAGTAAATTGGTTCCTTTCAGAGATGTTACATTTGTAACATACGTTTATTGCAAGTAAATCGGAAATACATGCTAAGTGTCTTGGGAATAAATCAGTTCTCTAACTTATTATCCTTCAATAAGGATGAACTTGTATTACTAATGGGTTTGCATTTACCAATTAGATAGTACACTGATTAGATTGTTACTGATTTGTGACAAAATCAGTAAATTCATTAATACCAAATTGTATTTATATTGAAAAAACTATTTTTTATTCATTTGTGTTGGTTTATTAATACCTAATGTTTTTTGGTCAACAATTGGAACACATATAATATCCTATTTCTACAAAATCGGCATAATCATTATTTTCAAATATGAACATTTGCAAAATTGGTTAATGTGGACGGTTTAATTAAATCCAGAAACGCAATGCACCATAAAACCATTTACCTTCCTTACAATTGTTTAATTACAAATTGGATTCTTTATTTAACCGAATTTTTTCTGATGATTAATTGAAAATTTTTTATTTAAAATTATTCAACTGTAATTTAAGTCGAACAACCAACCATTAAAACCTTTTGTGGTGCCTTTTTTGTCCCTAAAGTTAACTACACCAATTTCAGACCATCCAATTTTCTTTTTATCAAACACGCTTAAAATCCAATTTGTTTTCTCTTGTATATAGTGTTACTCAATATATTGTAGATATAAATCTCTTATATGGTTGAATCGAGAATTTAGCACAATTGTATAGTGTTGCAGCGGTCTACTGGTAGAAAAAGTTTAAACAAAAATAAAATTACTGCGAGTGAGTTTGCATTAAGAATTAGTGGTTTGATTGTACTGTAAGTTTATGTATTAATACATACGTATTATACTCTCACATATTAGAAGTTTATGCTCTTTGTTTCCATTGTAGAGCGTGTACACATTCAATAGTGTTGGTGGTGGAAAGTTAACTCTGCATAGAACAGAAAACAAGGGGCAAACTCTTGGCAGTGTCAGTTGCAAATTATCCATCTCTAGAAACTTACTAAATCTACAGTTGACCCTTGACTTAAGATGAAGGGGATTCGCATATATAGCTATTTCTGCCTAACTCAAACAAAGTACTCTTAACAACTTGTGCCACCACTGTACACAAGTGGTACTTTGTGGCTAAACACATACATACTGCATAAAATTGTTCCTTTCGGGGTTATCATCCACAATATGCATATGGATGCTTGTTTCAGAAGTTTAATTTTAATTCATTTACAAACATATATTTTAATCCATACATTGGAATTTTTTTAAAAAGAACTTTTTGTCGCTAGGTCGTTATAAATCTTAACAGCGTATGTGTCAAAACCACCTGTCGTTTGGATATGTTTGTTAGAAGTATAGTGGGATTTTAAAAGTTGAAAAGTTTACATATTTCTACGATCTACACAACTGTTTGACTGAGTAATGCAAAAATCATTTGAAAATCCTAGAAAAGTTAATTTATAGGAACTATAATAGTTATGGTTATTGTAAAATAGAAAGAAATTTAATGAAACAGTATATTTTGATTTGATTCCTTAAATTTCACAACAATGGAAATAATGGAAAATTCTTATTATACTCAATTCATTTCATTTGTTTACGCTTTTGTTATTATATAGATTTTCCAATCTAGTGCCTAATATTCGTTCTCCTGTTTTATTATTTTTTCCCCTAAAGCATAGATTCCCTTTCAAATCAGCCGACATAAAAAAAGGGGGACGAAAGGAAACGAGGGCATTTTATAAGAAGAGCAGTGGTATCAAGGACAAATAATCAATTTTTTTAGCTTTTATCAGTTGTTGGCCAAATCAATAGCTGTAATAAAAGTTTTTTTTTGTACACAGGCATTAAAATGTCAATTTTCCAGAGTATTTAATATCAAGACAATTGATAATTTGTTCACTAATTTTACTTGATAAAGAAAATTGTGCGAATTGGTTGCTCTGCATATCTACCGTTCCCGTTCTTTACCAGAATTAAATAACATACCATCCGTCGTTTAAAACAATGGAAGCGGATTCTAACACATCCCGAATCAAGATATTATTGTGATTTATTGTTAAACTTTCGGTATAAATAATTAGTACAATGTTAAACATTAGCATGTGTAAGGGGTTGGCGGCGTTATTAATGTAAATTGCTTTTAGGTTACCGAAAGAACTTTATTTGCCAATTGAGAAACTCTGTTTCATTTAATTCAATTCTGAAATCGGAAGCTTCTTATTTGTTTATAGAACATTTTGATTAATGAAAGTTTTCCGATACTGTCAATTTCTATGTTAAACAATTCAATTTATTTGATGAGTAAAAATTTATTTTCTTTTCAATTACAATATGAATTTTCTTATCACTAAAATTAATTAAAATGTCTTCAAAGCAAAATATTTTATTTATGGAATTTAATTAACCAGTTTTATTAATAATTCTAAATATTTATTTTATTATGGAAAATTTAAATTAGATATATTTTATTAAACTGACAACAAAAGCTTTCTTGTAGTCGACAACAAATCTATGATGTCTCTATTCTGCATATGTGTATGTAGAAGTTTTTATAGGTTTTAGACTCGAAAAGGGCTATAAGTAGATATATACCCATACATAAGTGAAAATGACGTTTTAATGTGCAAATTCATTTACCTTGACATTTCCTTCGGGAAATCATTTAGTGGCTTTTAAAATCCCTTTTCCCTTTGCTAATTCATACTATTACATACCTATATCTATAACCTAATATCATAAAAATTGTGTCAACATTTTCAGCTTCATTAATAATATATAACCAAACTCGTAACCAAAATTTGAGGGGTAAAATACATGTAAATACTTTTACTTTGTCCTCGAATATATTTACTAATTTGATTGCACATCAGCCAATATTCACGTTAAACAATTAAATTAAATATTTAGACAGGTATGCTTTATTAGACTCTATAAGAATTCCAACTGTTATTTAAGTTATTGAAGTAGGTATTACCTAAATATTATAGTATGTTTTGATTATTAAATACGTTTTTCTTTCCTCATTTACCTATGTATTTTATAACTAGAAGTTCGGTCCCTTCATTCTTTTTAGGAAAAATTTATTTAAGTAAAATATAGGTATATATTGGAAGATAATCATACAAAACTGTCAACTTTTATTAAAGTAAATTGTATTCTAATCTATTATATGTACATACTTTTGTATAAAATAAAAGACAACAGAAAGCTTTTGTATTAAAATAAACATAGACTATTTGAGCAATATCTATTAAACTAACCACGACATACCGTTTTCCCCATTTATTCACTTTGGGTAGTTGCTCAGAATTAGGTTTTAGGGTGGATGAAAACTTTTTTATTACGTTTTCATTGGATAGAAAAAGTTAAATTAATTAAAGAAGGAATTATTTTCCCTTAAAAAATATTTCAAAGTGAAGACATTTTTTATTAAGTATACAGTGAAAATATCTTCAGTACCAATTAAATAAATAGCTGAAACAAACGCATCTTCAATTGTACACCTACTACTAAGCTATAATTCTGTTTTAAAAACCATATGTATTACATATACTATCTACTCAACTAACAATTACCATTAAAAGTTAAATAACAGAAAATACTAGATTCAGTTTTAGACGACTAGCTACTTTCTCGTAATTGCAATGCAATTGAATAATTAATATGGAGAAAGAAAATTTTCATAAATTTTCATGTATCAACATTTTTCTATACCTCTTTTCACACACAATAACGTACAATATAACATTTTATATGGCTATTATAAAAAAAGAACAATAAATTCTAATATTATGAGTGTCAGAAAGGCCGCCCGTATAATTTTTCCACCTGACTTTTGCTATAGAAGCCCAGTAATATATCAGAGAAAACTAATGTGGCTCTTATCGAATACGTAGCCATTCATTTTATTCGTACTACCACCAAGCTCCCAATAATGGTTGCTCATACGAATAATAATATTATTCTTTTCCACATCAACGAATTTACGCGCAAAAATATGTTGTTCATCGTTTTCGGCCACCGATGTCGGAAGTGGAAAAAAAGTGTTGACCTTTTCAAAAACTCCAACTGCAATTTGACAATAGAAGTGTTAGACTGTATAAGCACATTATATATGTTTATTTTTTTGTTAGTTATAACTTATAAATATATGTTTTTAAATACATAGCTACATAGTTAACTTGAACGGGTTGCAGAGGCATAAAATGGCTTGGCCAAAATAAACATTCGTGCGGCTCGCCTTCTGTTTCGCTAAAAGTTTAACTCATGCGACAATAAAATTATATAACAACAAAACGGTTTTTATTTAGCCGATTTAGCAGAATATAGTGAGTATCCCTGTGCGCCTTTTAAATATGATATTTTATAATAGTTTAAAATGGAGATTCATTTCGTTCTTTACCACTTGACTGGCCCGTATATGTACATTTAAATAATTTTATAGCAAATTTGCATATTAAGCGCTAGAAGGTTTAATATAAAAAGCATAAAAATCGACATTTTTTTTATTTTGGTAATTTAGAGTTTGTGAAGTGCTGAAACGCAGTTAGTTAGATAAATCGAAATATGTATGTTCCAAGGAAAATGAATGAAACAGTTATGAGCAGTAAAGTGCTTAAGTGATATACTACTGAAATATTTTATCATTATTATATTGAATATGCGTTGGCAAAAAAGAAGGACATCAGTTAGTGTTAATGCGAAATCGATTACGTACCTACTTCTCTCTTACGCAGAAAATTTATATTTGTTAGGACTAGAACATACACTATGTAGGAATATCTGTTGATAATTTACCTAATGCTGTACTGAAATACGTAGATACTGTAAACTAAAAATAAATTTCATGTATTTGGTCATAAAGCAATTTGAAAGGATCTATATAAATGTAAACTGTTTCCGATTGAAACTTCAGTTTTATTCGAAATTCGTAGTCCCGTAAGAAATAAAGCAACGATTGTAAACAATAAACAAGGCTAATGTTGGTGATTAACACAGACACACTCCTTTTTAAAGTGTTTCATAGAAAATAGATACATGAGAATACGATATGAACCTAGTAGAACGAATACCTATAACACTTTGCTATTAACTTATAGATGTTACCTTAAATAATGGACAAATGTTCTAATTTCCAACGAATATTAAATAAATTCACAAATTTAGTTCAATTTATTTAGAAGACTTATCTATCCGAATTTATATTATGTGGTCATTTCAATGACTGGCGTAAATAGTAAATCAGCTAAAAAAGAGCACCAATTAGAAATTTTTTATTATACTAATGGGTGTTAGGATATTCAACAAACATAACTTCCTTACACGAAGTCACGAATAGTTATAATTGTCAATCTCAGAGCTTCCTTACACGACATGCTTTTTCCTATAAATCGTTTCATGAATGTAAAGTATCAAAACTTCTCTCATCATTGGAGCCATAATTCGCGTCAGTTATAAGCATGGATATTGATACTCAATAAATTACTATGAAATTATATAGTGTTTGTTGTAATGGTACGAACTCGGGTAAATTTTTATTATTTATCTTACATCAATTAAACGACCGAATTAGTACCAACCAGGTTCTAAACAGAGTAGATCAACTGAAATAAAGATAAAGTGAGAATTAGTCAACGTGACTAACTTTTTAGTAAATCTAAATTTAAAAAACTCGTAAAAACATTACATACACAAAACCGTGTGTTATGTAGATCATTCCAGCAATCATTTCCGTCTACCAATATTGCGGTAATGTATTAAATAACATCCTACTAGCGTCCTAGTGGCTACCATCTTATAACCCGAGATCAACACAGCATTTAGTGTATAAAATTTATGGTACGATATCAATACACTTCCACCAAAGGATATATATCCTTCTGCATTGCAAGATCGACAATACAGTGGCTAATGCCAAATAAAATGAATTTAACACAAAATTATGTTGAATGGTGTTATAGCACAATAATGATGCATCATTTGTAAGAATAAATAAATGAATAAACTGAATATATTAAAAATGTATATCGTGTAAAGTAGTTAAAAAGACACAGTATTTTAAATTAATGAAATGTGAAAATTGATTGACAAAAAAAATACACGAACTATACTTGTGCCCGGTCAAGGATGCGATTTCCGTTGGCAGTTTTGGCGGTCTACTTAGGTCCTTCGGGGTATTCTCTGCAAATAATTAAATGGGGAGAATGAGTACTATTCTCAACAAGTTATTTTTCTCTCTATCCGTGCTACTCGCTGTTTTCTACATGCAAACTACTGTCATTCATGAATCGATTCGCTCAACAACTGCCCCAGCGCTACTTCACGTACCGCGGGTTAGCCACAGCCGGTACGGGAAAGTGTGTCATTTGTCATTAGAGCCGTACTGAGGGGAAAAGTGCGCGACAGTACTTCTTGGCTCATCGTCCGTCCATGTTGCCGGGATAACGCACAACCAACACTTCTTGCGGCACAACACAAGACAGGGAAAATAAGAAGAGATAACTACATGCTTAATCAAATAAAACCCAACACAGAGTCTAGTACTCAGTGGTCGACAACGCGACTCACCTTTGATGGTTGATTTAATGACCGACTTTTCTAGTAATCCTGGTATTCACAAATTGATAACACTTTTAATCACAAGCACAATACTTTCCGTTTTCGGGACTTCACCCTGCAACAATTCTACGGCAACTGAAGTCCACGATAGCGGTTTCTGAGGACTGAACATCCACCCAGCCGGGGTGGGTCACTATATTGGCCTCACAATCTGGCATACAGACAGTACTTTCCAAAACACTTAAAAATACCCCAATAAACTATTTTCTCCTATCTACAAGTGACAAATGCGCCAGATGTTGTGTTAAACGTTTTATTGACAGAAACTACATTCTAAGAAATGTCCTCTTAAAAAAAAGTGAAAATGCAATATAATATTGGCCTCCAGAAAAATCCTCGTTACACATTTATTCGCGTATAAATATTTGCAAGTGAAATATAATAAAAACTATAATGATTACCAAATGTACTCACCAATAATTGTAATTACTAAACACCGATCTAACTCGTTGAACAATTCACTTACAACAACTGACTATTTTTATTCTTAATTTCTTATTCTTAGGCAGAAGACATTCGCCCTTTCGCTGTGTAAGCAATATTTCGGACAGTACCTTCATTGTTCAATTTTTCGTACACACAAAATGCGTGCAACTGAAATCCGCACGCGTTTTAACTAAACACACAGAGGCGGACTGGGGCCCCTTACAATATATAAAGAAGTTATTAAAACAACAAATAAAGTGTACCTAATAAATTTGTAGTTGGGATTTTTGTTTCTGTAAAAATATAAATTAATTTAAGAAAAAATTACCTACAAAAATCGTAACAAATATCATTTCTCCTTACCTACCTTAAGCTATATACAAAATGGACTGTTATTTTAACGAATAAATTATTGATTTACTTTACAATTGTTGTCCATAATAATATTTCGTGTGTTTAAAAGTTATCCTCAACATCAGAACTAAGATGGATAACATATTTGTGTAAATACACCAATAAAATGTACAATTCTAGAGAACGAATACATATATGTACCCACGTATATAATACGCCAACAGGCAAACTGCATTTGCATTTCCCTTTGTTTTGTATTTGTTCTTTCACTATATAAGGCACTTGAAGACAAATAATTTATGCCCTATGATGATGGCACTTTTAAGTTCATTTCTAAAGTATGGGATATAGGTATTCGAAAGTTTTCTTTCCACCCCATATTATTAGTAGTGTCGATGGTAGTATAGTATAAATAAGTTAGTTTTTTTAGACAACTTTTCTTTCTTTTAAAAATATATTTGGAGAAATGTTTAAGAAACTTTGCTTTTTAGAAATGTACTCTAAACGAGAAGAACTCCCATCTAAAAAGTTCGACATATTAATAGAGTGATTCCGGTTTGAAAATCTCGTCATTTCCCTACGGAAACGGTTTCCAACACTCTCGTTATATATTATATTGACTACCATTAAACTATTTCATTGATCCATCGTCAGTGTTTCTTAAAACCCTACTATTTATTTTCGAATTACACTTTCATGGTTTTAGGATGTTTTTTCTCTTTTATGCGAGCATACGTCTAGAGGAATGTGTTTGTGCAAAGTTTTGCCCCTATCGTGACTTCACTACGTTTATTCCTGTCATTAATATAGAGGCCCCATTTCAGGCAATAATAAATCACCAAGAAATATTAGGTTTTAACTGACGACATTCACAATGTAAATATAATTTATATCCAACTAATAGCACCTACTTTTCGAAAATTTTTCCGTAAAATCTATTGGTTCTTTAATGCTCGCACATAGCCAAGTATCAGAAAGTATATATGTACTTTTATTTTTGCAATGAAACCGTCTATTTATATTTATAACAGTTATTTTATTCGTAAAACGGATCACCGTCTTTCAAATGCGTCGTTTACTGGTCAGGTACGAGGGTGTTCAAAAGATAAGATTTTATTCAAATGATGCATCCTGTATTACCTACTTAGATATGTATAGGTATATGATTTATGGTTAACTAGAAGTTATCAAGTTTACAAATATCACCTTAATTATAGCGAAGTCACTATATATTTAGTTAGTGACTTACACTACAAATTTCAATACTTTTAATTTTAATTCTTTCTTTCTTATTTATTATTAACTAACATATAGTTAATAATACTTCAATTTTATTATTTGTGAGAATTCAGGGAGCTCACACTCCCAGTGGCATCCAACCTCCCCTATAGCCACCCTCTGCCTCACTTTAATTATATTCAAAACTTCTATGTTTGAATATAATTTTTTTTATACTCATATTCATACTTTTATGTTTGAATATGTCTTTCTTAACTCGTGTAATTTTTATTCTTACATTCATTCTTTTATTCTAATAATTTTTGAATATATTCTCAATAAACTTACCCAATAACTCAATTGGGACACTTATTTTGTAACGGGATTTTCTGTGACTTAATCGTCACTCTTTTTCTACTTCAACTGAGCGCTTCTATGCGCACACTTTACTTTCACTTTTTTATTTTATCTCCTTTTATCCCTTTTCTACCTTCGTCTAGGGTAAAATTGGTTATTTTGCATTTCACACTAATTTTTCTCTAACATCAATGACATTTATACTTAGTCATTTATAAAAAATATTTTTCTATATAAAAGAATTCGCGATTCTTCGCGACATTAATATTTTGGAGTTACAAAAGTAGGTATAGGTACCTAATAAATTAAGTTTGTGGTACTTTGAAAGGTAAAATCGGTATATGTATACATATTATAACAGGATTGATAATTATTATATACTCGGGTATGAAAAATCAAAATTTGTATCTCATGATTTATTTAATTATATATCCACCTCTCATATTATCAACCAACATAATGTAGGTATGTTATACATATTCATATTAATACATACACAATCATTTTCTATATACAATGACAATTAGTGCTAAGTACATTTATTGTTATAGGTTCATAAATGTATGTGTGTGTTCAATGTTCTGGCAGTATGATCGATATATGTAAATGGTCACCATATTTTCTATAACACATTTAATAATACCTACCTACAATATTACCTACATATTAATATATATACTTAATTTGAAATAATCCATTTTTAATGGAGTATACCTACAAACTTTTTAATACGTAAACATTGTATTAAAATTTATTTAATGCTGATCCAGCAATGTTGTATAGATTCGTTTAATAAATGCATATTCAGTATTTACTAAAATAATTGTATTGGATTCAACAAATAAATACCTAATCCTTAGCACTATTGATTAAGTGTTGACAAAATTGTAAGGAAATTCTAACCAGTAAGAAAACGGAAAGAAATAAGGTAAAAAATTGATTAAGATTTACCCTTGAAAATTTGATAAAATGTATATTTAAAGAGATTTTAATTGCATTACGAAAGAATCGTTATCAGTATACATTTATCGAAATTATGATTTTTTGATAATTATGTGATAACAATTTATAAACACGCCAATGTACATTATAAACAAAAGGAGTATGCTCATTCCACAGTATACATAAGTTGTGTTTATTTTTGTGAAAGGTTTTTAATATTGTTTTGTAATATAATATTTGTTGAATAAACAAATAATGAAAAAAAATTATTATCTTTCCCCAAACATAAATGAATTAGATATTTAATTTACATTTGGCATGTGTATTATTAGCTTTGGTCTCTGCGGAATCCGAATCGATTTTCCCTAAACAATGATTATTATGAATTTTTGAATTGTTTTGTATAGGTTTTACATGAGCATAAAATTGAAAATTCATTCGATTTATCCAATATCAGTTTTAAAATCTCATCACTTCTATTTTATTAAAACAATAATGGATGAATTGTGTCAATTTTTGCACTATTTCAAGAAACAAATATTCTATCAACTTAAAATAATATTAATATCACTGAAATTCATTACTGTTTATTGCTAATTTAACGAATTTTATCTATACATGTATGTTCTTTAATGAACCACTTTGATTCAATGAAAATATACATAAATGTGCACATATTTTTAGCGTACGTAGACACAATATCACACGTTATGAGGAAATATGGTGCAGCGAAGCGTTTATCCGTGCTGCAGTTTTCTTAAATGTTTCCATAAAGTGTCCATCCGGGTTCAGAGAATGGCAATGCAAATAGTCGTATTCATAACAATAGAATTCCTATGTAGCAACACCCAGTTAAAGTAAATAGAGAAGTTTTGTTAAGAAAACTATTCGAGTATATTTTCCATGCCCTAAATCGACTATTTATTTTACACTTGAAAATATAAAATTCGAAATCAAACAAGCGAAAACGTAATCGCACTTATTTTGTTAGATTTATTTCCAGATATGTTATTGAGAAGAAATCGTATAAAATTCGTATCGAAGGTTCCACATTTTCCGCAAAACAATATTTTGAATGGCCTAGTAATACACAAAACAATGTAACAGTTATGAGGAACGAAGAATGAAGAGAGAATTGTGGTCATCAAAAGTCGAAAATTTCGGACTCAAAATATAATAAAAAAGTTTTAATAATAAAGAATTTCATGTGGCCATAAAATAAATCAGCAAATATTTATGAATGATAGATAGAATGTGCCATGAAATATTGTCAAAAGGAATGACCATTAAAAAAAAAAATAACGTACGTACTGTACAAAAAGTCATAAATTGCTTATAAAACTGAAATGGATTCGTGCCAAAACAGAAATTGCAGTAAAAAACACCTGCTGGGTTCACTGTGGTACATACAACAATTTGGGAATTTCAACAGAATGTTTGATATTAGAATTGAATGGCTTTTTTTATCAGGTCTAAATGCTGTAAAGTAAAGGTTTTCTATGTTTTAATAAATTTTTCTATACCTAATACAAATTGAAGCTGTACCGGATAATGAATATTTCAATATATTTATATATATATATATGTTACCGGCCAAACTAGTTTGCCCAATCCATTTTTTTTTGCTTAAAAAACAGTTCAGGCGGAGTGAACAGTTCTGAAAAAATAACCGGCTAACGCGGCTAACGATTTAATTTACTCATACGTTAAAATATCCCTTACGAATGCTCATTTTTTAATATACTATTGCAAACTCAAAACTAAATAAACTCTAAGTAAACCCTAGCTAGCTTTCCTGCTTCGGGTATTTGGGTATTTGGATATTGGGTATTTGTTGAATAGCCAATGGGTTTGGTTGAAGTCTGTCATGCGGCTAGAATTCAACCAATGAGAGCAAATACCCAATATCCATGTAGGTACCCAAATACCCGGAGCAGGAATGTTAGCTTTTAGTGGTACTGGGTACTGGTAAGTTTTATAATGAACGCACTACGGCGGACTTCATATCTCTTTATCAGATTATAATTATTTCTTGATGTAATCAGCGTTCATATTTTGTGTACATTTTTTATATTCAATTCGATTAAATACTGACTTATTCACGTAGACTAATCACTTATTTTATTTGCTGTCAGTCAGCTTTATCCTAGAATCTGGTCTAACGATAGATCGAGTTATTTAGTTTAATATTATACATATAAATTCATTTAGGGCCCCGACTGCCATTTTTACAATACATACATACATATATGTATTGATGCTAATTTTAACATTAATTAATTACCCTGGCGATTTAGCTAATTTCATCATTTGTGTGAATAGGACTATGCATATAGATATCTATGGATCGTTCATATGAATGTACGTGTGTACTCTAACTTGTTACAAGGTTAATTCTGTTTTGAAATTGTGTTTGTCGTTATCGTTAACGTAATTAAGTGCAAAGCTAACATTTTCAAATATAAGTAAATCAATTGCTTTGTGTACAATATACCTACTGTACATATACTTATACATATACATATATCAGTTATATACATATGTACAATAATAATACGATATTCAAGCAATCTATTATGTACATTCAATTTCACAACGCAACAATTTTAATTAACAACATTTTCAAACATAATTTCATTAATTATAATTGATTGAAAGATCCGTATTATGTAATTAAAGTTCATGCAGATTGATCATTAAAAATAAATTACTAAAGTGGATACAATTAAAACAACAATACACTCAACTCGCTCTCTAATAATAATGTTCGAGTTTGTGTTCTGTATATTCTTTACATACCTGGGTACAAGACACTCAAAAGCCTTTTAAGTTGGAAAAAGAAACACTTCTAATTTAGATTTTTGTATCACACAATACCTATACATGTAACATCTCAAGCCTAAAACCCTTAATATAATTTGATAGTATCAATTATTACCAATTTCATTTCCATTACAGCTGATTGAATATGTATATCGTAATTTTCTCTTAATTAGAACTAATAGAAATTTATTCTGCACTTTCGAAGCCTTCCTAAAAAGCATAAATTGTCATGAACACATTATAAATCTAGCGTGCCTCATGTAATATTTATGTTCGAGCGCAATTTTATTTGTACAATAAAGTTAACACTATACTCTTCGATATTGCATGGTATTTTCTCTCATTTATTAAACAAACAAAAGACATTGTGTGGTAGATCTTGATGAGTTTGCGTTCTAATATATTAATATAACATTAATAAGATTTGAGTTTTTTGTTTCTGTTTAATAGGTAACAATAGTCAATAGTGCTTTTGTATTAATAGCAAATATGAGAGCTATCGTGTAGTTTTGCTATTTATAGAAATCTCCACAACTTCTGTGTTGTGCTAGATATGAATTAAATATTTGGGGTTTTGAAAAAGAACAGAAATGATTCTTCCTTTGTTTCTAGTCATCGTAAAGATAGCATACAAAACATACAACAACCTATGTATATCTACAGAGATTGATGTCTTCCAACAAGTACATAATATGTTATGTATTTTGTCTTTTAGTTGTGTTTTACGGATCTATAGCATTTAAGTTTGCTTTGTTTGCGCTTCAAGGTATTGAAGGAGATAAATCGATGACAGCTTCAGGTATGAACTTGGCATAAAATCTATTTCTGGTTAGTTTAATTGGGTTGTTAGTGTGTAAAAATGTTTGTCGTTTCTGCTTATTGAATAGAAAATGTGATAACGATTAAGGTAGTACATCTAGGTGCATAATTTAGTTTATAATAAATACTATGATGTACTCCCTAATTTGATTAACAATTAACAATGAATAACTTTTTCAGCCTCAACTATTCAGGTTTAACTTATTTTTGCATATTTTTATAAAATGAGGAATATTAATGTATGTAGGTATACATATGTATGTACATATGTACTGTGCGACAAATACTTGGTAGGTTACGTTGCAAACGTGGTTTCAAATTTAACAAAAAGAAAAAGAAAAAATTCTTTATTAAAATACCCAAATACCAAATTGTTTTTTTAAAATTATCATGTTTCAATGGATGGTTTGCTCGCATTTTCGTCTCTAGATTGGTGAATTTTTTCTTCTTTAAAATTAAATATACATTCTATGTCCGTAATACAATTATTTTTATTTCAATGTACTTACTTACCTACTACCTAAATAGATTTTTTTTATTGGAAACCTGAAAGTGCTTTAGAATAATTCTAATTAAATTACTTTAAATCCTATATCAAACTGAGAAAATGTCTTTTATTAAAAAATTAATAGCGTAGGTTAATGTTAAAAGAAAAAAATTCAACACACATGGAGTTACCGCTTATTTTGATGAAATGTAAATCGAAAAGCTACACACAGTAAAAGTATATAGGTTTTACATTTAGGTTTCAACCGAGGTCTCAACCTATTACGCTATACGAAATCTTCTTTAACTTCAAAAAAGGAAAAATATCGAAAGGATCGTTATAGGGTCAATTTAGAGGAAAACTTATTTATTTGGTGATTTTATACAAAATTTAACGGGCTACCATCAAATCGCTTTTTATTATGTCTGTTAGATGTAGTTACTTTGCAGCACACAATAAACTTAAGTATTTTTTCGAGTAGGTACCATTGCAACTATCTGTTCGCTGCATGAACTGTTTAACTAAATAAGTCTATCTTACTAATTTAATACCGTTTCAACAACAAACTTTTCTCAAATCTAATATCCAATGCACTCTCTAATTAGTTGCAAATTATAAACATGAAGGTTGTTGAATGTGATGGAACCGCGAAAGGACCTTGTGTAGATGGTGTTTATGGTCTACTAAGAATAGGAAGGATATTGTATTAGTGTAGTGGATGAAGAAAAGACTGTTTAGCAGTGTGCGCGTTCGACATGAAAGCTAGCTAGTAGCTTTTGTGACACTGCTGCCGTATAACGCCTAGCGAATATTGATTACACATGAGAAATGATGTTTTACAGACGCCGTTTTCCTTTTATTACGACTTCGTCAACTTCTATATGTAATAGACATCTGTTTGTTTCATTTAGCAAATAAAATAATTATTCGAAAAATATTTTGCCCTGATGAGTCGTATCATTTAATTAGAGACACTATTTAACGAATATTAATCAGTCATAAAGTGTAATGAGTCTAAAACTTTAGAGATTATAATTAGAGGTAATAAATTTATTATATTATACTTAATATTCATTTAACTTTTTCTCGAGGAATCATTAAAAATAATGCCCTAGCCATTAATTCAGTCTTTGCTAATGAGATATGTTTCAATTTCCAAAACTATACTTAAATATTGTTTGATTTCTTTGTCGTCATATCATATTTAAGAGTGCCTAATAAAACTCCGCTACCTACTTGCATTTTCAATCAAGTCCACTTTTGTGAACGGCATTAAAAGGTTGGAGACCCTGTGGATGACATTAAACGTCTACCAAGTGACATATGATAGCGTAAAAAAGCGTTCCAAACTTGTGTTGACTCTCTTTAAAGCAATCAGTCAAAGAACAGGGTGCGGGTGGGTGGATGTGGTTGCCACTATAGACCAAATCGGTTTTCTCTTTACTGTTGTGTTCCTTGATAAGGGTAGCTCTAAGGAATTGTACACATATATTGATGTGTGCTATGTGAGCCCTAGGAGTGTCACAAATAAAGCACACATGGTCGATGAAGTTCTATGTAGCAGCTTTTAGTACTATTTGGACTTTACTTTGAAGCAAACTGTGAATTGAAATAGAGCAACCCTTTTAATTACATAATCTCTTTATAATGACTTTAATACGTAAATAGTGTTAGAACATGTTCAGTAACTTTATTAAAGAGGAATTCTCGTATATGGCGAGATACCATTATTTCATTTGTTAAACTATTAAGACTATGCCTGCATTAAATAAGTGGTATATTGCTTCTAGGAAGTCGGATATTTAGTATTAGTTGTTTCTATCTAAAAAAATGCTTGTTGGTATATCTACATATACGTTGGTATGTATATTATGAATTTTGTGGCATGCCTTGGGATATGATAATGTAATTTATATTCAAATTACATTTTCTTTATACTACTATACATATAGTACATACGTCATAACGTGTGTATATGAGCTCTTTAACTGAGAATATGAGTTGCAAAAGGATCAAAGATTTGCCTTCTTCTCCTATCTATACTATATGTAGTAACTTTTCAAACAAAACATATGAATATGTTCTTCCAGGAAATAATAGTCTTTTGAAACATTTGTTACCATTTCATCTTGAATATTGCATAGAAACATTTCATAAATATTATGGCGACAATTTTAAGTGGGACTTGAGTTATCAGATTAACACAATTTGACTTTAAAAAATTTTTTTTGATACGTTTTATTTATTATGTCTAAAAGCACCGACAATTCTTTAAGAACCACATTTTCTTCTGGCTTTATTTTTATTTTAATATCGCGAACCATAAAATGCGTATTCGCTTTACTTCAATATCAGAAAATAACATTTCCTTAGAGATTTTTAATATTGTACGTTATACATATTTAGGCACTTGTAGGTACTTCCTTATACGTGCTTATACATTCGTATATTTAAAAAAGTTCATAGGTTTGCCTGTTCAGAAATTGGCTCTTCACATCATAATGGGCAAAATTATTGCTCTCTTCTTTCGAATCATTTTTTCCTTGTGTCACAAGTAACTTATTGTTTCATATAAAGTCCAATGTTTTATGCTACGTTTTTATGTTGTAGAAGAACATATACTGTTCATAAAATTGATCAAACGGAACGAGACATTTCCAATTCCATTTTGTGTTTCTCTCTGTAAGTATTTGGAATATATCGGGGACCGGATGTATACACGCAACACGCATTTCAACTTTCAAAAAAAAGGAAAGAACGTAAAATGCGACAACACTATTCGGCGGTGTTGGGTCACTTTATTTTACGTTACAAATGCCCCGTTTTACCATTCGCCACGTTTCTATTTCAGTAGGCATTTGTCAAATGGGACTCAGACTTATTTTTTTTCTGTTATAGCTCCCCTTAAAGAATTTATTTATGTGTACGTAAAATGTATAAAACATCAAATCCAAATCGGGAATTTTAATAATTCAAAATGACAGCTTGGGGAATTGATAAGGAATTATGGTTGCATAGAAAATAACAGCTCCAATATTTTTAGCAATGTGTCTTATTTCTTAATTGTAAGTTTTTTAATTTATATCTCTCTTTAAGATAGTGCGATTTGTTTGAGTTATTGTTGTGTACCATTCGTATATACAGTAGTGGGTATTTATGTAAATTTGCGTGCCAAAATATTTACCAAATATATCAACACGTAAACTAATAAAGGAAAATACTTCATTGGGCCGCCATGTACAATGTTAGGTCAACCAATTAAACATTTCATGTTTACTTTAAATATCAATTTACCACACGAACCACTTTAGCATCTTAGTACCTACTATACATGTATGCAAAGGGGATCCAATAGAGAATAAACTTAGCATAATTTATCTAGGAAATTTAATGCTTGATTTCACATCCTCCCTCCAAATACATTTAATTTTATCGAGTGTGAATGTGTGAAAACTTTTGAGATTATTAATAAGCCACAAACAAGTTGCACCTTAAAATTGACTTATTATAGGTACATTTGTTACAATGATTTTAAATAATTACTCAACGCTTTCTATTTTCTATTGTTTATTAGTAATTCAATAGTAACAACGTGAAACAGGATCTAACATACCTACAAGCCTTAATATGTACCTATTGATTTTGCAATCTGTTACTATTCTAATATTAATCCGCTCTATAAAGCAAATTAGATTATCGATTGTATACTGTTGTTTTATGTAAAACCGGATTCACTTATTTCTCCAAGATTTTTTCATGCATTTGTGAACCGTTCCTTTGGTATAATTATTGTCGCCATTTCGTTGCCACCCTTTGTAAGCCCTCGTCTGTTTTCATTCAATGCAGTGTACAGCTTTGAATTTCTATATCTTGTTTAAGTTTATTGAACCAAAACCGACGCTATATTATTATTATACGTGGAATAAATTTTCTTATTTATTGGCTGAAGGGGGTGGTGGATTATTTTTACGAAATACGCCCGCCTCACCCTATACCGTTGCAGTAATCTCGTATTTCCTACAATCTCCCTTCTCGTCTTCAGTAATGGAAATGGCAAAGTATTCGAGAAATTACAGAAAAAAGCACATTGTATAAATAATGTTCGTGTTTGTATCCGTGGAGAGAAATATGTAATTGCGGTTTGCAGTTGAACATGTGAATAAAACATGAACGATTAAGGATATTTAATTCTTAAATTTAGTATAGTGCAGCTCAAAAAGAAGGTAAACATTCGCAAATTCTTTTGAAATTGAAAATATTTTTCTTCAGTTATTCAAAATATATGGGTGACTGTTGTTGAGTGAATGTTGTTAGATACGAAGAATAGGACGAAAAGTGATACACTTAGGTACACATATCCATATTCGTACTTTAGAAAACGGAAATCTTTGACAGACATGATTTCGGTTGAGTTCAAAAGATTACTGGATTTTCAATATACACATCAACATGACACCAACATACATTGAAAAATTTTGAACATTATACATTTTTTATTCAAAATTCACATTCGTGTCTAGCAATATGCAAAAAATGCAAACCGCATGCATACATATGTATGTATATGTACATGCACACAAACATGAAGTCTAAGTAAAGTTTTATAAGTACGGAAACTTTCACCACCTCCCAAAAGTAGTAGGTACATAGTAGAGTAGAAGGTCATAAACTGAAAGTTTTCACAAAATAAAATTAAAATTTTATAGCGTATGGTGAACAGATATTTGAAACAGTTGTTTTACGATGTGTATCTTTCACAAAATTCGCACAAGTTTTATTATTGTTTTAGTGAATTTTATAACTAGTGCATATGTTTATTTTATAAAAGATGGGCTAAACGGAGCAAAGATAAATGTCAGAAGATTTTCGCACGAATCCACCTAATGTTGACAAAGCTAAGCCAATATAGAAACACGCATGACTGAAAATAATTTCTACCAAACTAGATGTCCTAAAATGCTCGTCATACATGGTACACAGAGAAAATTTCACATTTTAGGGTATAAATAAATCCCCCCTATATGGAGTTTGTTTGAAAATTCTGTGAGATAATTAATTTATCATAATAAAATAAATTTTGATTTCATGTTTCATATTTATATGTAATGTGGATACAAACTTTTCAAAAAAACGCTTACGCATTTTACGACCTCATAGTTGGGATAACTTGATTAAAAGCTTGTGAGAATTTTTTATATGGAATAACTAGTCGTAAAATAGTCAAAGCGTGTAACGCTTATGTAGAATATAAACAGAGCACGGTAGATTAATTTAAAAATGGGATTTTAGAGGGAAAAATTTGCCTACGCCTGTGATTTATAGTTACATCAGACAAGTTTAATGTAATCATTATTTTAAAAAACAAATCGAGATTATCAAATGTATACAACTATTGAACTATTTACCAAAACTTTATAACTGACCATAGCACTACTTAACATATTGTCGGGCCTACATAGAAAAAGAGATAAATTCACACATTTATCAAACATAAAAAGCAATGGATTTGTGGAGGCCAGTGTTTCTTAGGTCCATTTTCCAATTCCAAACAGTAGTACTCAGACACAGATTGATTGCCCTCGAAAAGACTCCATTCGCTTCTTCAACACACAGATACATCAAATCAGGTTTTATTGCCTTAATTCTCAACTTTCATCAAGCATCCTCTACGAATTCATTAATAAAGAACAGAGTGTGCCTTATTCTTTGTGGAACGTAAATCTATTCGGCATTTCAACAACAGATGTGGAATTTTGGTTGATGAAGATATTATACGGACTTTACTTCTAAATAGGTATTATCTAAACAGAAGTGGAGCCCTTTCCCAGTCTCATCATGTAAATGGATTTAAAAAAACAACAAGCGGGAAATAAAAAAAAGATAAAAGAATAAGACCGATTTATAACGGGCTAAATAACTAACAACAGCTCTTCTTCTTAGAAGTCTTAAAGAGGAAGATAAGCAGATGAATATTTTAATATACCTACAATTGCTATTGAAATTATTCTCGAGTCCGGTTGTCAAAAAAGAAAAACGTTCATGTCAGAAATACTATAAACGTAATGCGTATGTAAGACAGTAAAAAAGATAGTAAAAAGCACAGACAAGATGCGGTGCCAAACGTCATTAGGTGGCTGTTTGGGTCTAAGAGAGCTAAGTTTGGTTTGTAGTCTAGATAAGGGCTGCAATGTGTTGTTTTTGTAGCTTACTGAGATTACTCTGGGTCTTCTATTGGGTTATGTTTTCAGACCAACTTAATTCAAACTGTTACACACTGTTTACGTACAGATGGTAGGCGGTATAAGTCTTACTTTTTTATACAGAAATAACATCTACAGTTATTTGGTACAGACGGGAATCGATTAACACAACTAAAGTTCCCTTCTTGACTAAACAAAGTCAACTTGGAACAAAAAAGGAGTTTTCTGTTATCATTAACACAAATTAATTCCATAACAAATCGATTCCTCGAGTTGAATTGAAGAAAGGAAAATTGAGAAATTTTTTTAATGGTGTAGCTGTTGGAAAATGTTTTCTTAAGTCTCTCTACCATCTATAAAATTGTTTTCTTGCTGCGTTAATGAAAATCTTGTTGGAAAAAACCACAACGAGGGTGCTTTCAAGTTCCACAAGTGTAAATATTTACTGAAGTGCGAAGTAGAGAGTCTGTATAAAGATAGAGTGATTTTCGTTGAATTAAAAAACAAAATTTGCACTACAAACCATGTATTTCATGATCGCCAATAATCAACTCAATCTTTACTTCCTTACACTTACTTAATGGCACGTTTCTTAGCTATCCCGAAAAGTATTTTCGACTAAAATCGATTTACATATTAGCCAAAATTATTATCACACACAACATTTAGTATACTTACTACCTTAGGAAAACTATAAAATTTTGTCATCGAAATAAAAGTATATTTCCGTATTTCTATTTTGGAGCTTTAATAGATGAAGCGTCACGAAATGCGCGTTGTAAACCTTGGCCTAAAACCATAAGGGATAATATGGTTCAATCTCCGCCAATTCAATATCAAAGCAGCAAAGCCTATTTAGGTATTAGGTATATTCCCATCATACTTAAAAGGGAACGGTGTACAACCATCGTCACGTTATTAACAGTGTAACGATTTTTTTTATATTTTTTGTTTCACTGTTAAATGTATTTTAGCAAATGGTACAGTATTAACAGTAAAATGTAATTTTGTTGGCATTACGGTATCATTTTATACCTATATGTAGAAGGGAAAATTTTGGTTGACAGGGTTTTATTTAATTTTTTTCTTTTAAATGAGATTTTATGTAATTCATTTAATTTTGTTTATTTTTTAGAGCATTTTTTTAATAATAAAATGAATTCCTAGGCTAATTAAAAAAACTTTCCTGAAGTGTAAAAGTTTCAAACATCATTACTTTATAATTACATATTCGCATTTTTATTTTAACTGCAAATTGGTTAAAAAAGCGGATTGCACTGGTTTTAAAAACTTCTTAAATCCCTTATAAAAATTTTGGCAAATGAAGAAATATTCTCCAGTCCTGAGTTATAAAGGAATCAATAAACATGCAAAAGGTGAAATTAAATTAAATGTGGGTGTACTGATCCATAAAGTTTAAGGCTTGTAGTTAGTAAAATCATCTCCTTTGTTTAGTTAAGTTAACGAAAGACTAGTAGAAGATAGAAGCAATTGGAGCGTACACCTTCGTACTTTATCAACGCAAGCAAAGAAATAAAATAAGGGGTTGTATTTTACGCACGACAGAGGTCTGATATTCACCATACTAAAAATAACCATGGTGTAAGAATTTACATTTAAACTCATATTGTATAGCGAATATACTGGAACTGGTCTTGGGAGAGATCCAAAAAAAAACAAAATTATGTCCTCATGAAAAGAAAAGTTCTCCCTCAAACAATTATATTAATTCTTGTTGTAGTCTTACACTGATATATAATACTTGCTTCAGTTCACTATTTTATATCTTGTTACAGATTTCTGATTTAACATATAGGATCCAGAGTGTGGTAAGTAAATTATCTTCTTATTACAACAATGAATCGCAAAAATTCTCGGTTCAAGTTTAATTTCAAAAACAAAAACAGTAAGTAGGTAGGTATGCTGATGAACCGTTTCAATCGAATTATATGTTATAAAACATGTTAGCTAAAATGAAAAACATCCATCAAAATTCTTAGTGGAATGAATATCTGTTTGAAAAAAATCAATTAACAATATGTAGGTATATTGTATTCAGTTTTGTTACAAAGCTAATTAACAAATTCATATAAAATTCTGAATTAATGAGTTTGCAATGTTTGGTTTGCCAAATATATTTGTTTATTTATCAAAGATATGAGATTCACTTTATAGAAGACCGCTCTGAAAGAGGTTTTAAAGGTTTTATGGGAGAATTGTGATAACTTCAAAAGCCTGTTAAATTATTTGCACTTTTAACTTTTTACATTTTACATCATATATAATTTTTCCAACACCATATACTTTTTATGTATCATGCATGGTAAATAAAATTTATGCAGAATATAGTATCATCTATTTACCAAATCCATACATTTTAAAATAAAAATACGCAAGAATAAATACATTTTTCTAAACCTGCAATGACCGATGCGTTCAAGTTGGTGACAGCTTCCTATTTTTATGCCCCTCCTGAATCTGATCCTAATCGATTCAGTACATACGGAATTCCCTCGACCTTAAGAACGTATATATTGCGTTGAGTCGAAACATTCCCCAATGGAAAAAATTTACGGCTGCACTGTTTGACTTAAATATTTATTGTCAAATAACTAGCAGCATCTTAGTGATACAAAGTTTGAATTTAAAATTTAATTATTTATGAGAATCCGGTGCATCGGTTTCTTTGGATTCAATTATTCAATATATGTTCTCATATGAGCTTATACCTTTACCCAATAAGTTAACAATTATTGAACAACTGATTCCAAAATAAAACTCAAGACCCGAGTCAAGGGCAATTATTTTAGATAAGTTAGTACTTTGAATTTTTATTTCTGTTTGTTTTGAATTTGCAAGTATACCTATTTGTTTATACATATGTATTATGTAGGTATACTCTTATTATATTTGTTAACCAGCTACAGCCTAGAGTCTCAGTGACCTAGAATTCCAATTTTCAAAATATAACGTATGGGTGAATCTATTTATCAAATATGTTTCATAATATTCAAAGCATAATAGGTTAGGGCGAGTTGCGTGCCACTCTTTCTGAAAGGCCATCTGTCCAATGTTGTAAAATCACAAATCATATCAGGAAGGAAGGATGTAGAAGCCTTCTGCTTTGGGCCCTTGTATAAAATGGATAAATTCATTGTATTTTATCAAATAAAATACAAAAGGTGCTGAAATATATATACCTTCCCAAAATAGGATCAGTAGTCAGCACTCAGCCTCTTTAAATGATTCGTTATTTGAACATAAATTATCCCAGCCTAATCCGTATTATTGAGCAATACTTATGTTAATATCAGTTTTCAAACCTATACCTATAAACAAAATACAAATTTGTCCGAACCAAATTTAATTCAAGTTACTTAGTTACTCAGAAATAATACCTAGGTGTCAAACTACTAGTTATTACATCTAGATATATTATTTCATGAATGAAAATAAAAATGTGATTGATTTTTTAAAAATTCTGAGCAAGAGATAAAAAGAAATGATCAAAGGAAATACCAGATCCTAAATGTTTATACATATAATATATATATGCATGTATGCATAATAAGAAAACGAAAATGTAGGCACAAATTTCTGCTATAATCAATTCAAAACATTTCCCTTATCAATAAAAAAGAAATTCATATTTTATGGCAAGTTAACTTACTTAAATTGCTATAAGAAATTCAAAAAGTTGCTCAAAGTCACTTTACTTGTGTGGGTTTCAATATTTATTGACTTCTTTCGGCCTACCTAATATTTTCTGCTGAAACTTTTAAAAGAGCTACTGGATAAGTCGGCGTCGGCCTCAATATTGCCGCTGTAAATATTCCTTATAACCTTATATGGTCCTAGTTTTCTATTATTTTCTTACTTTTGTAAATTATGTCTAATAAGCAGATATTAGTCGGGTTCACAACGAGAAGATTTCATTATAGGACTTCGTAAAAATGTATTGTTTTTTTTGAAATGCAAAATTTTATCAAATTAAATTTATCAGGAAGCTAATGATGCGTTTGAGACAAACATTTTCTGCAACATCAATTTGTAACGCTTCATACTTGTATCAGATCATCGAACACTATTGGATTTACTTAGATTTATACTCAGTTGAATAAAAGTAATAAAACGACACTTTGAAATCCTATATAGGTACAATTAACTTTGTGGTCGTTTAAAAGCTTTCAGGCTTTCACCACAATATTATAAAATGGAACATATTTATATCCACATATCATATAACTTTTATCATTAAGCCATCTAAAACTGTATAAAAAATTGCTGCTTGTCGTTTTAATTATGGATAATTAACTGTACTTTGCGCCAAAAATTACTGATCTATATTTCGTTTTTTCGGTATGTAGCAAAATTTTAATCCACGCGTATGCCAGATTTAAAAAATTCTGGCTTTTCATTGGCTCTTCATTTACATCAACCAATAAGAAGCCAGATAATTTTTAAATTGGCATACGCGCGGATTAAAATTTTGCTACTTGCTGAACAAATGAAGTATAGTAAACTATTGTGAAATGTTGGATACTGTAGTAGAATAAAAATCAATATTTATCACAAATACTGAGATTATATCGTGAAATTTGACATTACCATGATTATTAATTTTTATTAATGAATTTTATTTTCAGAAATATTTGCTCTCACTATAATTCACATTTGTCACAAACTCTGTTTTCTGTCGATTTCTTTGCTTTTTAATAAACAAGTAATCCAATTCAAAAAGAAAATTTTCATTGGTTGGTTTGACATTGTACAAAGGAATTTATTCAAAAATTTTCAGTTTGATTCTCTTTTTTGTTTTTTGTATTGTTTAATAAACGTTGATTTAAAATTTGTAAAAAAGTGTATACACAATACGTAAATATGTGTTTATCGAAACATCATTAAGATTGCATATTCTTCCCAAAATACGATTAACGTTGCGTAATAATTATAAATGTATTCATAAAGTTAATGCATTAGGATGTTTAATTCATTTCAGTTTAATTAACACCCCATGAATAATACTGTTCATCAGCAAATCAGTTTCAAACATGGTGTTGTTATAATTGATGGTATGTGAATAATTTTCGCGTTTTTTTGTCATTTGGTTTGATCATTATCCCGGACTACCTTTCATTGCAACACACATTTTAAAGCCCTATGTACGTACATACATAGTACCTTACTTATACATACATATGTATGCAGCTATGTATAACAATACCGAATATTTGCATTAAAATTATATTTGATCTTAAATCTTTTCCCATCACACCCACAGCTATAAAATTGGAAATAAACAAAATTCCTGAGTATTTTATCAATACTAAATTAAAACGGTATATTGCACCAACGTTTTGAGATCTATTATTAAAAACAACCACAAGTATTTCTAATCATTAAAAAATTAATTTCACTATGTATAAGTGGAAGTAGAATTTATTAGGTTCTAGCCAAATTGAACTATATGTATTTTGGTAAATTTATGTATATAATAGATATTGGTATAATCGAAAAGCATTTCGTATCTTTTGCTATAATACCTGCACAGTGATTATACAAGAATTGTTAAGCACGAATAATTGAAATTTGTGTATTAGGTATGTATACATGCCTACATATACAACATATACTCATATATTCGAAAACCTACTCTAGTTTTACCTGTAGGCTGTAGGTATTAGATATATGCACCTTTAAACTTTCCTATTCAAAATTATTTCGATATTAAATACAGAGCCTAATAACACACTACACCCACATACTCGTACATATATATCTACGTGAATACCTACAGGAGTTGTATGGATTGGTATACGAAGATTTCTCTTATTCAATTACGCGTAGAAACCATTGAACGTGCTTTAATATGTTGGCTTAGTTCTGAATTTAGACCACACATGAACCCGAATTTTCATACACCTTCGAACATGTGTGGCAGTAATAAATTGATACATTAATTGCATAACCCTGCCTGACTAGTTCTAAGTACATTTGTTGTGTATAGGTGTAGAAGTGCTAATTAAATTCCCTTTGTTAGTTTTTGTAGGCCTACTGTCTCCTTACAATCGAAATTCATTTACCTACAGTCATCGTTCCACAACATGAAATTGTTGTGGAAAAAGTTTTTACTCGGTTTGTCATGAAAATAAATAATTAAAGATCGTTGGGAGGGTAAACAGCACAAAACACGATTGTTTCTAGTTTGCGAAAGTCCATTCTGTACTAACACGTATAGTAAAACGGCCTTGTCTACATGTCCCGGGGGAAATTTGTCTCTCGTTCAGATTTTCTATTCCGTTTTAAAATGTTTATAAGTACAAAAATCTATATTATGAAATATATTTTTCAATATTCCATTGTTATCTATCGATTGGGGTTTTTTTATTCTTTTGATCTTTTGTAACTGAATTCTGGATGATTTTTATTATTATACTTAAAGAATGATTAATGATACATTTGTAAAATTCTATCATATAAAATGGAGGATGATGCAGTTCTTTTTATTCTTATATCGAAAATAACACTTACACTGAATGCTTTTGATGGTCTATTGCACATATTTTTTGATGAAACAACACAATGAGTGCATTAGTCTAGTCTACTCTAAATCCTTAAAGATTAAGGACAACGAAACACAAATATAGAGGATTTTCGTTCGATTCAATGAACATCGTACATTCGTACACATGTAGATTTCTGTGTGAAATTGTTTTTATAAAGATATAATGATAATTATTTCATGCAAGAATGTTCTGCTCTTATAACTTACGCATAATACATCGATAAAGTTTTTATAATATGTAATCACATATCAATGTTGAATTGGGATGTTATTGATTTTAAGCCTTTAGTTATATACATATACATATGTATATGATAGGTGTACATACAAAAATTTTGTATAATAGTTAATTATCCGATCAACAATTCCTTAACAAAGAAAAACAGGAAAATATCCATCAGCCTTTATATGAACCTGTACACTATTAAATTCTAGTTAAAGACAAAAAAAATAGAAAGCTCTGTTTAAATTAAAACGTTTAATAGGAATGTTTTTCTTAGACGTAAGTAAAATGTAAAAAACATCAGGAAAATTGTTTTGCATAAGTTTTTTCTTTATTTTCTTATGCATGAAAATGAGTGATTATAAGTGAAAATGCATGAATTTTATCTTACACAGAAAAAGTTTTCGTTCTTAACTTTCAGTAGTTATTCTGCTTTTAATAAGTCAAATTTACTTAATAAAAACGTAAACTTTCCACTCGGCAAATTTACTAATTTATAAACAAAAAAGTCATAATTGTGTTCTGAAGCATGATATTTTCAAAAAGCCGCACAACTAGGAAAATTAAATTAAAGAAAGCATTTTAATAAATAACAACAAAACACAGAATACAATACTTCAAATATAATATTGATTTAAAAGAATGTTGTAAAGAGAAACAAATGATAAAAAAATTCTATATGTACACCTACATATCATTTTTTTGAACTTTAATATAGAATTTAAAATTTTTACTAATGTTACCTTCAAACCAATTTGCCAATACATGCGTAGGTTTTCCATAAAAGGAATAAAAATCTTTTTTCATCAATTTTTTTCTTTATTTACAAAAAATTCTTTTTTTTTCTGGAGAATTTTTTACCTACATATTCTAATTCAGTAGTAATTTTTTCGTTCAGGGTGGCCAACAAAATCGATGCTTCGGTTTGTTATTTTTAAAAATTCAAATCGTTTTCCGCACTTCTACATAAAACCACCTGATGTGACAATAAATATTCCTATAAAATAGAACACATTTAATATTATCAATAATTTCCAAGATAAATACATAAAAACATTCTTCAAATAGGACAATTATTTTTCTAAGTTTATATGATGTTTTGTATGTACACATTTATGTTGAAAAAAGAATTACGTAACCCTATTTTAAAGATAAATGCTTGTTTTTAGACAATTTGGCAATGATGGTTAATCAAGCTTGTGTGAAAATGGAAATAAAGGATAAGATGTTGAACTAATTGATTATTCTGTAACTTACGCATTTATGTTAACCTTCTAACCAAACAAGAATTCACAATTGATTCCATGATTTACCTAACAATGTTAAGACTTGATTCAGTAACTGTATACAACAATGTGACATCATAGCATTGGATTCATGTCATCCAGAGGGTGATAACTCTCCAAGGGAACTGTCACAGTGTTGACAGCATTCCATTTTACATCCAAATTACTTATATTTCTCTTGAAGCGTAATATGAGAATGTGCCGTAAAATGTTAGCTAGTAAACTTAAGCTTACTTAAACCTATATTGTTACATATTAATGATATTATAACTTGAATATATAGGTATACATATACATACATATGTTGTATACACTAGTAGGTATATGGTATAGTGTTATACATATTCCGATATTCTTTTCAATTATGTAAAAAATGAAGTAATTAATTGGGCACTGATGACGTTTTATAGGTATTCTGTCTAATTAAAACGAAAAAGGTAAAAAAAGAAGTAGTTATTTGAATTTACGTCAGTAAAGCGATCATTAAAAAACCATTTTGAATAGCTTTACGAAATGAATTTGAGACCATTAAAAATTAATCTGATTTGCATAATTATAGGATATCGAAGCAAATGATCATATAAACGGTTTTTAGGACTTTATTATTACCATTAGAAATTTACTGAATATCTACCTAATCCTGAATATAATATGGATATGGATCTGTATCACAATACAAGAAATATATGTATATACCTAAAAAATCGTTCAATCGTTATACCTATTTATAAGTAGGTAGATAATGGGATTATAAATTGTAATTCCGATTCTGTTGATAGGTAATAAACAAACAGAAAATTGTTCCGATTTTTTAAAATGTTAGATATTTTCAAACAGATTTTTAATTTTCTCAATATTTTTGCAAAATCTTTTTAACAAAGTAAGTTATAATTTCTAGATGATCTATCTTATCTATTGGTAATGTTTTTTTCAGGTACACATATGAAATAATATATCAGGACACTTAGTAAACAAACGGGTAAGTTTCACATTAATATTATTTTACATTATTACATAACATACAGGGTACATTAATGTGTATCACATGCATAATTAAATACTGTCATTGTGTTAATAAAAATTATAGTTATATGAATTTTGAACTATTAAATTTTTACTTATTGAACACATTAGTCCGCTATTTGGTTTATTTTAAGAAACCAAATACCTACCTATATGTATAAATAAATATTATGTATACCTATACTTAAATAGGTACCTAGGTATTACTAAAATAGCAGGGTATCTAAATAAAATATTATAATGATTCATTTTGTGTAACTATTTGTTATACCAATTTTGCATATATTCCATAGATATATTGAAGTGGACAATATACAATACAATGCCAAATAAATATATACAAGAAGATATATTTATATAGCATATGTAATATAGTCATACATGTTTACAAAAGAATTGAAATAAAATTGCAAAATGTCTTAACTACAAAGTAGTACAATACACGTCATTTTCTATAGTACGTGCATACAAATGTCTAAATCTAAAATGAAATACCAAAATGCCATATATTTCAGGGCTTGTAATTTTTCTACATAAAATTATGTCTAACAGTACATTTTGACATACCTACTCTAATTACATTGCAGTACTTACATTTTGGAGAGTTTTAAGACCAATCTCTAGATGTACTCGTATACCTATATGCTTATAACATAGATATTTATTGTTTAAACGGAATCATTGAATTCAAGCTAAAACACTATATTATATTAATAATACACCAACATGTGTACCTATATTGTCATTACAAGTATACATGGGTATGTTCTATATATTATTTTAGGATCCTGAACCCTGGACCTAAATAAATAATTCTTTTTTTATTGATTTGTAGGTATATTTGTAAATAAATAATACATAATACTTATACATATAAATATTTACAAGTATTTAATACTTACATCCCAAAAACAGATTTTTATATATGTTGGCAAAAGGTACAAGGTTTTTTAACAGATAATTAAATTATATACCTATAGATAATTCTAGTTTTATAACTTATTTTTTAAATTCGTTAATGTTATCAACTATCCGAATCACTGTTATTTGGTGTGCACTTAATTAAACGGAAATAAAAGTAGCTATACGATTTCCCTTTATCCTTTATCACAAAACGAAAAAGAAAACCCACGTCTTTCTCTTTCAATTTACTTGGTTTATAAGGAGACGTTCTTATAGCAGAAAAATCAGCAATTAACTACAAGTGCAAAGCCATTCTATGTATATGTAATACTATTTTATAAAATTCTAATCATATCAGCATCAATAGTTGTAACAATGATTGAACAAAAAACAAAAACAATTAATTGATATAGGAAATAATTTATTTTGCTGAAGTGATGCCAATTTGCCAAATAATAATAACTTCTATTTATTTATGAAGTGGACATATGACCTCTATATTGCCCTACTGCCTGTCAAAACTTTTTTATTTCAATGAAAATTCATTCATTAAAGTGCTCTCTCTAATTCGTTTACAATTTCGAATGACACTACATTCTATATTTTATTTGGAATGTAATTAATATTATTGCCAAAGGCCCAAATGCTGTCCTATACAAAATGTTTGATATGTAGTAAATACATAAATTTTTATATGGAACACACGAATTCACTTATTAAAATCATCAAATTTAATATTAATTTTTATTGTGCAATGATAAGAGAGAAAAATATGTTTTAAGGTGCCTATGTGTTGTAAAAGATGTACTTAAGTAAAAGTCCGTTCTTTTACAAATATCAAATAAGAGTGTTTCTATAAATCTGTTTACTTAATTTAGAGTTGCTTAATAAATTTTATTATGACAAATTTATTATTTTCTTACGCATAGCATATTTATTGAAATCTTTAAAATTATTACTGGAAGCCGCATTAGGTTACTTACATATTTAACCATTCACTATAGAGCCATAACTATTTGAGTAATATCATTAGGTAATCGTCTACAATCTATATAACATCAACGCTTAGAACATATTTATCATCGCCTATTGATTGAAGATTGTTTACCTGGCTAAACTTTATTAGCCTTTAAGTAGGTGTAAAATGGAAAACAAAATATAGGAATTTCCAATCTATTAAATTCTAAAACAAAAGTTTAATAGTTTTCAACTAGTTTATAAGTTTCGATTACCTATACATTTACTTTTTTAATATAAGTTTTACAGGAACCATCATTTTATTTATTTATCCACCCAGGTACATATTATAGTTATACCTACATATAAGAATTCAGTCATATGCGATTTGAAAAAAACTGAGACAACGACTTATAAACATGCATAGGGTGGTACCAATATTCGTGCAAGCTATTCAAGAAATCAAAATAAAAAAACTAATTAAACGTTATTTGAAGTTGAAGGTTTAGCACGTAAATCCCATAAAATACCTACTCCAATAAAGTCGCAAACTAACAGATAAGATCTTTTTTGGGTTTTTGCGTAGTAAAAGTATAAACAAATTAGCACTCGGTGGGGTTTGGTGCTTGTAAAGTTATATATCCTAAAAAAAATAAAAGCATGCCAGTTTTAATGCTACTATTTCTTCTTCCAACAATATTATTATTAGTAATACTATTGGAGCAATTTAGAAAATTAGCAACAGTTAAAAGCAATGGTAATTTAAATAATTAACACTGAATGTATAATTAAACATAAGTAGTTAGGGTAAAAATAATTTAAATTATTTAGCAATGTTTCATTTGCAAAATAAATATCTGTGAATATTTGCCTTGTTAATTATATGGTACAAGTTTAACGTGGCAAAGAGAAATATTGATAAGGCACGGAAATAGCAAAATGTTGGGATTTGGAAGAAGCGCGAAACGATTTATTTTACTCAATAATGTTGACTTTGAGTTCACGTACATATACGAGTATTCGTAAGCCCAAGTTCATCGTAATCATCATGCAAGAAAGGGGAGAAATTCGTTGCAATAAATTTTAATGTGTATAAACTAATTATTCAGCAAACAAAACTAACAAGACGAATTGTAGAACGAAAATATAGGTTGGCACATGTTTGAATATCTTTAGGAAAATTTAGTAAAAACTTTTGTAAAATTTAAATATTTATGTTTTATTCGAAAGTGAATTGACAATGGAAGCGATAAAAGTATTTCAAAAGTTCTAGGAAATTACTTACCAACTTGGGATGGTCGATAAAAGCTCTCTTTTCGGAAGAAAAAACATGTGGCTTGTGAACTAGTTTTAGGAATAAGACTTGATGGTATGCTATGCAGATACGATAAATGTAATACAAATAATTATGCAGTACCAGCCCCTATGTAACTCGCGATAAGTACCTGAGCATTTAAAGTAGTTGTATCTACATTTTACAATTTAACTTAAATGAGCGCCTTTATATTAAAATAGAAATTCAAAACAGCATGAAAGGTGTTGTTTATTAAAACAATACAACATAATAAAAGTGTTTTGTTTCATGTTACACCTCCATGGAGGAGTTCTCTCTCACGTTCCAAGCAAATTTATAGCGAGCTTAAGTTGAATTATATTTAAATTCTTTTACTGTGGTGTATTAAGTAATAAATTGTCTCGGCGTCGCCTCTAGAACTATGCCCTTTATCCAAAACTATAACTTTTCCTGAAGTCCTAAAAAAGAGGAAGTTTGAAATTTTTAATAGAATAGATAATGCGGGCTTAATAAGTTAATTTATAATGTTAGAGTAACCTCTCAATTCAAGGACAAGATATTACAAGTTTCAAGCCCCTTTTGTACCAAAAGTTCGGTATTTTTACGTGAAAATCGTTCCCTTATATCGTCAGTTTGAAAGTTTTCCATTGTAATGCAATGGAAATGGTGCAAAATGTATTATGGATATTTTGGTTTTAGAAAATTAATGAAACTGAACCCAAAATCTCCTCTTTTTCTCGAACTAACATGCTCGCAGCAATTTCGATAATAAAATCAACTCGTGGTAAGCAATTTTCCACAAAATTTCATTCCTCCTCTCCAGTTTGCGTGCGGTGCGGCAAGTCCGACAAAAATCTACATTTTTCCAACGATTTCCCTGACCCAATGACATTTATTCGCTACAGTAAGGCCACTGTGTTGACTGTTAACACATCATAAATATGTATTAGTGGAGCCCACGAAATGTTATTCTTTAAATAAAATTCAATATCAGATGTGTTGCTTAGTTATATGGAATTAAATTCGCTCGTTTTTCGGCTTTCATTAAGGATTCTTGTTAAACTTAGTGTTAAATATGTGCATTCTTAGGTTCATTACTGCTATATTAGGCGGGCGATTTTCTTGATCTAGCTGATTTAATTTCACACTTTTTCGACTTTTCCTTATTAGGTACTCTATAGAGTAGAAATAAAACTCGTATTCGGTGATGCATTAGTAGTCACACACATACCTATATGAGAATTCCAACAAAGCCAAAGACAGTATTTTTATTAGGAAGTTATTTTAGATGGAAAGGAGAAAGAAAAAAAAACTTCCCATCCTCAATCGTATAATAAAAAGAAACGTTTTGCATTTTAAATCGTCAGAACGCCTATCAACTTAAAAATTTTAAAAGAAGCTTCGCTTCAAGTGAACTCATTTTTTAAGGCCTGATACTCTTCATTTTGTATTCAAGTAAAAATTTCCCTTGTAACGGTCAAATGAGAAAGACACACTTTATTATTCTGCCAAAATCAGCGAAATTCTTCTACTTACAATATGTATGTATGGGTGTCACATAAGCTCAGATTTTTTCAAATAATTCAAAACTTTCCATCTGAATAGAAATAATAATTTAATTTAAAAAGGGCTTGTAAGCCGACCTACATAACACTGGCTTGGCAATTTATTCAGGTGTATAATAGTAGAGTATTATGGAACAAGTGAATTTCTGTGTGTTAATTTTAACTTGGGAATGGGTCCTTCGGATGCATGTTGTTACCGTTAAAACATGAAAGTTGAAAGGACAACTGCATCAAATTTATAATTTAATTCAATATATTTTTACTAGTTTTCAACAACAGATTATTAGCATAGTACTACAACTGTTTATGTTCATAGTACCTATTCTTTTTTTTATTACTATTTTTTTCTATCATAGCATATAGGAGCTGAATTCATGCACACCTTATTAAAAGAAAAAGTACAACAAATAATTGTCAATAGCTACATATAAGTATAATGCAGGGCGTTGGCAGCATTTGCGTTATACACTCGGTTATGCACATATAAAAGTAAATACTTTAAACATTTTTTCAGTATAGCTTCGCCACTCCTGAAAAATAAAGTTCTCATGTATACCCGTCCTATGAAACTTACTTGCGATTACTGACGCTGTCTCTTGTTTATTTTTTATATTTGCACTTCTATAAAAATGTCACATATTATAAAAAATTTTCATAATCCTCATAAAAAATTTACATTGTACATATTTGGAAAGTAGACAAGGATATTTTTTCTCGGGAATTTTAAATCTTTTACTACATTTTTATGGAGTTTTATTATAAATATATGGTTTATAGCACAAAAATAAATTTCCAATAGGCATCAACTTAAACAAAATATATGTACCTAATGTTTTATGTGAAATAAAAATATGGCCAAGGCGATAACCTATTATTTGATACAAATTTTAGTCGAAATTGTAGCATCAATCGATAAAAAGAATAAAACAAAAGACCACCAAAACGAGTAGATATTTACTTATTTAAGTAAAGAATAACATTATCAAATAAAAAACGAGTATGTAATAGGTAGTTAAATCGATCACATTTAATTAAAAATTAAGAAAATTTTTAGATCAAATATATTTTTTTCTAATAGATCCATTGATCAAGAATAGAGATAAAACATCGTACCTACCAATTTAATTATACGAAAAAATTATTTTTTTTAATCTGCTCATCTATAAGGTATTTAAATATTCATGATTCATGAATTTAACGATAAATTATTTGTTATTCCTACAAAGAAGGTAATCTAAATATTTTATAGAAAATGATATCTATCACAATCTTGTTCAGCATATAATGATTGCATTGTGATGATGCAATAATTTATTCATCTAAAAAACAAGGACATCAAAGCATTTTGACAATGGGTCTAACAGCTTCTAGTTCACCACAGAAAAACTTTAATGAATTCACAAAGTCACTATATTTTATGTTTGAAAAATTTATTTGTGATGTGTATAAAGTTGGTAATTGATGAAAAGAATTTGCCAAAAAGCAAAGCTCCTAATGCATGTATTTTGTATACGTTAGGTAAGTAAATGATATACATATTTGAAGTGCAGCCAAAGCCAAAATCGACCATGTTCACTTATTAGAGCAGAAAGCTTTTATACTTAGAGAAGAAAGAAGAAAATAAAATGTGCAACATTTTTATAAAACCCACTCTCTATAAACACATTTACTACTTCTGAGTAAAATGCACCTGTATCTGTTATAAATCAATGAATGTCATAAAAGCCAATCTATATATGAGACGAACTTTAATATCAGTTCTAAAACAAGTTCCGTTGACGTATTATAAAGGGCGGAAAGAAAACGGGATGGTGTTTTCTATGTATCTCTATATCTTTCTCTGGCTCATAAGAAAAACGAAAGAAAAAGGTCAACAATCGGCCCAGGAATAAGAGAGGAGAATAGGATATCTATTTCTTGTCAGGCCGCGAGCGTAGTAGAAACTCTGCCAATGTCGATTTTATCTCATTTTGATGTTGGAATCACTCGAAGAGTTTTTTTGCTGTAATCTATAATATATTTGATACCCTTGAGATATTGAAAAAAACCCACATTGTGAATATGTGAACCTCTGTGCAGCCTGAATACAGTTGCGAATGTCAGAACATATATTTAATCTCATTTTATTGCCTTCAACTAGTAGGTGAAGTATTGTATGACATAGTAATATGATTTATTTATATTTTGGTATTTGCTGCCGGCGATAAAATTTATACAAATTATTTTTACCTTTAAAATCAATTTTTCAATATGACATAGGTGTTCTCCTATTTGATATAATAGATTGCCGTTTAAATAAAAAATAATCAATACCCTCATAACTCAACTTAAGTGAGCACAATGTTTCCCTATAGTCTAAAAGTGGTTCCAATTTACCAAAAAACTTTTTTTTATATAAAATCCATATTTATGTCAGCAAATCCCTGTTTCTGTACTTTGTTTCGTGCCTTGGCGGCAATTTGTTATAAATTGTTTTTCCCACACACTAACTTGTAAAAGCAGGGTTTTCTATTTATTTTTGCATCGGAGAATTGCTTTCATAAATGCAAGCAAATGAATATTTTTTTAATAAAAATGTCTCTGCAATTAATTGTTTTGATATGAAAAGACAATCATTAAAATGCTGGGGCTGTTATGAAAATGCATCATTATTTTACAAAGGAAATAAATATACCCCACACTTTTCAGTTATATATCTAGCATAGTAGCATAAATTCAATTTCATTTTATATATGTCTATTCAAATTATGTAAAATGAAATGAGGGTTCATCGTGAGAAGATTGCAAGTCAGTTATAAACTCGGTTCTAAATTAATTCCATATATATATTTGCCTGAAAGTAGGTATATATCATAAATCTATGTGTGTGTATTTTGTAGCAAAAGAGATACGAGTATTATCCTTTCCTTACCATGTGTATAGTTACTTATATGTATATGTTATGTATTTTATGGACATTTCTCTTACAGCAAAAAATTCTAAATTTATTGAGAATGACACTGCAAGCACAATTAAATTAACGAATTTAATCGAAATTAACGAATTACTGCCAAAAATACTTACAGAACGCGTTATTCATTGTACACTATTATTTATAAGGATTTCAACGTACTCATCCATCAAAGCTATAAAATCCGTTAAAAACAACTTATGCAATTGAATTTATAATTCACATTTGTAAAGTGGATTAAAAGTGTTGTCTGTAAAATTCCACATGTAAAAGTTACTATGGGATAAATCTTCATTTTTAGAAAACAAGTATTTATTTTATTTTTATTTATATACTAAAGCAGGAATAGGAATATTCCTTGTAAAGAAAATCAAACATAATATAATCTAACACAAAAACTCTGTACCTATTGAAAAATCGTACAAAAATACCTTTCATTAAAATTGGAATAAAGATTATCTATAAATATATCACAAATATGTATGTATAAAAATTACAAACGAAAAACAGTGGAAAAGAAAAAACACGTACCTACTTAAACGTTAAACGTGAACTTTTAACTAGCTTAGGTACACAAAAATTTTTTCCCTGTGTATAACTTGTCACATATACCTAGTATTACCTATGTAGGTGTACCTAATAATTTGATAATGAATTGACACAAGAAAGGGCCAGTGTCAACGCCATACAACACTTTTCAGTCGAACAGTTTCTTGTTTTCTAATTGCATGATATACCAGACCATCAATTATCTGTATTATAGCATGACAACATGCAATAACAGAAAATATTTCGATTACTTATAAGTATTATACTGGTGACAAATAATAATTGCTTTTGAATGAAAACATTTTGGTGCGAAAGTATGATTGGATTATTAGGCACCCTGTAAATATGTGTTTACAAAGAACAATTTCATACGCACTTTTGAATCAACAAATTATTAAGTTCGCTTTATATATGTTTTTTGTATATTTTTTTCATAGTTATCAATTTGGAATTATGTATAAACGTTATAAATGCGGGTGTCGGTTTTATGCATAAAATTGAATTTGTAGATAACGACCAGACGCGTCGGAAACAACAATTTTACTTCATTTGATATTCACGTCAGTTGACAATTTTCAATTTAAATTTTTGATTGGTACTGTCACTCAACTCGCCTATGTTATTCATTTTCTTCCAATTCACTTGTGTATGTTTATGTTTTAGGTGCGTTTAAGAATACACAGTTGGAAATAAACGAAAATTGGAAGAAATGCAGGATCTGCTCGCTTTAAATTATTCACTATAGAATATGAAAAAAAGTCCCGTAAATTTTCTTATACACGCAAAATAAACAGTGTATATTCGTTATATTTTTTTCTAAACTAAGATTAAGCGATTCTTCCTTTTCTTGCATGTTTTCACAATAAGAAATTTTGAAATTTCCTTTTCTCAAAACAACCTAAAAGTTTCTATCGAAAAAAACATACATTTTTAAACTAAAACTTCGTGCATACATTATTCTGTCTCGAAACTTAAATGCCCCGAAGACCAATCTCATACTTTTCGGTCATTTAAATTGTTTCTAAGGAAGTTTCATCTCCCAAGCATTCAAAGTCTCAAAACCGACAAAGTGGTCGGCAACAATTAATTCTGCTTTCTACTGAATCTTGTAGTTTTACCACTCGTCAACACCCGCTTCAACTGAGATCCGGCCACATTTGCACCTTGTAGAATTTCCGAAAAAAAGGACTTGCATAATAATAGCCTTCTATACAATATATTAGATGAGCTAAGCTCGGATAATACGGTTTCGTCTGTTTATACAAAACAACATCATATTGTTTACTGAGAAATCAAATCAAGCACCTTGTTCCACCTAAATTAATTGAGGTAAACTTTTATCAAGTTCATGATCATTATCGGTCGGATACTTAATTTTTTACAGGAAACATTTAAGTCTAATAGACCATCATTAGCCGTTTAATAAAATGTTGTAATTGTAGCGAAATATTTTTGAATAAAAAGGATACATTTTACATGAAAAAATACGTCGGCTAGCACAATACACCAATCAAAATTCCTTTGAAAAGAAACTCAGATGCGTAACCGGAAACGTAATCAGTATAAAATAAAAGACGTTGTTAGCTTTTTACCCTCTCTTTAAGATTTCAGATAACATTTAAATTCAACGAAGCGTATACATAGAGATTTTTCCGGATATCCGACAACCTGTAAATTTACTTTCATGATAATTTCTCTTATATATTGGAGTACACGAAACAATGATGTTCATTTAATATCTGCAACAATGTGTCTGAAATAATTTTCTTTAAAACTCAATAAACGATCCAGTTTTTCACGCAAAGATAATTACAATTTGGTACCCATATACTATATACCTATAGAGGGCCTGAAGTGTGTTTCCATTTTAACTTTATATAGCGAACACACAGAGCCAAAATATATTAACTGTGGTAACTGTTCAACGTTTAATAAACGGCCAACAACGTCTCTAATTAAGTAACGACAATGCAGTCCAAATAACATTCTCCTGGCAACGTGTTATTAGTAATATGTGCTCTACCACAGGTACACAACTTTCCGTAATACCTTTTACGATTTGATTTAACACTGTTATTGCACAAAGGATAATTCCGACTCGAAAATTTTATCTAATAAGTGAAGGAATGCAGATTTTTAACTTCTACATCCCTGATGCAAATTGAGACTGTCTAGTACCCAGTGGAATAACTGTCATACATATATGAGCAAAAAGACAAAATTTCCATTTCAAGGAGAAATAAATCAGAATCGTTTATGACACGGTCTTTCTTGATGTAAAATTCGCTTAGAGTGTCAGACGGTATATGAGAAAGACGAGATAGGTAAATTATTGTCCATCCATTTTACATTTGAAAGAAACGAAATAATTTCAACGGAAATCGCCTGGGAGGTGGTCGAATTTATCCAACTCATCCAGTTTCCATTTCCTTCCGATTAAATATAATAGTGTAATAAGTACATACATACATACCTATATGAAACCATTAACCTTTCATTAATCGTCCACTGTTATATCGTGTAAGTGAACATAATACAGAAATCCTTTAAATTTATGCACCAATGTAAGTTAAAAGCTTGTCGGTATAATGTAGCTTATTATTACAGCAAACATATTGAATATGTATACGTTACTCTAAGTTACCTAATTTAGAGTTTATTCAAGTTTATACTAGGGTGATTGTACTACTTAGCACTGTCGTTTTACATTTACCTTTTAATTAGACTGCATAGTTGTCCGTACCAACGAAAGACCTTTTTACACGGTCAGAATTACAAAAAGATTATTAGGACACATACACTCTGCTTGCTGCAACGAAATTAACCCAATATATAGAGTTGAATGCATTTGTATAATGTGCATATCCAAACACGTATTTTTTAATTGAAATCAGACACGTGAATAATTAATTAAGCCGCAGTTGGATTAATTATAATTATGTAGAAAAACTATTTTAAACAAATAGTAATTTTCTCTTCAATGTTTATTAACCATTATTTTAATTTTACTGTTTGTTGATTTTTCGATATCCAGAAAATCCCATTAATTATGGTTTAATAAATAATTAATTACTATTAGAAATATGTTAATTAATTATTATGCAGTTGGCCTAAATTTTAAATTTGCATTTTTTTCCTCTCATTAAGGCCATAAAAGTTTTAATTGAAATTTAAGGAATTACTTATAAACAAGTGCTGTAAGGATGAAACATTTTCTAATAAATTCTAAAAAGCAAGCATCAGATGAAACGCACGTAAAACAGCTAATTTCAATTTTTCTTTTTTTACAAAATGCTTAAACCGTAAGTATCGTGAACGGCTTCTGTCTGTGTTTTACTTCTAATCGATTAGAAGGGAAATTTACAGCTCCCATTTATTGCATTTATATAATGAGGGGAAACCTTAATAGGTTTATTTATGGCCATTACATACAAAGTTTAATTAATTGACGATCTTTAAATTTCTGATACAAATAGACTGTTACAAACTTATTAAAGACACTTTTGAATAATAATGAAAGAGAAATCTTACACCGTTTTAACATAGGGTTACAAGACACTGCAGTTTTTTTCATTTACATAAAATTTATCTAGAATTTCACAAGGGAAGCCAAGTGTCCTTTTATAAAGGTGCATACTAATATACAGTTTCAACTTTTTGTTTTACTTCCACCACTGTCTGCTATTTTACGATTTAAATCAGGTAGTTCTGTAGGTGTATACATACATAGACAAAAATAAAAAAGGAGAAACATTGTTCGGGGTTACTCCACATCGTGTTTGTGGAAATGTAGGGAAAAATGTTCATGCAACATGCCAACTTCAGATAGCAGTCACATACATATGAAAAAATGAAAGAATTGCATATGATGTTTGCATGATTATTAAAAGTGTTAAATATTGTGCAACGTATTCTTCTCTTCCTGCTATAATATGCATCCATTAGAAGAGAATACAATGCAATTACGCATTGTTGACTACACAATGGATATCTGGATATAACAAATAAATATATAACGTATACACCTACCTACCCAACGTGAATATGTATTAGAGTGGAAATGTATAGAGAGACAGGAACATGAATTTATGTAAATATCTTTAATTAAATTTAATGCTGGATAATATATTGTGTATGCTAAATAGATTTAGTATATACCGTCTCATTAAACAATTGTAAAAAAAAAGTATAACATCACATACACGAACGCAAGCATATACATATAATAGGTAACCGTCAGTATAAATATTTCAAAGTGGAAAATTGCTTTGAAGTTAAAATGTAAATTGTAAAAAATAGGGGTCGTATAGAAATTATCCGGCAAATTACTGCTTAACAACTTTCCCTTTGGTGAATAAATACATTTGAGAAATGTGTGTACTTATACTTATAGGTGTAAGTGGAACAACTCTAACTTACTTTTCTAGCTAATTCCCAAGAAAAAAGAACAAAAGTCTCACAATAGACCGTACAATAGAAATCCCTTGTTCTGGGAGTAGTTTACCTTTTTAATGGAAAGTATAGGTACATTTTGTACACTTGCACGTGAATTTTACCCATGATACTAGGACATAGTATCATGGATATTGCCATTTAAAGTTTCTTTGTTATACAGGGTGTTCAGTTTCAAACCGAGCGGCATAGATATCTCGAAAACGGTAAATGCTAGAGACTTGAAATTTTGGCAATAGGAGTTATCCGGAGGGGCTGATCGATCTAAAATATTTTCAAAATGGTGGCACTTCCGGTTGTACCGGAAGTGCCACCATTTTGAAAATATTTTAGATCGATCAGCCCCTCCGGATAACTCCTATTGCCAAAATTTCAAGTCTCTAGCATTTACCGCTTTCGAAATATCTATGCCGCTCGGTTTGAAACTGAACACCCTGTATAATTATCACCTTTGGTATAAAGATCTTTCTCAAATCCCAAATATCAATCATATTTTAATTTAAAATCGTGCCCAGTTAAACATATACCTACTTATAGGTTTATGTACCTACATACATCAGATATGTTTACTACATATAATAATACATATGAGCTGTCTACAAAAATTGAAGTTGTTTTTCAGTCAAATTAAAGGAAAAATTTTAAATGGCCGCCGTTAAAACTTTGTTTTAAAACTTCTATCATTGTTTATTGTTTTAACTTCAATATTCATACCGTAAGACAACAGAAAATCGCCATTTCGATATTTAGTTATATGATATAATAATACCTAGTAAAAAACTATAATACATACATATATGTATATGTACAGTTACATATATATGTATAGAAAAAACCCAACTTACTATTAAATTTGACTCTTTGTATTGGAAACTTGTGATTAAACTATTTAATTATGTCCATGAAATTTTATAAAAAGCTCCACAGTACAAAGTGGAATAATGCTGGTTACTTTATTTTCATAAAAGATCGTAACAAACAGTCAACACATAATTTGAAAAGTTCTAAAGTTCTTGGCCAATGTAGATATACCTGTTATATCCATTCGTTACCAGAGCTTTTGCATCAATAAGCCACATTGAACTACTTTTTCAATAAAAACTAATTTGGGTCTATTGAAAATATAAAACAATCTAAATCCATTTATGGCAAATCAATTTAAACTTGGTAATAATGAGCTTAACTTTACATGGCAGTTGTAATATACAAACACAAGGTACCTAGAAGATAAGTATATACGTAGGAGTATATATACATATACCTATCCAGGTACATAGGTACATATGTGTATGTATATATGAAGTTGTTTCAAATACCTGATGGGCTGTATCTATATGTTCTGCTAAGACTATATCAATTCAAGTAGACTCCGCATCTGTTATTATGCTAGTTCCGTGTTTTGTTTGTAGAACATATTCAATAAACCTCCCAACATATGATAGAATTACTGTCATTAGTATTAACAGAAGTTTCACGATGTCTGTAGAACAGTATAAGGTACAAAGAGTAGTATAGGTAATATTAGTATTTAATATCTCTACATTTCAAAGCCTGAATGAATGATTTTTAATTATAAAGTTTTTATCATACAATTTCCATTTCGTATAAGAATGAATTCAATTCAACTAAGTATTTCAACTTTTATTTTTTTTATAATAAAAGTACCTACTTTGAAGAAGAACCTCCACTTTTTACAATAAATTTGAATATATTAAAATATGACAAGTTCAATGTGGAGACGTTTTGTTCAATATAAGAATTATTCATAATAGAATTCGTAATAATAAATCCATCAATTATTGCGAGTTTGGTAATGGAAAAATCAATAATGGTTGTAAATAATTCACTACTAATTAAATAGAATGAGATCGTAAGCTCGCATTGGTAGAAATTAACCCAAGCTCACACCAATTTTACATACCTACATAATACGAGTACACGTACCTCTCTTTGTGTTCTGTGAAGTTCATCCATACATATAATATAAACCCCCATATGTGAAGGGATGGAAAAATACCGAATTACGAATTATATTTGTTGACCTGGCAGGGCAATTTGTATGTAATTGCAAGCCTGAAACCGGAGTATTTTTAATTCTAAGCCCATGCAATTGGATTTTCGAGGCATTCCGCTATCATGCTTCACAACAATTCTAATTCTTTTTTCGATGATTGATATTTACCATTAAAAAGTTTGTTCGACTATTTTTTACAGTCTCGTTATATGTATTGTTTATTTATTTACGTCCGGTTGATAATTGCTGTTATTTTTTTTAAATTCCAACGTATCATAAAAATATCAACTGCCATATTTGTTGGGTGTGTCCGTGCCCTCTTTGTCAATCTAATACCTAAATAGTTACGGATTTTTTTTAAATTACCAATCTAGTGGGAATATTGTAATAATCATTATCAACATGTAAGCGGGGTGTCAAGTACCTACATATATGTATAATGAAGGTATTATAAATGAACATTGCGTTCACATTTCATAATGGAGATGTTGATATATTATACACAGACCAAATTCAATCTATTATATAGTTGGTAGATATGAGGATTTTTTATTACATTTTCACAATTTCCTATTTCACTTATTGTGAATTAAAATAATAAAAAAAAACTCATGTCTGCTGCCAGACTATAGAGAATATTTTTTTTACAAATTGTTGAACAAATGTTGAATTTCTTCTTAATTACATTTTCTATTAGTCCCGTTGTAACAAGGTTCTTTTATCTTTTCTTACACTCTGTTTCTATTCTCTTATACTCTGTTGATAAATATCGAATACAACAATAAGTATAGACAAAGAATTAACAGATGTTTTATATTTTATATTATCTAATTTGCTATTTTTAATTAAATTCGTATGAAAGTGGTAGATGTATATGTATATATACGAAATGTATATTCGAAATAAATACCACATTGTAGGTATAGAAAAAATTCCAATCATTGATACAGTATTTTTTATTATACCTACATGCATATGTATACGTTTGTATCTATCAGGGTATGTAAATAATTTGAAATATATCTATAAAATGAAAATTGTAAAAGAGGTTTTTCTAAAATCCGAAAAACCCAAATGGCGAAATACTTCTCCCGAAACACACATAAAAAACGAACTGGAATGTAAAATCAATGTGTAAAAAGGCAGTTTATAAATTTCATTTCGAAAAGGTTTTTTTTCAGTTCGTTAAATCTTAAGCCCACATTAGTTGCGGTGCCTATTCGACTATTTGTGTTGAAAAATTGACAATTTAAATAAAAAAAGGACCTCTACAAAAGTGTTCGCACAACAAACCATATCATCCATTCAGCATTAATTCACTTATAATTCATTTCTATTGTTGCTTTGTGAGAATAGACATACCTCTACACTACACCAGTAAAAAAACAAGACACATTTTAATTATTCACAATAGCAGAATGGAAGGTATTAATTCAATTTAGTTACTAAACGAAAAAAACCAACACACCACAAAACAATGAAACATATTTAATCTTCTCCTTTATTTCAGTTAAAGTCGTTTGTTTGCTGTATTTTTCTTTGTTAATGAAACATTTTACACTTCTGTGTATTTAAAAGGATTTATTTTCGTGTGTTGGTTCTTTTAGCAATTTGTTGAGTTTTTCCTTTCAGTTTCAGCTGTGTGTTTGTGCTAGTGCTGGCACGGTGCTACAAACGTCGCTTACCTATATAATAAACTACCTAAATGCTAGCAGGTTAGCAGCTAGTTTGCGGTTAGTAATAAACGTATCCTGGATGTGTAATTGGGAGAGAAGGGGCGTTACTGCGATTGCTTTCGATTCCCGTCTTCCGACAGTCGGATATCCTGGGAGTTGATTGTGTGCCACCCTAACCCTAAAGCGTGCTAATTTCCAGGGCCATTATGCAAATCTTCCTGAAGATAGCTACTTATAGCGAGTTAATTGGCAACGCCCCAATCAAAAATAAAGAACCCAAAACTATACTATGAATATATTTCCTTATGTTTTTATTGCAATTGCATTTGGTTGTGGGCCTTTAACGCCACATCCACTTTCCACCATCCACTTATTACGCTCTGACGCCAATGTTACTTTTATAATGACACGTTCCACATAATTATGTCTCTGGGTGCTCTCCTATTGCAATCTATGCAGCCAAACACGGTGATTGTCTTCAATGAGATGTTATATTGTCTTGTTTAATGATCACTATTGTGCGGATGTATACTAATAGGTCAGTAAAATTAAATGGTTTTCAGTGTTTGAACAATGAATCGGTCATACTACATTCCGCCAGTTTGCTAAATGGCTAATACTGCAGGAATAAAATGGCGTTATATTTTAGTTGGTGCCATAATTAATTCTGGCAATTACACTAATGAGGTCCTTACAAAAATTATCTTGTATAAAAAAACTGTCATTTCATATAACATGCATTCTTATTGATCGAATTTTGTAGAAGAATTTCTTACTGGTTCCACAGAAATCTACTTGGATCGCGACCAGAATATAATTTTATTGATAATTAAATTGAAGTTATTTGTATGTGAAACTTTTCTTAAAAACAGCAGCAACTAGTATTATTGAAATATCCATAAGATGCATATAATATAAAAAAGTTGAGCTATTGAAATACCTATTAGGTACATAGTCATAGAAACAATTCGAGTAAATCACAATTTTGGTTTAATGCCCTAAATAGTGCAATATTGAGTCCCAATTCACGTACCATTCTGAATGATGTAAGTTAATAATTCAATAAATTGCATAATATACGGCTTTACAGTCACTTGCATATCCATTTATAACCATATTTGATTGATTTATGATTTGTTCCCCAAAAACTGCGCCGTAGACGCACAAGGCACAAACTGGGTATATTAGGTTACCTCTTTTGTTGAACAAAACGAAATAAATAAAATATATATGGTGACCGAAAAATGTTATTGTAAATAAAATATAAGAATGTGGCGTGTGTACATTTCAGCTATATAAAAATAAATATTGCAATTATATTGTTTGTCGAGAACGGGTAAAGCACATATGCGAAAATGTGTCGGTTTTATGAGTTCAAACACAATTTCACTTTATAGCTATCTACCTTCTAAATTTCGTCCAGTCCCACAATAGGTAGTTCACAGGTAAAATTTTACATCCAGGTAAAGGTATGGAAATATTTACCTTTTCGAAAGAATTTAATTTTCTATTTTATTGACCAAGCATAGTCAATCTGACATTGTAATAGAATGTCCTATTTAAGAAAGTTGCGATCTATGGGGCCAGTAACAATAATAGTAACTAATGCATTTAAATATATGCTGTTTGATTATTGAAATGCGATTTAATAAAATGGCAAGGTTTAAAATGTAGTTTCTTTAATAAATTAATTTTATTTAATATTCAGTATGTTATTAATAAATATAATATTTAGTATGTAATATGTAACTAATTAAAATTTCTATTCATAATATGTACGTACCTATACCTAGGTAGGCTATATGTATATGTATGTATGTATAACTATGCACATCTGTGATGGGTTTCTCTATTTGCATCTGAAACGTATACATATAGATAATACCTAGACATAAACGTTTATATTATATGCCTTAGCCAATTGAAAATGTACTCAACTTGATATAAAATTAAATTGTCATTATAGATAGTGTAAATTATCCTGCGCTTACAGCTACACATATACATATATCTTCTCTCTTCTGCCAATATTAATTCACATATAGACATGGTTGCCTTGAAGGATAATAGCCAATTACGTACTAGATTCTGGATTCAATACTCGTAATAAATATATGCATAATTAGCCTCTATATCCCACGTTATACCTATATAATACTCTACAATGGCATCTAATAATTATAGTATTTATACTAAAAAGTAAAAATCTACATAATAAATATTGTTTAAGGTAAACTTAAACATCCTCTTTATTGCGATTTGTATAAATATTCTGAAAAATAACAAATCTAACTTTATATGATAAACATAAAAGTACGTAAATTATGCCCTTAAGCATATTTAATTAGGCCATCTACATTTTCGTTTATTTACAAATTTAAATTGCTGCGCTATATATAACAAAACTAAAACGTTGTTAATTGCTTTTCGGCTGAAAATTTAATAAATTACAATTCAGGTCTAAATAATATTGTTGAGGCAGAGAGAGCAAAGAGAGAAGAGGCGGCAAAGTTTCGCAATATATTTAGTTTCTCAGTTTAGAATGGCACACGAAAATATTATGATTGTGTATCTGTATGTTTATTGTAATCCGCCATTTCTCTATTCCTTTCTTCTTCATCCACGTCTTATTAAATAATCAGGGCGTATAAGGAAAGTAATTGCTTCGCTCATTTATTTCACACAAATAATAAGAAATTTGGACGAAAAAAGTAGGTAATTCGAATTAAGAGCATATCACAGTTATATAGATTTAAAACTCATATTACGAGTAGGTAGAGTAAGTAAAAGCAACTTTAGATTGTTTCAAAAATCTAATCAGAACTTATATTCCCGAACAACTATTCTTGCAAAATTTGCACTATTCTGCAGAATATTTTTAAGTTTTTAACCTCCATAGTCCATATTCTTAACTGTTTTATCACAGTTGAACTTGAAACGCCTTATTTATAGTTTTAAGAACAAAAGTATGAAGAAAATATAACATCTTAAATTATATCTACTACTCTATATTATACTTTCTTATTATTTTACAATATACATATATAGCATAATAAAAATGCTCCTAGTATTCTAAAGCTTTAAACGTTATCTTCTAAAATATCTACAAGACATTTAAAAATTTGTCAAAATAATTTACAAAAACTCTACCCAAGTTTCTAATATCCAATAATACTGTGTACTATGAACGATAAATATTTATGCAAAGTTAAAGCAGCAACAAAATCCTCTGTAGATCCCTTTAATATTAAATAATGCATAAAGTTTACAGAGCAATTGCCTTGTGTACAAGGTTCTATACACCACAAATGGAAAAGGGAAAAAAAGGGACGATCGTATCCTGGCTGCAGCATCCTGCATCTCATAAATGCAATAAAATGCAGTTTAATAAAATATGTTTTGTTTAATCGTTGCCTATTTTGTACAATACATCAAACCAATACTTCGCACCAAGTAAAAAACCGTTTTTCATTATACCAAAGTTATGGTCGTGACTTGCACGCTTCGTGCAGATTCGTGAATCAGGAATTCAAAAAATTGTAATAAATTTCATCAAAACAGTGTTAATGCTGCGATGCTCCAGCTTAGTGGAATTTTTTAAATCAAAAACACGGAACTTACGATTAGTTAGGTATAGGCGAGTGTTTTTTATTTATACAAAGAGCAAAAAAGTACTTGCTATAACAATAAAGTACTTTGCTGTGATCCTTGATGAGTTTTTAACTAAAATGGATTTTAAACTTGAAGAGAAAAATTGAAAAAAACACTTTATTTATCTCACAAACATAAATAATACTGACATTGACATTTTTTTTTAAAGTACATTCAATTTCCCTACATTTATCTATTGGGAATTGTTTCGTGGTTTCTATTGATCTAAATTCAGTCGTTCGTTGAGTTTACGAAATCAACATGGGATGTTTTATATCAATTGTATTCCACTTCTATTCATTTACCGAAAAATATTTTATCACCAAACACTTTCTAACAACAGACGAAATTATTTTCTATGTTGAACGGTTTCCCCTTTTTTTTTCTAAATCAACATGTATTTTTCATTTTTCAATTCTCTTCCATCACCAAAAAAAACCCTCGTCTTAGACTGAGGCGCTTTTCGGCGGTCCCGAAAACCACACACACAACTGAAAAAAAATTCTAATTAAAAAAGTCCCACTGCATGTTTAGTTAATAAACGGCCAAACCTTGGGAATTAGTGTGAGAGAAGAAGCCAGGCGCACTGAAATGTGGCAGTTCCTTCTCACACACACATACACACCCCATCCACCTCCCGTTCCCGTTCCCGACGCAGTTCGTTGCGGCATTGGTGATGGTGTACATCATATTTATGTACACACAGGTGTACTAAATTGTGGTGTGAGAGTACACACGTATAGGCATAGAAACTGTGCGAGCGAGGGTGGTCGCGTATGGCGTCACGACGCTGCTCTTCAAAGCACTCCTAGTTTTGTCGACCGCCACCCATCCATCTATCGAGGGAAGTGTCGGTGGCGACGGTGTCGGTTGCGGACGCCTTCCGCCTTGATACATAATGCATAAAGCGACCGGCCCACCGGAGCGTAAACAGATATGCATATGGTGTTGTGGTGTACCCGCTGAGTTGAGTAAAAAATGCATTTTAGAGGGAATGGCAGTAAATGAATGTTGTGCGATATAGGGAAGCGAAACGAAATACTTTTAAGTGGGTATATGGTTTGTTATTTATATATTTTTTTCAATAGGTGATTAATTTTGTGAAAACACATTTCGATCTACTTGTTACAAATTTATTATTACGAATGTACATACATACATACGGTCGATGTTTTTGAAATTTACTAGCTTCACAAACTCGATCGCTATGCAAAAATGGTAAACTCACTAAACCAAACAAAAATATACCGTCTAGATAATATGCACACACATAATTTACAGTTTACACAAATATGGTGTAACATCAACAATAATAAATTGTATTTTACCATTATTGTTATTAGTGCAAATAATAATTGTATACTCGCTTCTACATATGTATACATGCCATTTGCAGATATATACGTTTTAGGTTGGTACAGCACGCTGTTTTATATGTATTATAGGTATACCTAATGTATCGATGTTAAATAAATATTATAGCGAAAATATTGGAAACATAGTAACCTGAAAGGTATCATATTTTCGTTGAAATATGGATATCAATATTAGGAACCACTTTACACATATAATATTCGGGTATTAATTAACACTGGCAAATGCCTAAGGGTTTGTGGCTAATTTAACACATTAATATGAAATTATGTTTGGTATCTAATTTAATTTTGTACCTATACATATATACATATAACGATAAATCATTCACCTAACACCTAACACTTCCACTTATATCACAAACACAGTTTAAGGCGACCATTATATTTAGTTCTAGATTCTAGTACCTAGAACATACAATATTTGTTATAGTTATACATACATTATACGTATGAGCATTACGAGGAAGTAACGACGCAGAAATTTGATAAATAGTTAACGTTAATTATACTGTAACTTTAGTGTGCAAAATTACTCCACTTGGGTCCAATGCACTTTGTGGAGCAATCCGAATTGTACACGTACTTGTAACTAAGCAAAACCATAAGTAGTCTTATGTGCGAATGCTGTGGATAAATACTAGAAATGTATGTATAGGATTTAGGGTATATTTAGCAGTGTGTGAAAAATCACGTTTAATGAAATTATAAGTTACGGAGATAAAAACGCCATTCTGTCAAGAGAATTTCATATACTATATGTACATACATGCATAGAGAGTTCCATTTTGGTCGTCCCCCAGAGACCCGTTTGCCCGAGCAAAATTGCAAAAGTGCTGTAAGCGATGTTGGTTACGTCCCCACTAATATGGTACTGCTCTGGCCATTTATAATATTACCTACGTTTAAATAAATCTTCAAGGAAAACTATTATATGGGCGTGTATGTTTCAGAAAAGTGATATATAGGTAAAACCAAAAATTTTTTATAGGGAAAATTATTTACGATATTTGTAGTCGAATGGCTGATTACTGTATATCAAATAAAACTAATTCAAAAATATGGTCGAAACTTAGTCAATGTTTTATTATTAAAAAAACACATTTTTTACTTAATGTTGGAGTTATTAAATTTAGGTGTGCTGGTGTTGGACCCTCATTTTTCAGACGTCATCCCAACTTGCCAAATTCATTAAACCACAAAATTTGGATACATGTCTCTTGCCATCCAAACTTGTCCCAAAATTTAGTGAATGTACAGTCAACAGACCCATCAGACCCTTTATTTAATTATAATTATTTTTGCTTGTTAACAAACTGTTATCTATTCCTTTAAAAAAATCCAATGGGATAATATGAATCGGTTTGAAGTTTTAATAAAACACCATAGAAAATGACGTTGCAGAGCGCCAATCAATAACAAATGTATGTTTGATTCCGCGTCTGGTGTGGTTGCAAATCCATTGTAAAATGCGGTTTGTTTGCATTGCATGTTGACTTATCAGCTTCAATTATTAGGCATTTTTTTATGGAAAATCTATAATTATATTATTACATATATGGAGATGAACTCACAAAGTTGGATTATTTAAACCAATTGATAATATGGTTGTTGGCTAAATATAAATATAATAATATGTATAATATTACAGAGTATTAGAGAGAGTTGTAGTCGCTTCTTCATTGTATTAATAATTAGTTAATAGATTTTGAATGAATTATACACACGCGTCTCCACATTTTCCCTTCGGTATTAATTCATTATTAATTAAGCCAACATTTTGCTATTAAAGAGCTGCTTCCTCATTAGAGTTTTCCAAAAATGATTTTTACATTTTTCCCCTATACATTTATTTTAAATATTCCTTCTCCTGGAATTATATTTGATCAAAATGTTCCCATATTAGTTTTCTTTGGCAAATTTGTTGTAACTAACGAAACGTGTAGCAAACTTTAGAAAAAACACAAACCCATAAATCTTGAACCATTTTAAACAGCAAACTCCGCTCACGGCTACGTGCTGTTAACACATAAACTGATGTGGTTTTGTACACTATTTTGTAAATCCCAAAATTGCGGATGCTTGAACATAATACCGGAATTTCTGTTTTATTTATGGGGCTGATCAAAAATTGTTTGAGGTTTATGCGAATTTTGCAAAATTTGTCAATTAAATATCACCCGACCGCATTCAAACAGACCTATCATGTTATTAGGTATGTTTGTTTTCGAATAAATTGCATTTTGCAAGTGTACCCTTAAAAATCCATCTTCCCAACACGAACTCTCACTCCATTCTGAATGGGTTCATGAAGTCACTTTTCAGCCGATTACTTATTTTTGTTGAGTAATAAATGAATAAGTATTTATAGACAGGTTTTGCAAATGTATCCAACAAAATTGTTTGCTTATTTGCATGTAGTCTAAATTGTTGTGCTTTGAAAAAAAATATATTTCTATGAAAAATTTATGCACAATTGTAGCAATTTCATAGTTGTAATTCTGCTTTCATGCAATATTCAGTTTGTAAATTCTTAATTCTATTTGTGTATTGTGTCCTTTTTATTTTTTTATAGTCATCCCTACATATGTGTGTCGTGCAACAATAGCATGACTTCTGCCACAATAAATTTATCATTGAATGAATATCTAATATATCACGAATCAGAAAATATTTAATAATTTACAAAAGGAAAATGAAAATAGTAAACAGAAAATAAATCGGCTTTAAATAGAGTTTCTTTGTTCTCATTATATTCTTTAAAAGTATCTTTTTGTTTTTAACAAGCCCCACACACATGAAATATGATATCGTAGCTTTGTTGTGTAAAATTATCTTTTATGAAAACAATTAGAGGAAACAATGATTTAATGATTTTAAGAACCTACAAAAATACGTGGTAGTTAGTTATCAAGGTTGCTCATTAAAATTGTTACAGCAGGGTTTTAGAAAAATGTGTTCCTCTATCTTTGTGTATGTACAACATAAATTTTGACTATAAAATACCGCCTCGTCAATTTTATTACTCAGAAAAGAGTTTTATTGTCTAGTATAAAGTAAAACCGAGTAAAACTCTTTGTATTTCATATATACTTTTTATTCGTATGAAACCGATGAGGGTTTTTGGAAAACTTTTTGCCTGTTAACAGTAACATGGAAATGTGCTACAACTTTATTTTCAGATTAAAATAAGTACACAAAAAGTTACTTGTACAAACTTATGTTATTAATCTAGTTTCAGAATAAGATTTTGCTCTTATCAAAGGACGGTCTTGCATTGAGTTGAAAAAAAATAGAAATTACTTGTTTTGTATTCAACTAGATTAAATATTTAATGAATGTAATTTGTTTCATTGATTGTTTCTATTTTTTCAGGCCGTAGCCATGTTGGCCCCATATTGGCGTTTCCTGATTTTATTATGGACTTCACCATTATTATTAACCATGTCCATGGATATTAGTAAGTCTTTTTTGGTATTAAATATTTTAATTGGTTTATAAGTTTTAGTAACACAAAAAATCGTCTAACAAAGTTTTACAATACACGTAATAAAAATAATCTCTTATGTTACAATAATGTATAAAATTCATGATATATTATTAGTTGGTTAGTTTTGCTCTAAAAAATAACATGCAAACAACACAGCATAAGGCATTAACCTAATCAATATTTAAATGAATTCTCTATGTGTTTATACAGAAAACGTACAATAGTACAAGTATGTAATTTAATGTAAGTGCCCAGTGTCATAAGCAAAAAAAAAACATTTACCCACAACTCCGTCATATTAACCTACAGTTTTTATAAATGAGTTTTTCAAGAATACTGCAGAAATACAAACAGATGTGGATCAAAATTAAGGTAAAATGTGTTCATTATTGATCGTAGGAGATAAAATGCCTTACAACATTAATGTCGACTTTGAAATGAATAGCATTGTTTGTTTGTTCAACACTTTCACACCTTAAAGTTAAAACTTTTCAAGATATCTCAAGGGTAAATAAATTAAACAGCCACTTAATACTAATAGATTTCAGAAAACACTCTATCCCACCCACCATACAATTTATATATTAGTCAGAATAATCTTGGAGATTTGAAATGGTATGGTAATCCATGGAATAACCGAAACTTGGCTCCTTTTTTCAATATGTAAATGTGTTGTTTTTAAAATCAACGGCAAAAAAATATCCGCACATTTAAAAATATTATGAAATTTGTCTGTCGTCCCTTGTCAGTGTACTTTTTAAAAAAGTTTCATATAAAAATTGTGCTTTATCAGTTTTTCAAATACAAACATCAACTTTTTACAGTTTTTTTTTGCATAAACACAATTCAGCAAACGCTTTCAAAAACATACGCATTCAAGAGAAAATGAAGTGAAAAGCCGATATAACACACAAATTCGTTCCCTCATCACACTCTTTTACGCTGAATTTTATTAAGCACTTTTTAACTAACGAAATAAGCTTCGTAGGTAAAGTTACCTATTTTGTTTCTCTGTGAACTTATTAAATGAATGTTTAGTTTATTTAGGACTCAACTTCCGGATGCTTATACCTCTTTACATTATATAACATTTCACTTCAGATGCTTCATAATCATAATAATTTACCCAACATTCAGTATTATAACGTAGGTAGGTATACGTATTATAACCTACATAAGTAAGTGAGAGCCCTTATCCGTACTTAAGGTAATAACAGTAATAATCTTTATTAATTATATTATTGTAGTTGTTCTGGATAATTTCTCTACATATAGTATAACCTCTACACCTTTTACAAAAATACTCTTCGTATGATAATGACGAACTGCAACTGTAATAACTATTATTACCATGTAAAACGTTGTATAAACGCTAAATGTGTAAGGTATTATACCTTCATATATGTATGTATATACATGCATTGTACAAATCCCGAAAGGTATAATAATATATCTTTTGAGAATTGTACCATACTCACACAAAACATAAACTATTGTTTATTGTTAACGCCTAGAACAAATCCTTGTTGTGAGTGTGACTGTTGTTACATTAATGTTTCTACTCGTTTACCGCAAAAATCATACATCAACCTAGTAGTTAAAATAAATTCTTTTTGTATTTATTTTCGAAAAAACTATTTTCGATTCTATCTTATAGGTGCCAATTTAATAAAAGTCGCCATTTGAATGTATTTTATATAACCTGTTAATGAGAAAATAGTATGGAACATAGACATTAATTGCATCCTGATCACGGCACCGGCGCAACTCATACAGATTGTTTTATAATTGGGTTTATTCGCTCTTTTGTACATTTATTTACTTGGAGTTTTAAAAACGCATTTCTCTAACAATTACGTAAATCCCAAGTTCAATCGTTAAACGAAATGTATTTAAATGAAAATGAATAATAATTCTTTGTATGAGCCACTTTTCGGCTACAGTTCCATTTAAATTACCATCTATTGAGGTATTCTAAAATTTTCACACATGAATATGTATAAATCCAGCGGATTTCATTGCCCTTAGTAATCCTTGAAGGCCTAAATATACATACATTCATATATGTATATTATTTTAAGTCCACCATGCATTAACCACTTTTTTCAACACACTCATTAAACAATAGTAGGAACATTTTCGAGACCACGTACAAAATTCCTTTATGAAATATTCAACAAGTTTTTATTATAGATCACAATTATACATTTCCGTTTCCAGCGTAATTAAATTTCCCTAACCACCAAGCAATAATATAATATAACCATAAATTGTTAATAGATTGTGCATAAAGTTTAAAAAATTGACTTGCATTTCTCATATATCTAATTATAATATGGGTGCCTAAGATATACATATTTATATCATGAAATGAATATGCATTAAAATCGCATCCTATTTTACAAGTACAAAAATAACGAAAATGGGATTACCTAATAATATATTTAAGTCTCAACTTATTCAGAATGTTTCAGTTTCATTCTTTGTTATCAGAATGATTTTTAATTAAATTTATGCATAATAATAACGTGAATTTAAATGCAGAATAAAATTAAAATTAGACAATGTAATATACCTAATTAATTTTATTACATGCAATAAATTACAGCAGTAATGTCTTGGTATACTACAACTCTTATTTTGCAAAGAGAAAAATTTATCAGGCTTGTAATGTCATTTAATGGCTTTTAATAGTCGGTTTTATAAAACCACTCTGTACAGTCTTATTTACTGTACATACGTATTTATACACTGTGTAGGTACATAAAGACTGTGTTTAAAAAGACTTGATTTTTCTTAAAAATAATAAATAGCGATATTGAAATGAATGGTGCTTAAATGCGCCTTAATAAAAAGATTACATCATCTTTTTAAAATAAAATGCTCTCTTTCTCTGCTATATAAACATTGATAATAACATTTTCATGAATGTTTACTAACGTTATCGTCCCTTTTTTTTGCTCACTGAAATGACCAGCTACCAGTCATAAATTACATTTTTTTCATTCGAAATTGATATTCGCGCTGTCACTCGTATCACATCCGCAAACATATAATCAATAATCAAATTTCGATTCTGTTGATCGCGTTTGTATATTTTATCTATCCTAGGATGTGAAAGGACAGTGTCATTGACAAGAGTTGATATTTTTTAATTTTGAATATTAGGTCAACAAATAATATGTTATTTATATCAATGAAAATCATTAAAATTGAACTGACTCGGCTCGTTAAATAGCTCAATTAAGCTTTTCTTTTATTTGTTATTAATTAAGAATCTGTAAAATTTGTAATCGGTTGAAGAGATGTATTAATTTAAATGAGTTAAATATAATAAGTATAATAATGATGGAAAATACCTTATAAATTGCTCAGTTTTCAACTTCTAAACATCAGCATTGAAAATTAAAAAAAATGCAATTAAAATATCTATTAGGTATATAGATCTAACCCATTTTTATTCTTTTATTATATAGAGAATGTAAACGTTGTATACATACTGTGAGAGGCGGTAGACTCCGAATTATAAATGTTGATCGTTACGTAAACAATCAAAATCATTATTGTTTCAATAATTCGAGACTTCTGGATTTGGAAATTTGGATCTAATCATTTTTGTTATTAAAGAAGCAGAGATTTCAGTGAAAAGCAAATTCACATTGGGATAAATTACATTACATTATAATTAAATTTCTATAGCTTCTTAAATTAATTTTATAGAAACAATATGAATCGTGGAGTAAAATTTTCTTCTCGTCTATGCCATTCTCTGTTTGTTTTAGAAACAAAGATTCAGTGACGCATTCTCGTATTTTCGGTAGTGTACACGTTCATTCCACAAAATATAAAATTACCCCATTTCTGCTACATCCATTCGGTGGCTGTTGGTATGAGTTTAAATTTTTAAAATATACAGGACTACAGTATGCTGACGGCAGTACGTGCATATTTTCATTTGTATACTGGGTGGTGCACATTTCGCAACCTTCGAATCCTGTATATTTTTCAACCCTCTGCGGAGAGACAACAAAAGTATTTAGATTAGAAATACGAGAGTAGACGCTTCTTATATTGCATAATGTGTTATTCGTATCTAGAGAAAATAAAATCAGAGAATTTTAAGTAGGAAATACTGTCAGAGACGTCGATAACAACTTCATTATTGCGTTCATTTAGAAAGTTAATGCATCAATTTATAAGACATTAACAAGTTAACTAGTTAACTATATTTTCCTAATGTATGTTCACATACATATACTCGTATAATAGGTGAATAATACTGTCACAATAACCTAACACGCTACCCGATAAATCAACTAAATACCTTCTATGTACTAGTAAACAACAACTCGTATTCTGATATTGATATAATATAAAGTATGAAGTGCTTATAATAAAATTCGATACAAGTTATATTGGAAATGTGACTAAGCTCAAATATTTCGTTTTATTTCAAAAGGTGAAAGTTTTCTTAAATATTTCGCACATTGTATTTTTAGTTCTCCTTTGAAAGAGTGCCTTATCTTCTTTTTTCAACCTAAACTCTTTCTCCTCTTTTATTTTTTTTTCGCTTGGAATAGAGTCAATCGATAAACCTTTCCCATGGTTGAAAGAACAATTATGTAGAAAAGAAATAATTTTTTGACTTTAACTCACTTCATCTCTTCTTCTAAATGCTTTTCACGTATATACATATAGATAAAATATATTATTTTTTTTAATATTCATAGTTATAACGATACAATTTTCGGAAAATGAGAGTAGTCATTACGGAGCGAAATGTTTAAAAACTGGGTCAAAATAACAATTAAAACTTGTTTCAATGTTGTGATTAATTATTTTTTTCCAGAATTTGAGCACACCCATCAACTGTTATATGATTTCTCCCTCATAGTTAAGTTATTTTTAATTTGAACATGGGCGTTTCCTCAGTTACGTAAACTGATCTTCTTAATTCTAATGTAACTCCAATCCTTAATTAAAATAGTTAGTCTAACATCGGAGAATTCGCAATTAATGATGTCTATGCGGATAATGTTTCAACTGTGAATTATGGAATAAAACTCACGTGCCTGATACGTTAATGGAAGTGTTCGTAAACAATATCCCCTAATTTTTGGGCTTCGAACTGCTCATAATGAACTATATTTAAATATCTTTTAATTACAATCAAGGTAATTTGATTTATTGGCATAATTTGTGTCACGGCATCCCGCGCGTCTACCCAATGTAAACCTCCAGTCTTAGACACAGACATGCTTGTAATAAAAATCAATTATGTTACAGACACCTTGTTTGTATTTCATTATGAAAGGTTATTTATGCTCCAATGTCTACTAATTATTGATCATACAATTCTATTTAATTAATTATAGACAAAGGCCTGTAATAGGCAGTTTAATATTGGATCCGGGTCACGGTGCCTCTTGCCTCTCCCTCAACTACAGCTTCAACTTGTAGGTACTTCGGAAACGATAAAAACATTATGAACCTAGGACAAAAGTGCGGCATACAATTACGCATACCAAACGAAACCAATAAACTTTTATTATGCACAAAAGTTCCCAACATATAGGATAAAATTGGCGTGATCTGTTATACCGCTAACCATGAGTCCAAGGAAAAGCTTTGAATATCCCGAAAATTGTAAAAGGCACGTTCAATCCAATAACTCTGTTCCGTTATCCACAGTTGAACATGCAGAATGCACCGCCAAAGAGATGTATTCTAGCATTGCATTCACTCTCTACAAATTCCTGTCATTTACATAACACTGATGACTACTCTCTCCAGTCTTCCAATCTCTGTCTCAATTCACGAACATTACAAGGATAAATTTCTAGTGGAAATTGTGCGTACAACTTTATCCTATTCAATGAGGTCATTAATTTTCACATTATAGTAAATATTCGAAGTAAACAATTTCTATACCAAATTGCCTTTCAGTAATATTGCAATATTAATTAAACTTATTCATCGTGAAAATTATTAAAACACAAAGAAATTCATTCGTTAATTACTATGGGGTAGTCCATTGAATAATTGAAGCGGTATTAGTTAAGGAAATACCAAATGACTTGTCGACTAAGAAAGGAGTGTGCGCGTTCTCTGTTCCCGAACTGATCCTTTCCCTTTGAATTTCCAATTTCTGAGATACTGTCCTAACTGCATGAATTCTGAAGCGGATGGTTTCATTTCAAAGTAATGTAAATTATTTATGCCTGTGTTAATCATGATAATGTACTGAAAATACTAAAACTTGTTGGCGGTCTTCAAAATTTTATCATTATATAAATTAATTACTTTGCATAATTCCTGCACCTACATGCATCACAAACATAATTTTCCAGAAGGGTTTTTAGTAAAAATCTTTGACGTACATATTTTAAGAGTATATGTATATAAAGCATAAAACAAGAAAATATAAAATAGAAGATACATAAGTAAAAACATAGAAAATCGTAAAATGTTTTGCTAGTGTTCAGCGAGATGCATATCAATAAAAGTTTCCTTCATATGGTCGCACAATTTCAGTTGAACTATCAAATTTTTAATTAACTTTGAAAACTCTGACGTTTGTTCAGACCATAGTTGTATGTCTTTTTGAAGTAACTGGAAACAATCAAATAAAACTTTCGTCTTTTCAACAACAATTATCGGTAATTCCTCTTCCAATATAGAATGACAATTTTGATAACTCATAAGTACATCATCAAGCTGACATTTTAACTTTTTGCAAGTGTTCTCATTTATTCTCATCACTTCTAAAATTATTTTAAAATTCTTCATCGCTAGATCGTAATTCTTCTTTCTGATTTTGTACTCAGCACGCAATTGATTGATGTGTTCATGTCTTTGTAGTGCTGCAAATAGTTTTCCTTTTATTTCCTCCAATATTCCACAGTCCCTTGTTTTATTTAGAACCATCAGAGATTCATTCAAGACATCGGTGGTAAATTGTTGAGCTGCTACATATTTATTTAATGTGTTCGATATTCGGTTTGTTGAACGAAATGTTAATAATAGACATTCAATATGTTGTAAAGTGTGGTCCAATAATAGTTCAATTAAATCGTATTGTTCTGCCAAAGTTGTGTATTTCTCGTTTAATTTTGATTCTTCCAATTGGATACGTGCTAGAGCCAATTTGATTTCAGTGTGCTGATTTTCGTCATTTTCAGCGGGTGCATCAGAAAATATTATTTCCGAATGTATTTTCTGATGGGTTGATTTGTTGCTCGTGCTAATTTTCACACAATTGCCTCCATATTGACGGTCGATTTCTTCATGAAATTCATGTTTCGATACTTGCTGAAGAATTTGCTGCTTCAATAACAAATTAAGAGTGGGAAGGGAAAGATTCTTTTCTGACTCCATAAGGAAATTCCTTCACTGCTAAAATGACACTGAAATATCACTTTCAATGCCTTCTCCTATCAAACCTCCCCACATCCATCTCCTAGGTTTCGAGGTTTACTTGTCATTACGGTAAGCAGCCTTCTAGTATCATTAAACAACTGTTCAATAATAAATCTACATTTTGAAACATATGTTCTTAGAAGAGAGCACATAGGTATTACCAACAACAATTTATCTACACCAATTTACAAGCCAAAGCTAAATATTAAAATAAAATATTGCTCAAATAAATAACGAATTTAGAATATGTATTATTATACATATACCTTCATTTCCATTTCGAATACAAAGTGCACCAAACCTGCATGTTACGTTTTAACGCAAAGCAAATAACTCCCAAGTGCACTAACATAAAACTTGAGATATCTTAATACTTTGAAACGTGCGTCATTACTCCTTTAAGTTTCATTCACAGTGACTACATACGAGTATAAACACGAAATTTCTTTGCATTTGAAAGCACTTAGCAATCAGTCAAACTGTTGTTTAAGTTTATTTCAGGAGAAAATTTCTGAGATTTCTTTCTGAAAAAAAAACTAATGGCTTTTCAGATTGATTGCTTGTAAAAATCAGTGGGTGGGTAATTAGATTTCATATTTAAATAATTTTTCGATAAAATTCTCCACTCGTCCACCATTTGCAAATCGGATTTATTGAAATTGACAACCATTTATCCCATAATTTGCATCCTATACCTAAATCAAATGTCAATTTAATTGTTAAAGTGAATTAAAACCGAGATTAAAACCAAGCATTAGTGTTATGTAAAGCCAAAAGTCTTTTAGAAGAAGGTTGTATGTATTATATACAGCGTAATTGAGTTAGAAGAACTGGACTTGGGCAACATATAAATTCAAAACTTGGACACTAAAAATTTTAAACAGCTCTTAAAAATGCATTATTAAAAGTTTGTGGGCGAGATATCCAATATTTGGAGTATTGTTTGCTCGTATATAAGAATTACTTGCTCTTGTTCATTAGGTTAAAAAGGGGAGTGAAAGAATCATTAAGAGCTCGCAACTTTTAAAACAACTGCCATTAACAAAGTTATGGACTACTCCTACTGCCACCGGATCCACGGCACATATACACACAATCAACCTATTTGATCTTAAACGTGTATCGAGTGTATAAAAAGTTTACAGAAAGTACAAATACGAGAAAACGAATAAAGTATAAATTAAATTGTTTGAAGAAAAGTGGATGGACACTATTACAGTGTTGGGAAAACTAAATAGAAGAAAAAGTGAAGTGCACTCTTGAAGTTTTCACCTAATAAAAACAGTTTTCTTGAAGGATGCCTCAATTCTTGTCTTGTTTCTGTAATAAGAATTCCATATTAATCTTCGTTGTTTTAATGTTCTGCATGTGTAAATACGAACAGCATATAGATATAATAAAGAAAAATCGACCGGGAACTCCTTATGAATTATGCCTAGATTTCTTTTAGTTATTTTAAATATTTCTGTCGTACATACCTATTACGTTTGAAAAATCTACTTGTACATTGTTTAAGTTGAATGTGTATATTTGTCATGCAAATTATTTCATTCCGCTTAGACAAAAGATTACAAGTACTCCTACAGATAAAGCTAAGTCCATTGTTTCAAGTTAATGCATGCTCAATGAGTTTATGTTGAATTTTTCTCTAGTTCTTTATTTGAACTATGAATTTTATGAGGGATTATTCAAGACAAAAGCTCTCCTTATTCGGTGAAAATTTACCTCGATTTCTAAAAGTGTATAACAAAATTGCTGCTGTATTAAATGAATTCATTCGTTTTTTGATTAATTACCCTTACAAAATCCTTTATCAGCTATGTAATTTAAAATCCTAAGTTGCATTTCAATCACTGCATACACGAAAAATTGAACAACGTCTAACAAAAAGCGACTATTGCACTATAAAAAGGAATTAGAAGAAAAACTTTTGAGTCGATAAATTCGTTCCAAGTGCCACCAATTTAAGTTTATAATTTTTGTTCTACTTTTGTCAGACAATTATTAATTGCATTTAGGACTACGTGAACAATTTAGTGCTCCAGTAATCGTCTTAAATTCAATTTCTCACTAAATAATTTACAAAAATAGACAAAAGTCACATACTGAAAACTTTTTGTATAGTATATTTCCTTTCTACTAGTTTTCCTGCAACACAAGTTAACAAGAATAAATTGGGCAAACACTTGAATTGGAATACAAAGCAACTAATTAAAGCTCCTTTTTCTCCATTTACTTTATTTACAATTTAATGACTAAAATGCTTATATACCGTTATTCAATATCGTTTTCAAAAACACTACTTGTTTAATTAAACTCGAATTAATTGCACTCCAACTCCAAGTTTACAATTGATTTCAATCACGGGAAATATATGCGCATAGATGATAATTTCCTATCTGTGTTGTTGTTTTTGTTGTGAGCAGTTTGTTTTACTAATGTATGAGACAATTTATTTTTCCGTTGTGTTTTAATTTTTTAATACAATAATAGAAGCCTAAATAATACTGTATTCTCTCAAACAATCCCCCATTTATTATTGATTGGGGATTTATTACCTATTGTTGATAATGTAATGAAATTTCATTAGCCTGAGTAATGTATTATTTTATTTAGAAATCCCTTCAAGGGAATTGTAAGAAGAATATGCATTGTCTAAAGTCATCTAAACTGGAGTAAATACTTGTAATTGAAAATAATATATGATTAAATGACGTCTCTGCTCTTAGAAATGGATTAAATTGAACACTATATAACCTACTGCGAATATATACAGTTTTAATTGCAATCAAGCAAGACCCACTAACATATGGTTGTGTAATAGGACTTTTTAGTTGCTCACTCATACTACATTTTATTATAAAGTCAGATAGCGCCGTACATTAAGACAGCTTGCTAAACATAATGTTTGTATTTTGTAATACAAAGTTTAATAATAGATTACAGTTTCGATGAAAATTTTCATGCCCCTTCAAAGTTGTTATAAATGAAATCTAAATTTTCTGTCATCGACGTTTTAGATGTTTAATAAATTATTTACCGAAAATGTGCCAACAAAAAAACCTTGTTTATAATACCTATATATTGCATTCTTAACGCGAAATTTAATATTGGCGCGGATTAAGTGGGAAATGCCGATAACGTTGGCCTATATTATTGTAATGAAGCAAAATAGAAAAGTTTTCTTTTGCTTATGAAGTTATGACAGATATTGCCCCTCAACATGAGGGGTTAAGTTTTAAAAGAAATCTCGTTCCTCGTTCGACAGCGGATAAGATATTATATAAAACACTCTAAATAATACAAATACATACATTCTATTGAAAACTTGACTTTTTGTATGACAACTAAGGGAAATACTACTTTTTGACGACCAGCTTAAATCTACAGCATTTTTAATAATTATTTGCTGAAAGTAATTTTTTTCTCTCATTCTTCATCATTTAGAAATAGATTTATTGGAGAGAACGATTTCTCTTATACGAATATATGACACAGACACAATCCGAATCCGCCTCTCATATAATCCAAAAGTATAATTTCAAGAGACCTATTATTTATCAGAGATGAAACATTTTGAGAAAATGGTTGCGAAGTGCAGCTTTGCATAATCGAAGTCAATTAAAAGTTCCTCGTTTCAAACGAACAGGGAATAGTGAAGTAGTTCAGTTAGTTCTGCCTCTTAACGTTTTAACAAATTTGACGCATCGTTTTTGTATTTTTGTCACCGTTTGTAACATAAAAAAATTATTTGTTGTATTAATTAAAGTTTAGAAAGTATTACCTAACTCGCAATTTTTTGCCTCGTCTATTTCTAACAAAGTAATACAGCAGACTTAATAAGTATACGAAATGGAAATTGAATTTATAGGGCGAAATATTTCATTGTCAAAGTTTAACGGTTATTGCGACGATGGAATATTAAATATTTAATAGATTTTACAAGAAATAGAGAATATGTAAAATATGAATAATTGATGTACCTATTAGTCAATTAATTGTTTGAATATTTTGTACAGTTTTCAACGGGATTTAAAAAGAGTCAATAATTCAAATCTTTGAATTGCAGAATATTTTTAGTTTTAATATTGATAATGAATTATTTGTTTATGCAAATACATATGCAGATGAAAAGTGGAAATAAATCATTTTCGAGCAAGTTGATATAATTATCTACTTTTGAAATATGAACAAGTGATTAATTATTTTTAGAATTATGTTTTAATAAAATCGGTAAATTAAAACAAATGTCAGCTGACCAATTGCATTTGCTAGAATTCATTTATGCAAATTTATGAAATAAATCGAACTAGATGCAATTGAATACTATATTATTGTATGAAACTCCAATATTAAAAATAACATTATTAAATTCTGTTTCGCTATATATGTATGTTTGAAAAATTAATTAAAAATCCTCCAGGGCGATGTAGGACAAATTATAAATAATACCACTAATACAAGCATTCCTGCCATTCCTGTTGTGTACTGTACCAGTATGTTTATTTATCTAATAAAGAATTTAAAAGGTAATGCAAATGATATTTAAAAAAGGAAAAGTTAGGTATTTAGACTTTGTAGATTAATGTAAAACTTTCCCATTTAGAATAAATAAGTAAAATTTTTCTTTTACCGTCCTCTGATTTCCTCATGAGTCCATGCTTATTAAATATTTCTAACATAGAGCAGCCAATTACGAGTAGGTATAAGTAACGAGAGATAAGATTCACTTCCTAATTAGAGGATTTAACAAATTTTATGGACACGTATGATGAATACCTACACTTTTCAATTATACATGTACAAAGCAAGAAGTATAAAGAGCATGTCTAATATGTATTAAAATTTTTTAATTTGTTTAAAGAGCAATTATTTTTGCAGTCTCTTTTCATTCGAGATAAATGTAAATCCAATTTTGTTTCAGGACGAAGTGAAATTCAACAATATTCAGACTGGCGACAATTATGGCATCCAAACTTTGATGATTACAATAAGGCTGAAGCGATTGCAGGAAATACTGAAAATAACACTGTCACAAACGTAACAGTCCAACTGGGAGCTACTGCCTATCTTCATTGTTACGTGAGAAATACTGGTGACAGAACTCTCGCGGGATCTGAGGTGTGTTGTGTATAAATACACCATCACTTTATTTTAAATAATAGCACTCGACATAAAATATTAAAAGCCAATTTTTACATCGTATCTTCGTATCCAACATAAATTAGAGACTACTTTAATTAACTGATTCTCCAACGAAAATTTCCAGTGATAAATTTTTTCAACTGTCCTCTACAGTAACAATTGTTTTCTTAATCATGACAAATGCTATCTTACGTAATGTATCACAAAGACAACTTTAATACAAATTGAAATTAATTACCAATATTTATATTCCATTGTAAGAGTGCTTCTTTGAACAGCCCCTTATTCTCATATTGTGGCTTAAGTTTTTCGTGTATTTGCATAAATATTGTTTTAATTATCTAAATACCTCCCCTGTGCCATGTTCTCTTAATTAATTTATTTCAAACTTAATGACAATTTAGTGTTCGCATATAAATAGAATTAAATTTCAATGTCAAGCATCCAAACTCCCTTATTTCATCCAGGATTAACAAAATTGTTATTTATTTAAGCAAGAGCTTTCAATTCGCACTATAAAGTCATTTAAACAAAAGTCTTACATGATGCTTCATCCATTTAAATATCATTAAAAAAATTACATATACAGAACACCATTCGATTTTTTACTATAGGACAAATTAACATCAAAGCATACCTCCTTTTTACATCAAACAGCTTTTCATTACTTCATGGCCATTACACAACCCTCGTTCAAACTAATGTAATATTCAATCGAACAGAAATTTACAAACTTTCACTTTGTAATTAAATTATTATGTTGTTGACATTAAAAACTTTGCTATCATTAAACAGTTAAAGTACAAATAAATTTGACGCTAAAACGACCCAATTTTTGAGTACAAGACTTGTTCAAGAACAATAGAAAAAAAGAAATTACTTACATCAAAGTGATTTGTTAAAAGAAAATCAATATTTATTCAATCCACGAATACAAAATGTTCTATATATATATTTGAACAGTATATAAATTTGAATCGTAAATTGATGACTTATTGTGCAAATTTTTTTTCAAGTTTATTTTATACAAAATGATACCTAAAAGTCCGTAGACACTTTTGAAAGGGATTAATCGTGCGTAAAAATCCAAAAAAGCATCCTACATATTTTCTTTATTATTTATTAGATTAGGGGGACACTTTAATTAGATTCTAAATTTAACAGTATTCATATTCATCTTACATTCAAGTGAAAATAATTTCCTTTTATTATCTAGTTCTTCAAATAAATGGGCTCAAGCAGGGCCGACCCTGCCACTACATAAACTATATTGTTTTATTTATGACCTGTAATATTAACTCTAGGATATTTTTCGAAAAAGAAAACCTGCTAGTATTTATATCCTAAAATGGCTTAGGTCTATTATTGTCAACAATTTATCAATTGTATACCTATAGCCCCATAGCACTGGCATAGTGTAACATATTATATGATTTGATAAGGGAACAAATGTGTTTCTCTGTTTTTGACAGAAAAATTCCTTATTCGTATTTTCTTTTCCCTAATGGAAATCATATTGATTTTGGTTTATGTTAACAAATTGATTCAATATCTTCAATAAATTAAACAATTTATTTTCTTCGGTTTTGTCTGCTTCTTTTATAGCAAGTGTCTTGGGTTCGACGAAGAGATTGGCATATACTTTCATCTGGGTTGTTTACTTACACAAACGATGAACGATTTCAAATTCTGCACGCAGAAGGCTCAGATGATTGGACACTCCAAATTAAGTACGTACAAAGGAGGGATAATGGAACATATGAATGCCAAGTAAGTTTCTACTCTCTATATAACAGAATCGAGATTTTACAGAAAAATATTCTCTATAGAATTCAATTTAGGGGTTTTAATGTGCGCTCTACCAATAGTGCTGAAAATAACTTTTCAATAACTTATGAGTTATGGAAAATATTAAACTTCTATCTAATATTTATTGCGAGATATTTCTTTGATATTAAATATTCTATACCCATTATCGATATTTATAATTGAATACTGAAATAATTTCTTTTTTCTTGTGAAAACAAACTTTTTAAAAGGTATCAATTATGAATCCTTGCAAAAACTTTTTGATTTGTTCCAACATCATCAAAATTAAAATAAATGTATAAAGAAAACTTATTTACGATTCTGAATAATTTTATGCAAAAGTGCAAACTTTAACCTTGTACCTATTATAATCGACATTTCGATCTTGCAATGTGAATGTTATTATGAAAATTATAAATTTTTAATTAAGTCCTGCGGTAACGTTTATCGTTGCTTCCTTTAGAACGAATATTTAATGCATTTGTAATTTGTTCATGTTTCACATGTTCAATAAATAAAACTTCTTAAAACAATATATCGTTCCTTGATAAGAAATACATTGTGGGGAACAAAAACATTTATTCTATTTACGTTTTACTTACTGTGTTAGACAATTTGTAATATGGATAAACCAAAGCTCTGCACCATAAATTTTACTTGGAAAAATGTTGGAGGAGATTTAAGTGCTCCTTTCGTATATTCACCTGCAAAAGTACAAACCTAATAGGTATAAAAGTGAATTATTTGTGAAGTCAACAAAAAATATTTAATTACAACCGTTGGGCAATTGAATTTTAATTAAAATGGGAAAATCCAATGAATTGCCCTAAGTCCCAATGAAGAGTGTTCAACTTTTGAAATGCGAAACTATTTCAAAGTGGCAGTTATACAAATATTGTAATTAACTCATATAACACATTGTATAGTAGCAGAAAAGACTTACTCAATAGTGAAAATAATCATGTTTTTCCAGAATAAAAATGTTCTACCAATTTTATTTCAATTAAGCCCGAGCATAAAATGAAAACAAACTGAATTTAATGATTTATTCTACCATGAACAAAATTCTAGTGGTTCGAACAAAAATGCGAGAACCACAAAAATTAAAATAAAAAGCGCTTTTAATTGAGGACGAATTGTTGGAAATGGGAATATAAAAACATTGTATAGTATATCTTCTAAATCAAGATAATAGTTGCAAAAATTTATGTTAATTCGAAAAGAGTGAGCAATTTGAAAAGTACACTCATTAATTACAATTCGTTATTAAGTTTGAGAACGGCGAAAGTAATCAAGTAAGTATTTACTGGGGAACTGTGTCGATAATTTCAATTTGAGTTTATTTAATGGCCTCATTAAATGGATAAAATAGATTATATTAGATAGGTATTATAGGAAAAAAATAAGACTGATTATGTATATTCTCATTGAATTCGAAGATCTAATAAACAAACTCTTAATAGGACAATTTTCTTCAAATCTGGGCCTCTTAAATTACTCTGAAACAATAAAGAAAGAATAAAAAGAATTTTACGTACCAGTAAAATAAAAAGAGAAAATTAAGAATACGTATAAATTAAGTTCCATTAAAAGGAAACACTAAAAGACAATTCCCAGTTTAATAGAAAATCTGATTTCCCCAAAATGTATAACGTAAACGCATTTTATTATCAACGGTTACTAATTAAGGGTTTATTGTTGGTTTATAATTACGCGTTTTCAAGCACGAAGGTTTTTATAGAAATTAAATAGAAGTCACTTTACACGTCAGATGTGTAAAACATGTACTAGGTCAAGAATTAACCGCAAGATAATAAAGTTGAAACAAAACAATCATCTCACGTGCCCAACTTACACTTGATTGGTTCTAAAACCTTGTGTTCTTAGCCAGACGAGACCAGAAAGACAACATTGAGGGACTTCTGTGGTCAAATGCGCCACCCCCGAACTTGTAGTACGTGGAATTTTCTTTACAACCATTTCGTTCTCCTGTTAACTTGTCCTTAACTTCACACAAGTAACTTGTTATCTCTTTGGAAACTTGTGTTGTACGTACGTACGTTAAACGTAGGTCATTCAAGCCTAAAATGTCCTAAACAACAACACAGTAAATCGGAGAACAAAAAGACGATTCCATTTACAAGTTGAAAGCATTAAAAGTGCCTTTTGTTTTCGTAGGTGATAGTTTGCGATCGAATCACCAGCAATATCACCTACTTTGTTCGAAAATTAAATTCGATAAAACGATTTTTTGGAAAATGCGCATCTCATGAAAATTTTATCCAGAAATAACATATAATATTAGAACAGAAATAGTAGTAACATTTTGTTGCTGGAAATGCTGTCCCCAAACGTAGTCTCATTAAATATTAAACTAGAGTATATTACTTTAGGTGTAATGTTTGCTTTTTTTCTGTCAAGGTGTCTAGCAGTGCTGGAATAGTGTCCCATTTCGTAAACTTGCAAATTGTGGTCCCCGAAGCCACAATACAAGGCAGCAAGTCTGGAGAACATCACGTAGACATTGGAAGTATTATAAACTTAGTGTGCGTCATTGAGAAGGTAAGTTCGATCAATTGTGTGCTGTTGACTTTTTAATTAAACTGATCGTGATTTGCGATGTTTATTTATTTCACAATGAAACTTCAATTACAAATCATGTAAAACATAGGATGTTTGAAAACGTCGCATATCCTACCACTTGAATGCAAATTGTGTTTCTATTGATTTTTAAAAGTTGCCGCTTCCCTAGCAATACAATTAAGTTTAATTGAAACAGTTATACACTTTCAACCATAACAAGGGAAGTTAAATGTACTTATTTTTATTTACTTGGGTACTATAAACAGTTTTTTTCTCACTAACTACAACTATTTTAAATTCCCTTCATTCTTCCATAGACTATTGTTATGCATTTCCCATTCGGACTTTTCTATTACTGCTAGTGTGGCTAATAGTCCTGTCAAAGAGTCAGGAGTTCGTGCTGAAAAAGTTTGCATGCTGCATGTTTAACTCGAATGCACTACTGCACACACAACTTTTTCCTACCTTGTCAACATAATTACACACTACATATGATTAAATTCAGCTCATTTGTGGGTGCATTGCTGGGCCGTAAAAAACTTCACTTGGAATGGGTGCGGTCGGCATTGCTGAAGTGTTTAACGCTGCAACTGAAAACTAATAACAATAAACTAGTAATTTAGTTAATTTGAATGGGATTAGAATAAAATCAGCTTGTGGGCTCAGTTTTGCCATTACAATACGAAAACTTTTAAATGTAATGAAAAGAACGACTTAGTCATTAATGAACTTTGCATGTAGAGAGACAATTAAATTTCATTCAAGAATGCCACCAAGAAGGCAATGTAGTTTGGTTAGTAATGCACAAGTCTTTAAAGTGAGTGTACAAGTGATTTATTCGAAACTTAATTTGGCCACAAGTGTTGGATTCTCATGCACCCTGAATCCACTAAGTTGGCGCATTAATGACCAAACCTTTAGTAAAATAACTGGATGATGGTATGGTGGCAAGCATATGGGACACAACCATAAATAATGAACCATTCCATTTACCAACTGCCTATATACAATTTTGCCATTTTCCAGGGTGTGGAATGTAGTGTTCGCCTGTCAATAAAGCTCTTTTTTTTGCAAACTACGTTGACGAAATATTTTTCATGCCAGGCAGTAATAGAGTTGCATCACAAACAGAAACTAATTGGAATTTAATAGAGCTATTTTTGTTAATTTTTCTCACATAGAGCTTTTATAATCAACTGACAATTTTAAATTTATTTGAATTTCTGTACTTCCGTTTTGTTCTTTTATTCTTGATTGTTTGCTGAAAATTAATTTTAACTTCAATGGAATCGCAGCAAAGAAAGTTTATTAATTGTTAAAAGAAAAACCCCGAAATTGGAAACACACATTAAGGTTCTTAAAAAGAAAATACATTTTCTTCTTAAATTATTAAATCTAGAGGACGTATTAAATTTTTTATCAAAAACTGAGAATTTTTGTTATTTATGGTTTGAAGGCTAATCAATAGAACACGGCACGCTTGGTGGTTTTATTAAATTTTTCAAATACTTATATTTTATTTAATGTTAAAAATGACGTATTTTCTTAGTTACATGCAAACCTTATGTAACAGAAAAATTATAAATGTAGCATTTTTGTTGTTGAAATATTGCATATACCTAACAACTTCAGCAGTAGGCGCTCTGCGGTAAAATGTGCAGTGAAAGAATATTTAAATTTAGTTTTATTCATTCATAGGTTTTAAAAATTAAATCTCCTAATCAGAAGTGAGCTTAAAGTTTTATATATGTTTGAAAGCTATAATCAATAACAAAGCACGCTTTTGCGGTTTGATTAAATTTTTCACATACTTCTATTTCATTCATGGTCAGTTTTATATTTTTTCCAAATACGAATTTGTATTCTAGACAGCCACTTGCTTTTATCGCTTCTTTAAATGTATGAATATAGATAAGGCTTATAAATGCGGATTCAGCAAACAGGGGTGGAAAATCGATAAAACTCTTCATTATTACTACATTATCAATAATAAATTAAAGTGTGTATGTTTTGTTATTGATGCTTGATTGTATTACAATTCATCTATATTAATAGTTCGTACGGTCAATATTGGATGAAAATATTCCTTTGAAAACGCTACGCCTATAGTAATATCTAAACTGGATTATAGCACTCGATATAAACACTTGTAGTTTGGCAAACACAATAATCTTCAAACCACAATAGCTCAACTTTCAATATCATTACCCAAACAATATACAAACTATGCATATCTATATGCATTGAGATTTTCCCATTAACTTCAGTATATTGTATATTCGACATTCCAAAACGAAAATAATCCACTTGCGATTTCATGGTGGAAGATTGATTTTAAATTCACTCAATTCGTTGGATTAAATGCACCGTGCAATATACAATTCTTCGTGTTACATTCAAAGCGAATTTTATTCTGTTTAATAAAACACTTTAATGTTGCCGTATTTCTTGGCGTTAGGTAAAACCACGTATTTGAATATTGGACCAATTTCCACTCACTTCCAAATTATACACTTGCAACTCTGATGCAACCAATGATTAAAGCTTCACTGACCCTCCTGTAAAGTAGGTAAATATTAGGTAGTTCTACTGGTTGGCTATTAAAGTGGTTGCATTTCTGTGAGGAATTCATTACAAGAAATTGGTCCACAGGGAACAAATGATTCTATTTTAATGAGCACTTTTAGATAAATTCCTTAAACTACTTATCTCATTCTATTTATTTAAATTGTTCTGTTGTTTATTCAACAACTAAAACTTCACGATTTCGTCTATTGCATTTTCAAATAGTTTTAATAGAAATGAACACATCAAAGTTAACTCTGGTGATATGTTAACATTTTATTAAATGAAATTACTAAAAACTTTTACACAAAATCATATAGTAGTTGAGTGTTCAATGAATTAATTACATAGACAAAAAGGCCAACACAAATAATAAATATTAAACAAACAAAATGCGCTTGTATGCATCATAGAAATCAATTTTTCATCAAATTTCCCTCAGCCAAACTACATATGATCACGTTATAAAATAATATTATTTATTTGTTTTAATTTAGATGGTAAAATAGCCGTTGTAATACAATATATATATATATATATGTATATATATATATATTACACTCATATAGAAACTCATTTCGTTCGTTAATAAACTTTGCCTTTTGGTTGTGTGTGCACTGCCCCTAACAAACAGAACAAACATCTAAGACAAACAGGCAATAACAGTAATAACCTGCTTATATAGTCCGGTATAGCTGACATTCAAACAGAAATTGTAATAATTAAAGAGCTAGGTGGTATGCGAAAACGGGGGGCGAACTTTCAACCTAAGCTGAATATAGCAAATGGCATTCCAAAGGCAAAGGAAAATATTGTAATTGTCGTGTTCAACAGAGCCCAACTCCGCCACAGTACGTGTTCTGGTATCACAATGACCACATGATCAACTATGACACAAGAAGGGGTGGAATAACTGTCGAGACCGTTCCAGGACCACGAACACAAAGTAGACTTACAATTAGGGACACCAATGATGCAGACTCCGGCAACTATACATGTTCAGCTTCGAATACTGAGCCAGCTTTCATCTACGTTTTCGTGTCAGAGGGTAAGCTTTTTCATATTTTCCTTTCCAACTCTAATATGAATAAGCGATCTCCTTGTAAACTAGCACTTCATTTATCATCATTACAGTTGACAGGGTTTCGTTTATTCCTTTTACACCATTCAAGGGCAATTCTATTTCTATGTAAATCACTATGTATTTCTATAGGTCTTTTTTGTGTTATGTTCTAGGTGATAATGTGGATGCGATCCTAATGCGAAAATCATGTGCCATGTGTGTAGCGAGCCAATTATTCCTGCTATTCTTCGCCACAGTGGCCGCAACCATTCGATAGAAGACCAAAGTGTTTTAATACCAGGATAATAATGAACTCAATAATTTTTGTTGTGCAAAAAAAAGTGAGTGTGCGAAATGACGTGAAAATTGCAATTAAAGCGAAATGTTTCCTCTAACAAACACTCTCAATATGGTATACCGAATTCGATAAATGAACATTTTTTTAATGTACTTATAACATGAAATTTTAATGGTATAAAATTAATAACGATAAGATGAAGAAATGTATAAAGTTACCAGTAAATCGTAATCGGTATTATAATAATTATAAGTATAATTACGAGATACATATATTAGATAAATAAACTGTTTTAAGTTTTTGCCATCCTAAAAATTTTGTACATACAACCAAACAGTGTGGCAAAAATGTCTCTTTTTGACTTACGAAATCAAACTAAATATAAAATCTACGTAATAATGTAACAATACTACAATTTAAATTCTGATCTACGTGTTACTACGTATAGAAGAGTAGCACGAAAATTCAATGAAAGTCATTATAGGTATCATGTACTTAATGTTTAAACCAAATCCATTCATGAGAAATGTGTGCAAAAATAAAAATAAACTAATTTTTTCTCATCTAAAAGAACCTGCACTTTTATTGTACATATTTATAAAAAGAAATCATTGTTATTTGTTATAAATATTATGTTGCCCATGGCATATAGATTTACTTGCCAATCTATTCGACGTATTTAACGAACCGATTGTCACAATTCAAATAATGGAAAATTAGGGCAATCACCACAAAATTTTTTTCACATAAATATAATGTTTAACATTATTTATTGTAATTTTGTTCTTGTACTATAGTGAAATCTATTAATATCTGTACATATTTTCTGATGTCCCAAGGACAGTAAAATTATATTATTTAAAACATTATTATAAATAAATGTGATTTAAATTTAACATTTATGTGATAACAATAACCACAACCCTTATTTTTATTTCATATACTTTTATTTACAACTGATTATCAAAGGCAAATAAATTATCCTGCAGGAGTGTGTTGTTGCTGATACGTTAACGACCAATAATATCCTTTCAAATTCTGTAAAGCTGTATGCGTTCCCATCTAAAAATATGTAACAAATGTTTATTTTTAATTCCGAACAGCACAAATTCAATAATCATCCCACCTCTACAATTTGGCCTTTATTTAAAACGACAATCAAATCGGCATTTTGTATTGTTGATAGTCTATGAGCAATTACAATGACAGTGCGCCCTTTTCGCGCCTGTTCCAATGCTGATTGTACGATTTTTTCCGATTCAGCATCCAATGCACTGCAAAATCAACAAACTATTAAATAAATACAATTAATTACCGATTATTTATGTACCTAGTTGCCTCGTCCAATAATAAAACAGCCGGATTCTTCAATAAAGCCCTCGCAATTGCGATCCGCTGCTTTTGACCACCAGACAATGTGGCCCCACGTTCACCCACCATCGTATCATAACCATTTGGAAAATTCGTAATAAATTCATCTGCATTTGCCAGTCTGGCCGCCTCTCTAACCTAAATTAGACATATTCTCACTAAAATCGATTCAAGTAAATTGCATAGAATTTTCACCTCTTCATCGGCAGCGTCCGGCCTCCCATATCGTATATTCTCCATGACTGTTGTGCCAAACAGGATCGGCTCTTGACTAATAAGTCCCAAAACTCTGCTCCGCAACCAAGACGGATCTAGGGCACGAATATCAGCACCATCCAATGTAATTAAGCCGTCTTTAATATCGTAAAATCTAAACGAATTTGGGCGACTTTAATGAAAGTATGCTAATTTTATGTAATTTACTACCTCTCTAATAGAGCAACTACAGTTGATTTGCCATTGCCAGACGCTCCAACTATAGCGACCGTCTTTCCAGCCGGCACATTCAAGTTGAAATTACGCAAAATTGTCTAGAAAATGGGCGGACTTAGAAGGGATACACTTTGTCTCTGTATATGCAAATTCAAATAGGAATACCTGTTCTGGTCTCGAAGGATAAGCAAAAGTGACATTTTTAAATTCAATATGCCCAGTAAGTAAACTGTCTGAAATAGTTTGGCCACCTCTCAGGGCCATTGTCGGTTTCAAATTAATGTATTCGAATACTCTTGAGCCGGCTGCTGCTCCCCTAACTACTGATCCAAATAGCAATGAAATTTGGGCAAGTGATCGCTGAATGGTCTGGGAAGCCATTAGGAAAGCCATCATTTCTCCAGCTGTTAATTGATTAGTTGATAGTAAATATCCGCCCATATATAACGTCGATAAAACCATACTAAATAAATAAGGTACTTCGCATTAAGATAAGTTACAACGAAACATCAACAGAGTAATATAGAACCTATTTAGAAACATGTTTGTTCCAGCTTGAAACAATCCAATACCAAAGCCCAAACTTTGATTTAACGTCATCGAGAGTACAGCTTCGTTTTCGAATAATTCGTATTCTTGTTCTTCCATTGCGAAAGCCCTTACTGTTCGTATATTGCTAACTGCTTCATTTGCCACGGCGGTCGTCTTTTCCGTCTGTGCTTGGGCATTCCTCGACGTAGTACGCAATATTGAGCCAAAGACCGATCCAATCGCTATCACCGATGGAATGCACAACAACGTGACAAACGTCATTTGGGGTGATATCATTACTAGGGACACCGAAGAGCCCACAATCTGAGCAAAAGCTCGCAAACCGCCGGAAATCGTTTGCTTGAAACTGCTTTTAAAATCCTGAATGTCAGATGTAAGCCGATTAATAATTTCACCAGTACGTTGCTGATCAAAGAATGCAATATCCTGATTTAATACGGATGAAAATAAATCCATTTTCATTTGATAAGATATTTTCTCGCCCAAATTAGAGAGCATATAAATGTAGAAAAATGTGCATACACTCTTAAAGTTATTTATGAAATAATTAAAATGATAAATTTTTTGTTTGGTCGTTTAATACCTGAACCACGTACATAGTGACTAATTTAAGTGCAGGTCCTCGCACTTCTCTCATAAATAAATCACTGTCTTTATTTTCGTTGAATTTCGCTATAACGTTTATAACGCCTCCCATAATTTGCGGGATTTGAATATTCAGAATAGCTACCGCCAAAGCACCCTGCAATATTCAACATTAAGCCATCAGTTTTTGCCTAGTGTACTTTAATGGAGAAATTATTGTACTGACTGCTATGGCTGCTATTAAATACCAAATGTGGGGCCGGATGTATGACCAAAATAGAGACCAGTCAAATTTCGTTTCTTTTCCAGCATTTCTGTATCCTGCTAGTCGTGTTTTCTTTGGTTCACATAACGCTAGATTATTGCTTAAAACTATTTGTACAATACTTCCACCTGAGAGCGTTAATGCTACCTTTGTAATTGTTGGAAATGTTGGTAAAGTTACTCGATTATTTCGAATACTGTTCAAGTTGTTCCTAATAGTATTATAATATTTAATTGATCTAGTAAAGTGTTTGTGTATCCTAAACGAATTACTAAAAAAACAATGTTCTTATATAACCTAACCTATAAAATGTAGTAATAAAAAATATTCGGCTTACTGTAGACATGGTGGTGTACTTCTTAGTAATTTCCACATTTTATTAATTACGTGCTCTTTACAAAGGTAGGATTTAATATCATCACTATTTTATATCGTAGAACCTAAATACTCAAGTACAATTGAATAGATGAAAATGAACTTTCGGCTTCCTGTAACTATAGTATTTACGAAAGGTTAATTATAATAACTTTATCTATCAATACATTTAAATGTAGATATGTAAGGTGTGATCATTATTTTGTTCTACTGTATTTCATTAGAATATAGTAGTTTTTAATTTATATGAGAATTGTTTATCCATGTGAGACTAGGCCTTATTAAGTTGTTATTCAGTAATTCAACTTTCAAGAATCAAAATATAAAATATATACCAGTGGTGCACTCTTTTCGACAATTGATAACTTATGGAAAAGTGTGATAAAGAAAATTTTAAAGTAGCCCTTTCAGTGATAGTATTTCAGTATAGATGGCCACTGATGTAAAAATTTAAATGTAGATATAAGGAAAAGTTAAATAAATTAGAAACATTTCTAATTTTCCTTATAGTGTTTAAATTTCTGCTTGAATTTATAAATAATACAGTTATATTGATATTGAATCTCATAGATTTAAGAATGTTTAAAGTAATTTTTTTTTATTTTCATTCCAGATAACAGAAAATACAATCATAAACATAGTTTTTTTAAAACTGAATGCAACACTTTATTTAAATTTGAATTAAACAAGAAATGTCCTACAATGTTATTAACAATTTATAGTGTTTCCAAATTATTTGGTTTTAATATATGTAAATGAAAAATACAACAACAAAAAAACTTATATGTATATGTATCTTAAAATCCATTTAAGATGCCATACACATTATGCTATAACTTACAAGTGTGAAGTGCTTAAAAACAAAACAAATTTTTTTTTATTTGACTTAACATTACAATTCGAAAGAAATTGAACACTAAACTTTGGCAATTTATCAAACATTACAAGTGTTTTAAAAGACATCAACAATTGAAAATTAATTGGTAGGATGGTAAAAAAATTTTATTTATGCGTCAGTAGACATCGAACATTTTTTCATGTCTTATACATTGAAAATCATCACCCTTCTTTATTATATTAACATTGCAAACATCATAAAGCCAAATAAAACCTCTATAATTTTAGTTTTCCTTTTATCTAAATAAGTACATATAACTGGTTCAAATGTTATTTTAGGTATTATTTGTATGTATACATGTAATTTGGTGTATATGTATAAAATTGTCTACAGATACAAAAAACGTAAATATATTCTATAAAAAAACGAATTACAAAGAAACCGGTCCATCTTGAATTCAGATGAAATCAACAATATAAGTTTATTCTAGGTAGATAGGATACATCACATGTACTATAAGAATAAGAATATCATTAGAACTAAATTGACTCCGAAATTTTCACTATTTAAGGAAATTAGAAATTTCTGATCGACGACTCGTCGAATAATTAAATTTGAAATAAAATAATTTCCTTGTAGAAAATTGTTTGTTTAACTTAACTTTTAACTTATATAATCGATAACTTTATCATCTACTTAATTCCATTAAGTACAAATATGTATTAAATTTTCACTCAAATTAGGTACTACCTTGTAAATTTTGATAGCTGACATTTATTTGCTTATAAATCATTAATCAAATAAACCCTTTTTATTTTTAAGTCAATTAATTATGTCTCTGAAGTACTTAAGTTTAGAATCAACAAAAAATATTTTTTCGTGTAATGTTTATTTTAAAGAAGATCTCTTTTTATAGTCTTAATCCTATATGTATATAAAAACATATACCTATACATATGTGAGTGACGTAAACATTTAAATAATTTAGTTACCTTAACATATTAACAGTGATTCATTTTCATCGTAGGGGGAAATAAAAAAATAAAAGGTGCATGTAGGTGCACTTTTGTATCTCACCCTTTTGTATAAACAATACTTCATTACAAAATTTCATTAAGGGTACCAAGTTATATTAGGGGTGACTAATAAGTTAGTTTGGTTACACATTGTTTTTGATGATTCAGTAAATATATTTTGTACTAAGAAACTTATTTTCCAGAATCAATAAAACGATATAAAGATTTAGAGCAGTACATATTTTTTTGATTACGTTTTATTTTTGATGCTATTTGATAATCTTACTTGATGCAAACGAAGATAACATTTATCATCTTGTCAACGGAATTCTAAAGGTGCGATTAAATTATTATGCTGCATGACTTTATGGGATTTCCCTGCATAAGCATATTTAAATGTTTTTGGCGCCAGTGGCTCCTGTTCTAAGCGCCACTATTTCATTCAATTTGCTTGCCTCAAATTTCACACATGATAAAACTTGAATGATAAGCAAACATATGTAGCTACTAGAAACAAAGACAATATCCTTTTTAATGGTTTTACCGAATGTTGTTTTTGTATTTTACGAATTAAGAACAGATAATTGATTATTACTGAATTCCGTTCCAGTTTCCCATATAACATCAACAAATTATTCATTCCTACAAAGGCAACTCGCTTATGTCATAGAATTCTATATACAAATTGAATTGTTTTTAATACCTAATAACTCATTCGACATCTTACTCCCTTTTAATGTTCAAATTTCGGAACTTATTTGGGAAAATTGCTCTCATTTATTACGGCAGTATTTGATAATTTTTAATATTCCCAGAATAAAACAATATGTATTTAATGTGTATATGAACTGTTTGAACCAACAGGCATACAGAGTCAAGTTTACGATGGTTGCTTATGCTTACGACGTACAGAAAGAGAACAGACCATAGAGCATGAACGAAACGAAATTGCGCCAGTCGGTAAGCAGTCGTGTTGGAGGTTGCTTCGTTGAATTACATCACGTTGTAGTGGGCTGGTTTCAAAGTAATGTCATAGTACAATCAACAAAAATTTCAATGATTTTATGAATTGATACAACATGTCATTCAATATTTAAATAAGGACAACACAAATGGCACCAAACGAAGTTAAAATCATACCAATTAGTAAAATTCTACTTGATGTTTTTTTATTAAATTGTGGTAAGCAAGTTATTCCACATTTTTATAGCAAAATAGCACAATAACATTGCACACTTGTTACATACAAATGTAAAAATAAATTTGAACTTGATCCACATCAACGACAAACATCACAGTTTTTGCGTCAATGTGAATATCACTTTTTTTGATTTACAGTTGGTTGGCCGATATTTTTTCTATTCCAATGGGGAAGCCCTTACAATCGTGGCTTTTTCTGTGATGACTTGAGCTTAAAACATCCCTTTCATGAGTCCACTGTGCCCAGTTACTGGTTGTATATTGTGGGAATTGGCCTGAATTGTGTTGTTGTAAGTATTGATTTTTATACCAGTCCATTCACAATTTCATTCTCTCCCTTCAACATGCGTACATTTGCATAAAAACGGCCCCTTTCGTGGAAAATTGAATAAAACACCATTTAGAGGGCCTAATTGCCGAATCAATTCCCTTCTAAAATGTGTAATGCTCGTTTTATGCATACTGTATGTCGATTTAGTTAAACGTCCTTGTCGCGTACAACTAATAAATAATGACACAGGTTTTTACTTTTATTTTCCATTTGAAGTCATGAAGTCAAGATCGAGTGCGATTCATTGTTAATAAAAATAGTCCAAAATTTAAAATAGGAATGGTTCATTTCATTTTGTCCTACGCTTTTCCACCTACTCAACACACTAAGAATTCATGATTTTGTTCAGAAAATTTGTACCAATTTGAATAATTTCAATAATCAACTCGATTATTAAAAACAATTATTACAATGTATCTACGTGTAAATACTGTCAATAATTATTATAAATGCAACCAACAATTAATGTTGAGATTATTTATAACTCATTTCAATGTATAACAAAAGTATCAAAAAAAATTTCTTTTGCACACTTGACTCGTCTACTAAATTAAGTGAATTGATTTTTACGGTCACGTTTAATGCACTATAAAATTAAACTTGTCTGTAGATTGTAAATCATGTTAAAGAAATATTCAACACCTCTAGGTAATCATTATTTTAGCATCAATATATTCAAATAACTAGCTTTCATTCATGTTTGCATGTTTATTGTTTTGGCAAACACAAAAACTGTTATTACATCAATCCTCCAATTGGAAAATTAAAACAAAACATTTTATCTCTGCTAAATATTTATTATCTTAATATGCACGTTATTTACATTTTCATAAAAACCAGTTGTTTTCTACAGTTCTATACTTTCGCTATTTATTAATAAACATTTAGATGCAAAGTCGTTGATCTTGCACGTAATTTTTGAAAAATTGTTAATTCACATGCACGATTCAGTCAAGTCAAATGATGATAAGAAAACAGTTAATTAAAGAGTAAATTTACATAGTACTATGTCAGAATGTAGAGGAGAGTATAACAGAGACTTTGGCAGTAATTCAAATAGGAATATATTTTACATATTTTGGAAAGAAGTGTGGGCAATAAATATGGGGTGGTTCGTTAATTTAAAACAACTCATTTCTGTACCAAGTGGTAAAAATAACTTGAAAGAATTAAACAGAAAGCAAAAGTTTAACCGAAAAAATGCTTAACATCTTGAGCAATTTATTATTTGATGTTCTAAATTTATTTTTCCAAAAAAATGAACAGCAATGCTCCATTTTAATTATCAACTAAACAGTACTTGTAAATTACCTTTATTTACTTTAACAAACATACTAACGTTGATAATATTTCAAGTTGATAGTAAATTGTGTAATAAAACCTTTTTTTATAGTCCCCTGTATTGTGTTACATGGTACACCCTGTAGATAAATTTTTTATTACAAACATTCAAACATCCTGCCTTAATTAATAGTTGGCCCTAAAGTTTTTTTTGTCCACCTTCCACCCAGTGGTTGTAAATAACCTAGTAGGATTATTTACAGTAGAAATGGAATGCTTTAAAATATGTTGTCCTTCCATTAACAGTTACCTGACATTTACCTGGCATTTAACAAGTTTTTTGACACAAAAGGGTTTATTCCAGTTTTCACATTAAATGCCTCCTGACACAACAAAAATAACTTTCGATTTGATAAAATTTCTATTATAAATTCTCTGTGCCGTGTAATGTTTGAAATTGAATTTATGTCTTATCACGTTTTACTTGAAGCCGCTGTCTGATTCCATTTAGATAGCAAATATTGTAATATGAGACTGTAGACAAAACAAAAATGAACAAAAAAAAAATTGCCAATGTAATACGAATAAATTCTGTAACACACTGTGTAAAAATAATAATTATATATTATCTTACCTGCACCATGTCATGAGAATTGCATTTACATAAATGTAGATAAGGGATATTGTGCCGCAAGTCTTCACCAACCACATATAATTTCAACGGTTGTGGTTTGGTGTTCAACTTTAATTGGTTTCACGATTGGTTTAACATTAATGGCAAAATATTGTGAGTATGGAGGATCAGCTGAATTACAGTTTGGACATTAAACGCACAATTTTAGTTAAAAGTAACATGATATTAAGGAAATTGAATGAAAAAGGAATTTTATCGCCTGTAAAATGTATTGGTACTTTGGTTAAGCAGCTTATTACACGCAATTTACTTAATTACCAAGTAAACAGAAATAGTTTAGTGAAAATCCATTTGGGAATAAATCGGTTTGTTGAATTTGTATTTAAAATGAATGTTAGTGTTGAATAGGAAAATGTGAAAATTTTACATTATGGGGAAACATGCACCATTAATCGTCTCGTTAAAATTAGTTCATTGTGTTTTATTTGACTTTTACCCGTGGGGCAAATGTTTGCATATTCATACAATATAAGCTGCACATTTTTTTCCATACAAAGATGCTCTTAAATGAACATCCTGCCAAAGCGGAAATTTCAATAGCTTGCATTCATGTTGTAGAAGGTGTTTTAATAATGCCCTGTCATCAATATTATCAGGAGATATTTATTGCATAATTGGCGTCTTATCTTGGAATAAAAATAACTTTTTTCTCTCTGAAAGGAACGTCGTCTTTTTATAAGGATTTTTATAGTCTTATATTATTCTACTACATCTTCGAAACTTGATTTACAAGCAAATGACGTAATCTGTTGTTTTGTCCAAATTTCAGATGTCCCTAACCGAATATTTAAACCAACCAAATGACCGAAAAACCGTAAATATCCGTGGTATCACAATACCAAGTTGGATATGTAATGTGTATTGTGTGATTGGAATTTTTGCATTTGGTGCTGCCTGTTCCCAACTAACAACCGATGTCATGAAATATACAATAGGACGATTACGACCCCATTTTTATACAGTATGCTTGCCAAATATCAATTGTACATTAGAACACAACAAATATAAATATCATGAGATGTTCACTTGTACTAATCCAGATTTTATGAACAATAAACGAATTATGAAAGAAATGAGGTAGGTGATTGGAGCCAAAAATTATATATTTTTTACTTATGTAAACATAAATTGATTTTTAGACTGTCTTTTCCTTCGGGACATTCCTCTTTTTCAATGTACGCAATGGTTTATTTTGCGATTTATCTACACAATCGTATGACATGGGATGGTTCTAAATTGCTTAAACATACCCTACAATTCTTAGCTGTGTTGGCAGCAGTTTTTACAGCGATGACTCGTGTTTCTGATTACAAGCACCATTGGAGCGACGTCCTTAGTGGACTACTTCTTGGGACCATTGTAGCTTGCATTACTGTAAGTACTTGAATAGACTTTTTTTCAATGTGATCCATTTTAATCGTAATTTCAAGTGCTTGTGAACAGTTCCCATAATATTGTAGTACATTTTTATTACAGGCAAAGCACATAGCAAGATTTAAATCTATCACAGTAGATGTAAATTATTTCTACGAACCAATTACATAAAAAAACCTAACAAATTAATTCCTTATGTGAAATACACACTACACAAACACAAGTAGTAGCATTTTTGTCGAGTATTAATTTTTATTGCAAAGGTACATAGTAAATTTAATTTGACTCTTTATTTTTTTTGTACATACAAATTTCTAATTAAACTGCAGTAGAAAATTTCTTTACGCTTTTTTTGATTATGTGATACAATTTGGAGAGAGTTTTTAACTGATCTATTTTTACTGTTTCAGTCACGATATTTTTCCACCTTCATTCATCACAAATCGGTTGACAAATCCGAAATGACTGAATTGAACAATTTAAATGGTAACCGAGCACAACACGTCTAATACAATCATCAATTTGAATTTTTTAATTCTCTTCAACCAATAGAAATGAAATGAATGTTGTAACCCTGATTGATACTCTGACCATGCGAATCCTAATTAGATGTTGCAATAAAGAATATGGCTTTAATATTTAAATGACATCTAAATGTGTTACCTTTTTAGAAAAGACGATAAATGGCCTAAACCTGAACTATATTATCTAGTATTTATATCTACTCATTGAAATGTGATTTTGCAATAAAAATTTTTATGTATATGTTTTTATTTATAATTTCAAATTTAGTATTTAAATATAAATACATGTAGATATATATTATTGTTATTCAAATAATTTAAGAAATGATTTTGTTAAGTATTAAATACTTTCAGTACTTACATCATAATGCTGTTTTTAAGTACAAATTCAATTTCATTTTGTACTTGAAATTCAGATTTGTTTGTTTCTTAATAAAAACTTTTGTTAATGAAAAGATGTTATTCTTTATTTGGTATCATAAGCATTCTTTTTTATAATGATTAAATACACATTTTTAAAACTAAGTTTGAAATTAGGAATTCGAATTTTTGAAGGTGGTGCAACCAGTTGTACAGATGAATAAATGAAATTTTAAATTAAATAAATGCAACAATTTAAAAATTCTTTAAACTGGTTTTATAATGTAATTAAATATTATGATAAAATTATTAATACTATTTTTACAAATTTAAAATTAATGTTTCAAGACATAATGTAAAATAAAGCCGACAATCATAAAAACGAAACTAACTTGAATGGAATTAGCCCCAGATCCAGTTGATACGAAGCCAAATACATTTAAATTTGATACATCCTTACTCGTTTTAAATACATTCTTAGTTGAATCACTAACAGTATATACCGTTTCATTAACAACGTCATAATCAGTAACTAAACTAACAGGCAATGGATTATCAGTTTCATCAAAAGTAGCGGAAATTTCTACAGTTGTAAAACCTAAAGCTTGTACATCAGTTGAATATCCACATAAATCATTTTCGCAGCTAAGCAAAACACAATACTTCACATTTCGTTCTTCATTCAAAATTGTTGTATCCTTTCCCTTATAAACAATCAATCTGTGAACAATATCAAATGTTAGTTATAAAACACGTATGATTGAATTACGAGAGTAACTTACTTATACACAGCCGATGATGAAGTTGAATTTAGAGTAGCTTTTAAAGTACAACAAAATTCACCACTACATTGCTTTTCATCAATTGTTTTTTCAGAGAGATCTAAATTTTTAATTTTGTACTTTTTGGAATTGTATTCCTTATCAACACCTAATTTTGATCTATCAAGTAAGTCATTATTTCCAGTAGTTGGCAATGATCTTGACTTTCCTGGCGAGGAAGGGATTACGATAGAACCAAATGAAGAAAGGGATGATGACATATCAGCAGCTTGTATATTGGTTCCACTTATACCCGTTAAACGTTTAATGGAAAATGTACTATCCCCCGCTATAATTACACTACCGCTGTATCCAAATTCAACATTATTCAAATTACTGCCTATTAGGGGTACTTTAGTCTTCTTGACATAAGAATGTTGAATGCTAATAGCTAAAATAGGTATTAAATTTCTGAGAATATTCAAGAGATTATATAGGATTATTCTTACGATTATAGAATGGTAATGTAATTGGCCAAGCATTGGGATAAAGTATAGCAGTAAGACCTTCATTTTTTGTAATTGATATAGATGGATTCTCAAATAATATATCTTGCGAAGTGAAAAGGCCAAAAACGGCTCCACCTAAATCGTCTGCCTTAAAAGTGCAGGGTTCTGTTCCTTTTGTTAATTTTGATTCGTGGAATGTATTGATTTTTCGATATCTGCAAAAAGTGTTTTCGTTAATGTTTTTTATATTAAAATCAAATTTAACACTTACTTGGCTACTAGTTTGCCTTGTTTATTGAATACAACGTTTGTATTAAAGTATTCAGTATTGCTCTCGGTATTCTTTGAAGATTTATTCGCTGTTTTTTCCAATAAATTGATAACAATATACATTTTGTTTGATTTTGCAGCGTTTGATAATGTTTTTAAATTCTAAAAAAAATTGAAAATTTATCTTATCTATATACATATTGATTTATCCACATGATTTCATTACTTTCATATTACTCTTTTCTATTAATATCTCAAATAAAATGAGGTAGAGACGAGGTACTTTAAAAAAGCCAAAGTCCTATACAAGGTATGATGTACTTACTAAGTCATCAAAATTTGGATCCTCATCTGAAACTTCTGGTATTGGAATAGCGTAGTCAGTTGGATCTTCCACTCTACCAGTTATTCCATATTCTGGAAATACAGCAATATCGATATCAACCTGAAAAGATTCTCATGTAATATTAGTTTCTAGAATAGATGTAAAATATACTTTTTCTAATTGTTCCATTAATTCTACATAAGCTGCAATATTTTTTGAAATTATCTGTAATGCTCCTTTTTCTGATTCGTCAACTTTATATTCTACAATTGCTGCTTTGAATGCCTAGAGGAAAAAAATGTTTTATTTTCATATAATGTAAATATTAATTTCAAAATGTTGCTCATTACTCACAAAAGTAATATTCAATAAAGTTGAAAGACAAAAAATTGCAAAATATGTTTTCATTTTGTCAAATATATGAGTTAACTGCACGTAAGTATAGTTGGCTAAAAACGCGAAAACTGACTAATTCAATGTGGGAATTGTACAAATTTAAGGTAAGATTAACAAATAAGATAAGAAAAAAGTCAAGGTGCATTTATTAACCAATTCAATTCATTTTTGATAAACAGTTATCTATTTACTAAGCCATCATGATGTCATTGTTTGTATTTGTTGAAGGGAATTTATAAACGTATAGGGAGAGCCAAAAAATATCGGAACTTGTAATTTGTTTGCATTTAAACTGAAAATCGAAAGATAAACCAATATGTCACATTTCTACTGAGTAATATTGATATTTTAATTTGAATATGAGGAAAATTACTTCCAACAATTGCCTATTATAGATAAAACAATTAATTTTCAGAAATACGTGAAAATCATTTCCGTCACGCAACATTAATTTTGCAATAAACGTTTTAAGAAAATTGTGCATATCTTATAGATTATAAATTTTAATTTACATTTCTTACACGCTGCAAACGGTGAATTTTAAATATTTTTTGAAATAAAAAATCTGGAACCTTTCAAAACAGGCAAAAAATGTTGATGGCATTCATATTTATAAATATTAAATATAAGTAACTTTCCTGATTCGTTACATTAATTCAATTGCGATAGGTACATTACTATTTACACAAAGCAAAGTTAAAAAAAGGAAATATGTAACTCTGTTCATAACTGAAACAGTACGATTTTGCTACTTTATCGACCAGCAGAATAAAATACACAAGCGAATGCTTTATAAAAATTAATAAACAGAAAGTAATGTTGAAAGTAAATCAAAACATGAGGTAAATTGTACTATTATCATTTACCATTTTTACTTTTTTACCACTTTTTTACAAACAGTGCTTTGGCGTGATGCCTCATCTTTTGTTCCATCATTTTTTTTATTAAAATTTTCCTTTTTTTTTAATTATCATTTTCTCCCCTAATCCTATATTTATAACATATTACATTACTTACATTTATCCTCGTTGAAATACCAATTATTGCAGGCCCTTCACAATCAACATCGCACGTTAAATCCGTACCAATTAACTGATGAACAGAATTTTCTGTTTTATATTTAAATCGAGATAAACTCTCTTGACAAACTATTAATGGTATATAAATTCTACTACTATCATTAATATTCGAATTTAATGAAATATTTATATTCTTTAGATGATTACAATCATCCATTTGGTTTTCCAATGAATATATTCCACAAAAATAAAAATGTTCAGTGCCGTACAATATCATTCCCTTTGATTGTTTAAAATTGGAGTTATTAGTGCTACAAAATAACAATTGTTTTAATTGATAACATTTTTTTGGACTTCTTCAAAATTCAGAATTGCAACTTTGAATTTAAGAAAAATTTTCTTACACTGATATATTACACCTATATAAAAAAATATGTTAATCAAAAATACTATTCACAAATTAAAAACTTACATAAAGTCAGTTATATTATTAATTGCTGTAAACGTTGATTTTATAGCGCCAGATGATTTTCCTTGTATAGGAATCCTTTTCCGTCTGTCATTCTGTGGACCTTCGCAGGCTTTTCTTTCTTTTAACTCTTTTTGACCTTTTCCAGATTTTGGATTCCTAGCAATATCTGCTGTAATATAATTCTTTGATGTACATGGCAGCAGAGTCACACCATCATATTGAGCAATAATGCTTTTAGCATATTTCTTGTCTGGCTTAAAGTATGATGATAGTAGTACGTTATAACCGTTTGCTCCAAAACCAATCGCTTGTGGTATTTCTATAAAAACTTCTTAGTCAAAATTTAATTCCAGATATACCGGAGAAATATACCTGGTAAATTTTCCTTCGGTCTATATAATGAACCTATTAATATATAATTTATTTCATTGCTCTGATTTGTTTTATATAATTCAGCTATATCATGAAGAATAATAAAATTCCCAAATGGAGTTTCTAGCGACTTTGAAGATATACTGTTTTGTTCTACCCGAGGTTCTACCTTAATTTCAAGTAAATTCATCTGACGAATTCTAAAAAATACAGGGTGTTTTAGTGACACAATTTGAGTTTAAATTTCATTCTTCAGTTTAACTTTTTGACCAATTTTCCATCGAAATCGAACACAATCGTGGTGGAATAAAATGCATCGTTTTCACATTCAATCAATGACAATATAACAAATATATGATTATTTTTAGCGGCACAACTAAGCATTGCAAGTTCGTCCTAAAAGAAAGGAATTTTTAAGGCTTCTCCAACTTTTATCTTAAGTGATGAAATTATAAATTTCCATTATATTGCGTAAGAAAGAGATTGTGAAAAATAATGGATAAAAAAATGTACAATGATTTATCCAATTACTCATTAAGCATCATTCAGAGATTAAGTTATCTAGGATAAGGGATTGTTTTGAGACATTACGTTTAAATGTCTGTACATACGGGTATGTACCTACTTACATCTGATTCAGCTGAATTTACACCATCGCACAAAGACTTATTCACAAAATTTTGTGAAATTGTTTTACTATAAATATGAAGAGATTGTTGATCAACATACTCTTCAGTAGTTAAACCACCTTCAGGAAAAATTATTATATCTGCACCCTAAAACTAAAGGTTATGCACAAATGCAACAATAATTGATTATAAATAAAGCGTTACTTCTTTTTTAATTGTTTCAATAATTTTAACATATTCTTCAGTATTCCTTTTAATCACACTTACAACTGATTCTGTTTTTGGTCTTAGGGGTGTATAATTAACGACTGCTGCTGTGAACTATATGGACATAATATATAATTTAATAAAATGTTATAATTAATAAATAAATTCGAACATATTGTAATAAGTTATGTAGAAGAAATTACATTGAAAGGGGGGCGTTTGGCGAAAAAAACTATTTTCCGTTGTTTAAAGATGGCAAAATTTAATTGTTAAAAAATATGCGTTTTTTTTATTCTTTTACAAACATGGGTATTGTGAAAGATATCAAAATTTCCACCTGACAGAAATTTTTAACTAAGCAAAGTGTAAGGATTGAATTAATATTTTAGTGTCGGGTCGCAGTTAAGTGAATCGTCAGATGATTTCATATTTCATGCGAGATCTTGAATACTAGGAGAAAATAAGTAGGTAAGCTTTAAGACATCGAAAAATAAAGTGTACAATAAAACCAAAAATTAATAATAGAGTTTCAATTCTGCGCTCCAGAATTTATCGATATCGCTAATTATCTTGTGAGCAATCACATGCACCACTACAATGGCTTTTATAAGATGCAATCTAATTATTTTTCAAAACGGTGCTTTTAGAGTAGGATATATCTCAATGATTCGGTGAATGTTTGTGTAATTGTGTATCGGACACCTTATACTGGATTAATCCCATGCATGAAAGTTACTTAGTCATATCGATAAAATTTGGAACATAATAGATACTATACAAAATACAAATAAAAATACTAATCTACTTTACTTACAAGTTCTGTGTTAACACTTTTTTCTATCCTCATAAATATGATTAATATTACAATGCTGAATCCATATTTAAAAAACCAAAACATATTTTCAAACTTAAATTAGTATTATTTTTGAACGTCTATCAACTACATTTTCCTGCAAAAAACACATATTTTGAATTGAATCAGTCATAGTGCGAATTTATCTCTATGTACATATGATTAAAGATAACTAAAGCGACCCAAACTCGAAATGAGGCTAACACATTCTCTTTTTGAATCGCGGTCTGACATAAATAATTTATATTAAAATATGATTTTAAAGGGTTAAGATTCACATTTACTTTATAGTTATTAAATACATATAATTTCCATGAATTTTGTAATTCACTTATGATGTTATTTGATTATAATAATAAGTTAAAAACAATAGATAGATAGACCCTAGATCCGAACCTAGATCATCCCTTTTGGAATCGTAAAGCGAAATTTTTATATGTTAACTCCTTAAAACATCAGAATAAAAGTTTTTAAAAATCTTAATATAAATACATCGTATTTAATTCGTTTTTTAAATAGGTATAGGATAGTGCTGATAAATTGATAAGAAAAATTGATTACAAATTTGGTACTAAATATATAGATTTTTGATATTTTTGACTAATATTTATTTGATACATTTTAGCGTACCTATATTACCTAAAAAATCTTTTGGAATTCGTAAAAAAGGACCTGATATATTTTAATCTCCCGATATTCATGTGCAATTGATAACAGCCTAACAGTTACCTATTTCAATAATGCTTATTGTAATCAAGTAGGTACACGCGTTATTCACGGGCAAAAAGGTAAATTCGCGAGAATACTCGTAAATCTATAACAGATTACCCCAATATACCTACTCGTAGATATGTAACAAATATTTTATAGAGTTATAGAAAACAAAATTATAAAAATCTTGCTGTATTTGTATTACATTTAATAACCAATTTAATATATGATATGGTATTAAAAATGTTCGCACAGTACTTTATGCACAGCCATAAATTTTTATTATACCCCCAACATAAAAAACAAAAACAAAATGTGAAATAGAAACGAGTTTTGATAAAATTAATAGGAAAATCCCCAATTTTTCACGGGCAATCAACTTAAATAACTTATGTTTATAATACCTGTATAGGTATTTATATTCTTATTTATTTACTAAATACTTGTTTCTCCTTCCTAACTGTAGAAGAAACGTCTCTGGTACGCCAAACGATATACATTCATATACATAAAAGTTTTATTCAAATTAGTATAAGGTGACCGGCAAGACTTTCACAAACCAAACCCCAACAGCATACAACTTTTAATTAAGGTAGATATCCTTTAATTACTATTAGATTGGATATTTAATTTATTGACCATGTTTATCACCCAAGTTAAGTACTTATTTTGAAAAGATAAAATTCTATAATTCAGTCACACAAGGGTATATAAAAACTAGAAAAAATAACTTTAAACAATTGCTATTTTGCAATCTACACTTAACAGCCCACTCCTATTAAATTAATCATTCAACTTGTGTTTACAGTAATGCAGAAAGTTGTTTATATTCTCTGCCTTGTGGCCGGAATAAGGTAAAAATACAATTTATATGATAACTAGAGCTAATTCAACTGCAAAATTTTCTTTCTTTTGTGCCTTTATAGTTGTTTAAATTCCGTATGGGAATGGAAATGCGACCAAAATTACTGCCAGAAAAAGCGAATTACAAATGAAACTGAATCGAGTGCCTTAAGTTTGCCAGCGTGTCGTCTCCTATGCAATGAATATGCTGCATTATGGCCCAAACCAACTGGAGCCAACGTTGCAATCGGCAAAAATTTAAACCAAATAAATATAAACAGCATCGATGTACGTGGTCCAAAATATGAATCGAAAAGTTTCGATTTATGGGATGGAGCTAGAAAATTGTTTGTAGAAAACATCCAAGGATTAGTGCCAACAGGTGTAACTCCAACTGGTGGCAAAACGTTACAAATAACCGCCGACATTTCGGACACTAACAAAGTACAATTAACATTGGACACTGATGAAAGTTACAAACTATCAATATCTGAGACTGCCGATGGACGAATAGAAGCAAAAATCACAGCAGCAAATTTCTTTGGTGCCAGACACGGTTTGGAGACTTTAAGTCAACTGATTGTGTACGATGAGTTGAGAGATCAACTGATTATGGTAACAGAAGCAACAATTGAAGACAAACCTGCTTATCCTTATCGTGGCATCCTATTAGATACAGCCCGAAGTTACATGAGTGTTGATGCCATTAAGAGGACCATTAAAGCGATGGGTGCATCCAAACTAAACACATTCCATTGGCATATCACCGATTCACACAGTTTTCCATTCGTTAGTGAAAAACAACCAACTTTATCTAAACTAGGTGCTTATACACCAAAGAAAATTTACTCACCGGCCGATATAGCGTCAGTTATTAATTATGGAACGATGAACGGAGTTCGTGTGATGCCCGAATTTGATGCACCAGCCCATGTAGGTGAAGGATGGCAGGATACTGACTTGGTAACATGTCGTAACTGGCAACCATGGCAAGATTATTGCGTAGAACCACCGTGTGGTCAATTCGATCCCACAAAATCCCAACTCTATGATGTTATCGAGGATATTTATTCGGACATGTTTAAACAATTCAATCCGGACATTTTTCACATGGGTGGTGATGAAGTTAACTTGAATTGTTGGAATAGTACTGATAGCATTGTGGCATGGATGGCTAATAAAGGTTGGGGCAGAAGTGAACAGGATTTCATTAAACTATGGAACGAATTCCAAAGTCAGGCATTAGAACGTGTTTATAAGGTCGCTGGTAAACAAGTGCCAGTAATAATGTGGACCAGCCATTTGACTCAGAAGGAATACGTTCTTGATTATTTGCCAAAAGAAAAGTACTTTATTCAAATATGGACGAAAGGGGACGATCCTCAGGTGTCGAATTTGTTGGAAAATGGTTACAAATTAATTTTAAGTAACTATGATGCTTTGTATCTTGATTGCGGTTTTGGTGGTTGGGTGACGGATGGAAACAACTGGTGTTCGCCTTATATTGGCTGGCAGAAAGTTTATGAAAATAAACCAGGAAATATTGCGGGTAATTTAAGGAAAATAATAGCAACACATTTCGAGTGTTGTTTATATGTATTTTGTTATCGTTACAGGAAATAAGAAAGATCAAATATTGGGCGCTGAGTCGACATTGTGGAGTGAACAGGTGGATTCAACTGCTGTTGATTCCCGTTTATGGCCAAGAGCTGCTGCAATGGCAGAAGTTTTATGGTCTGAGCCTACTACTTCATGGCGTGATGCCGAACAACGAATTTTAGTACATAGAGAAAGATTAGCAAGCCGTGGAATTAATGCTGATTTATTAGAACCAGAATGGTGTGTGCAAAATGAGGAAAATTGCCCCATTGGTGGTAAATTTAATACTAAATGAATATTTAGTGTGTTTGTAAATGATACATGCATATAATAAATTTTGAAAATCTTTTTACTTACAAATTCTCTTGGTCCAAGAAACTTCTTCTGATTTTTGCGATAGCTTCTTTTGTCTCACTTTCTTCCTTATTCTGTTAATTCTATCAGCCGTACTCTAAAACATTACCAAATAACAGAAACTATTTATTACAACATAAAGTTCTTAACACATTAACTCTTTTATCATTTATCAAATAGACCAGGTATTTTGCAACTACATATATTTTTATTACCTCCTTTATCTAAATGATAAATATGCAAGTAGGTTTATTATCTTATTTTCCTTTAATTGCATCCTTGTTGCATTTTCTATTTGTAATATTGAAATTATAGACAAATATCAATTAAACTTTTTCCTCATTCATTCGATTTAAATTTCAAATATGGGGATAATATATTTTCCCCTCAGTGGTTGGTATCACTGAACAGCACAAAACATAACCTTTAAAATTAAACTGTTCTTGGCGCGATTGTTAGTATTCGTAAAAAGCTATAAAACAAGACATAAAAGCAAAATGAGTACGTTGTGGGCAGATAAATATCGTCCAAAAGACTTCAACAACCTAGATTATCATAAAGAACAAGCAAACGATTTGAAGAATTTAACAAAAGACGGAGACTTTCCACATCTACTCATGTACGGTCCGTTGGGTTCCGGTAAGAAAACTCGAATTATGTGTTTATTACGAGAATTATATGGACCAGGGGTAGATCGTTTAAAAACCGAAAATATGCATTTCACAACACCGTCGAATAAAAAATTAGAAATATTAACAGTTACAAGTAATTACCACATAGAAGTGAATCCATCAGATGTTGGCATTTATGACCGTATTGTTATAATGGATATAATAAAAAATGTTGCACAAAGTCAACAATTAAACGTAAATGCACAACGTGAATTCAAAGTAATCGTTTTAACAGATGTCGATAATTTAACAAAAGATGCACAACATGCATTACGCCGTACAATGGAAAAATACATATCCAATTGTAGAATAATATTATGTGCCACAACAATTTCCCGTGTTACACCAGCTATACGATCAAGATGTTTGTGTGTTAGAATGGCAGCACCAACACACGAGGAAATCATTAACGTTTTACAAACTACATGTCAAAAGGAGGATATTAAATTGCCATATGAATTAGCAAAGAGAATTGCCGAAAAATCAAATCGAAATTTACGTCGTGCTTTACTAATGTGTGAAGCGTGTAAAATGGAACAATATCCATTTGTTGATAATCAAAATGTTACCGAAGTAGATTGGATGGTATTCATAAGAAAAATGTGTGGAAATATTTTACAAAAACAAGAGATGCAATCTTTAATGGGCGTTAGAGAAAATCTATATGAACTTATATCAAATGGCATACCATCGGATCTTATATTTCAAGTTATGCTCACTGAATTAATAAGCAAATGTCCACCTGATATTGTTGCGAATGTTGCTGAAGAAGCAGCTACACACGAATTCAATATGATTCAAGGGAACAAAGAAATTTTCTATTTGGAAGCGTTCGTTGCGAAGTTTATGGCTATCTATCTAAAATCTATGCAAGAACTTATGGATGCTTTTTAAATTTGTATTTTTTTTTACTCTCTTAAATATACTTTCTTTAATCTAATAATTGCTAGTTTATAGATTTTTTACAATCATCTTTCCTACTAGAATTCTCAGATGAAAGAACACACTAAGATATTTTATTCAATTTTATACAATACAAACATTTCTGATAAAAGCACATTGAATGCAATTAAAATTAATTTTAAAAATGTGTTCCTAAGTTACATTAAACGATGTTTTCTCTCTTAAATTGATCCTCTAACTGTATATAATACAGTTAATATTTACAAAAAATTTTCAGGTACGGTGTAAAACCTTCTACATCTCTTATTATGATAATATGAATATATTTGAAAAATTATTAATAATATAAACAACTTATTTACAAATTTTAATTCTACTTGATAAATGAAAATGCATTCATATATTAAAATATTACACAGAGGGGCTTATAAGATTTTCGAGTATAAACACTCTTCATTCATAAGCTGCCTCACATAATTAGGGGGAAATTTCTAGAAAAGAAATGGAGAGAAACAGAGATAATTCATTTTATATGTATAAAAAAATTATATGCAACATTTAAATCACTTCATTAAGCCTTTTATTCATTTACTGTGTTTTAATCAGTAGTGTAAAGGCTTCAATGTGTCTCTACCAAATATAAGAAATAATTTATCAAAATAAATAATCTCCCCTATATATAAACAGTGTACAAGTCGAATACTATTTGTGAAAAGAAAATTCAAAACCCACCCCGAAAATTCCCTCTGAAATTACCTTTTTGCCGTTGGCCACCGTTCACTGTTCCTCCTCGGCCACGGGCCAAATTACCACCACGACCACCTCTAAAACTGTTTCCCCCTCTATAGTTGCCACGTCCACGAATAATGCGTGCATTTTTATTGAAATTATTATTAAAATTGTTACGATTATTCGGACGGCCGCCTCTGTTCGGAAAATTATTCATTGTTTGCTGTTCAATTGGCCATGGCGGTGGAAATTGTTCAGACCATTCCGGTGTTACATCACCAACACCGCCACTCTCCGGTTGCCATTCATTTGCCGTACCATCCCAACTTTGTTCCGCCATCCAACTGCCGCCCGGCATCATTTGCATTAAGGGCGGTGGCGGTACATTCGGTACTAAATTCTGTTTATAATTTACCTGACTAGTGGTTGCCGCTGATGGGAAATTGGCGTTTTGTTGCCACATTGGAAGCGATGCGTCATCTGATAAATTGCTAAATTCATTTAAATCGTTATTGAGATCATCTAGAAAATTGTTCGCATCCACATCGTCTGGCAAATCGGGTAATGGTGGCGGCGGTTCCAAAGAGAACGTCTCTTTTTCCGTCCCTTTATTATCCACAACCACTGTTAAATTTTGTTTGTTTGTCCGGCCACTATCAACATTATCATCATCACTTAAATCCATATCAATACTTTCGACATTGTCCTGGAATTTCCGTGGCGATTTCTTCACATCGCTATTATTCCGGTGTACACCGACAGGCGGTGGTGGAGGCGGTAGCTTGAGATTTTCAATATTTAACGAGTAACGGTAATCTTGGTCGCCGGACGACCGTTTACGATAATCCTAGTTTAAAAAACAATTAATTACTGCATCAAATAAGTGGAATTATTCATTATTTCATACTCGATCTGATGATGTTGACCAAATTTCACTTGCTGTTCCTGTATTTGAGTTCGAATCGGCTGGTGAACCTGTTAATTTTATTAAATTTCTATGATCCACGTCTTTGCCTCCATGACTGCTCCTCGTATCATCTAAAAAGAAAAACAATTTCGATTAACATCATTTTGGACCAGAAAATCACAAATATTTACCAGTTTCAATGTTCATTCCTGGTAACACTCTGTGATCAACATCAGCTGCCCCACTTTGAACATTGTCATGATATTCAACAGGTTCCACGTAACTTTCCTTCTCAAATAACGGTGGACTTTCAGGCGTTTCCATATTAACACTTGATTGCGACCAAGATGGATCTGGATCCCATGTTTCAACATCCTGTTCCGGATTGTAATCGTCCGAAGCGGATGAATACATATTTGGCGTTGTTGTGGCACCTATAATATTCCCCAAATGAATTCTAGTAAGTTTAGTAAATGGATTAACATACAAAATGATGAAGTGTTTGAGTTTGTGTAGGACGTATAACTCGCGTCTGGATAAATGTCTGATTTTGTGGTGAATGGTGGCATTGGGGGCGGTAATAAAGGCATGTGACTCGTACTGTATGAGTAATCGGTGTTTGGTGTTGGCGCCTCCACTGGCAACGGTGGCGGATTACTCGTATTCGATGAGAACAGCGCGTTAGCATTTAAATTCTAGAAGAAAAAAAAACATTACAAAAACGCCAATTAAACTGTCACGTGATAATTTACTTGTAAATTGAACGGCAAACTGGAACCCATGAACGTACTAAATCCGTTCGTTACAAAGGACGAGTCTGTGGTGTCAGTATTGGTTGTAGCCGTAATGGGATTATAGTATCCCACACTGTTGTATTGAATACTGTGGTCATAACTTAACGATGTATTTCCTGCAACTGAAAACAAAGTTGAAAAAGGGAATGAAAATGGCAGTGAACGCTTACCATTAGTTGAATGTGTAGGATTTGATGGCAGATCAATATCGGAATCGGGACTAGGTGAGGGTGCGTTCACATCCGGCGATGGAACCGGACTACATAATGTTAATTTATGTTCCTCGAATTTTTTCTGAAATGTTTTAACACGTTGTCCGAACATTTTATAAGCATTTGCCACCACTTTAACATCCTTTCTATCAGACTCTAATTGTACTTCAGCTTGTTTCAAAACGGATATCAAAGCAATACGATTTTTTATTTCCAGTTTTAATGCATTTATGTATTCTTCCATATGTGTTACATAAACGTCAATTTCCTTTTCCACATCGTCAACGTGAGCACGATCTTTTAATGAAGCGCACAATTCATTATCGATTTGGATTTTTGGATTGTGTTCGTTTAATAATTTTAATTTTGCATCTGTTTCCGATTCTAAATTTGCACATGTCCTAATTTTATTGACCACATAGTTTGACTGGAATTGAGATTGCTTTGTTAGAAAGGAAAATTGAGATTGCATTTGTTAATGTACCTGAAACTCATGAGATTCGTCTTTTGGTGCACTGGGCACGACACTTATGAGACCACATAAATCGGCAATGAATTCTTCATTGTAAACGCCACGCTGTTCCCATATTTTAAATATGCGAAGGATTTTGTGTTTAACGCGATCATCCCTAAAAAGTGTGTTAGAAAATAGAAGAGATTGTGTGTTATATAAATAGTACCTGACCAAGGTGGTGGCTTTCTGAAGCGCTGTGCCCCAACTTTCCACATACTCATAATTGCGTCTTTTTGAATACTGCACAACATCATTAGCTAAATAGAACAATATCAGTCTTTGGTCCACTTTAACACGTTTTAACACATTCAACCAAGCATTAACAATCTTTTTATGATGAACTCGGTTTTGTAAACACCATTGGCAACAAGCATTTATACTGTCCTGTGAATCCTTTAAAGAGGTCAACTTCTTTTCGAATTGCAGAGAATTAAAATCAGTTTCTGACGGTGTTTTCGATCCCATTTTATATTCACATTCTTTTATTTCTTTGTGGAACAATTCATAAATTAATGCAATTAATTTATCACAATAAATCCATAGTTATGGTTGAATTCAACAATAATTACAGTTCAGTAAGACTTTCCTAGATTTAATTCTATTTATATTTCTTGCTTTTCCAATCGAATTAACAACATTTTCATTTATTTAGTTGTTTTCAGAATATAGCACTATTCTACTATTCTAGAAATGCTTCCCGTATTCCCGTATATGAAAACAAATTGTCAAAAATCTCAAAATGACCATTATGGATGGACTGTCAATGTCAAAAACATTTTTGACAGTGACTTCATCGGCTTCATTGAATCTACAAATAAAAGATTTCTGCCGAACTAATATGAAAATGATCACTTTTTTTAATAAAAAATTAGTCAGTTAGAGGGGTTTTACGTATTAAATGTATTTAGCGTAGTTCGTTTAATTACAAATTCAATTTATTTTACTATTTTGTAAAAAAATTCCCTATTAAATAAATAAGGGGAAAATTCAAGTGTTTATTGTTCTGGGTAGATGGTAGCACTATGACATCGCGTGGCCAACAATAATTAATATCACTACGTTCCATTATTCACCAACAAGTTTTACTTCTAAAGTTATGTTCTTTTTTTGAGTAGAAAACTAAATGAAATTTTATGAAGTGTTTCGCCCAAATGAAAATAGTGTGATATTAATTAGCGAAAACCACAATTTATGTGGAAAATTTCGTTTACTGATTTTTATTCTATTTTTTTCATGTCTAACCACAAGCCACCTTCGGGGTTTAGGATTGCTTCAATTTTATCAAGCTCCAGGGGCACTCTAGTCTTAGGATTTATTGTTATATCGAAATTTTTCACTATGCTTGCTATACCCACTTTCGTTTGCAGTAATCCAAAACGATTTCCTGGAAAACCCAAATATTTTCATAAGTATTATATTTGTCAAATCAAAGTACAAGATTTTCTTACCGATACAAATTCTGGGCCCTTCACCAAATGGTAAAAATGTATAATTCGGCCTATTCGCCTTGTTTTCATCATTGAACCGTTCTGGATCAAACATTGCAGGATTTGGATAAATATCATGATCCATATGTATTCCATAAACAGGTATGAAAACCGGCATCCCTTTTTCTATAACGACATCACTATTAGGAATCTTATAATCCTTGTTACATATTCTCATGAGTAGTGGAACTGGTGGATATTTCCTTAAACTCTCTTGAACGACTTTATCCAAGTATTTCATTTCCATAATAGCCTCGTAATTCAAATCCCCATCGTGTGCTTTAATTGTAGAATTGATTTCTTCCCTTAACTTGTTCTGAATATCTCTATTCACAGCGAGTTCATATAAACAGAAAGTCATCACCGTTGACGAAGTTTCAAATCCGCCAAGGAAGAAAATAAATGCTTGGGCCGCTATTTGATTCAAAGTCAGCCCTTTTTCACCAAAACTTCCATTACTGATTTTGTCTTCATCGCTAAGTTGTCCCATATTCTTCAATTGTAACAACAGATGCATGAAATCTTTGCGAATAATGTTATTCGTCTCTCGATAATTCACAGTTTGTTTGACTATGCCCATGATGAAGTCTTCAACTGGTTTTTTGGTCAACTTAAGTTTTAGTTTCTTCAAAAGTGTTCGTGGAGCAAAACTATATACCAAGTTTTTAATTTGTTGGATTGCGTCTGTTTCATTGATCATCTTTCCGTATTTCCGAAAATCGGTGTCTGGTTCTTTAAGACAATTTGATTCAATTCCGAAAGCAGTAGACGTAATAATATCAGTTGAATAACGTGCTACAGTCTCCTTAACATCAACTGTTTCGTTCTTCTCTTGCAATTCATTGATTAAATCAACCAAACCATCGCCACACTTTGTCATAATCGGGAACATCATCTTCATTTTACCGGAAGTGAAAGTGGGCGTCAACTTTTCCCGTAACGTTTTCCACTCATTATTCTCTAAAGCGAACAAATGGGCACTTAGGGGATCATTTTCTTCGTCGATGTAACCACCATGATTTACAAAATGAGAAAAATCTTTAGTTAGAACATTCTTTAAGAGTTCGTTGCTCCGGATGAGGAATCCTTTGGAAGCACTCATGTAACAACCGCCGAATGGGGAGTCGATTTCTTTTAAATAGTCATAGTGCTCTTTGAATAATTCTGCAAAATTTTGTTTGCGGGAAAACAGTGGCCCCAAATGGCCCAGGGGGAAACTGACTGGTTTTGTAGGTACTCCTCGACGCTTAAAATAGCCAAGTGCCCACTTTATGTAAGCACATACAATTAGAATAAGGGTAGTTACAAGAACTATTAAAGTGGAAGTGCAACTGTTACAGAGAAACATTTTATTGCTGTATCAATTTAATAACTGATATGTGTAATCACGACGAAGCACATTTATAGCATCAGCACAAGGTTAATCTAAATAAATAAAGTTAACTTTGTTTATCATCTATATAAGCCACTCAAAAATCAAACGTGTTTGATGCATGACAAGATAATTTGCAATAAATTTTAATTTATGCTCAATTTTGGTATAGGTATTACATTATTTATGTTAGTGTGGGTTTATACACGAATTGTTTAGTCATAATAGCAATAGTCATTCATAAAGCATAGTTATAAAGAGTTAAATACAATGATTTCTTTTATAGTGTTTATGCACGATTTTGTCATAGTCATAGCACAGATGTCATAGTTATAGTCAAAAAAGTTAAAAAATTTTAACTCTTATAACGTTTATTATGACTAAAACTATGACTATAACTTGGTGCATAAACTTAAACCACTTACACGAATAATCGGTAGATATTAAAGGAATAACTTCAACCATTTATGAATGAAAATTTCTTGTCATTTGACAATTATTCATTCTGAATCCAAACATGTCCCAGTTTAATGTTGGTGAATCGTATTTTCACAAATTGAATTGTTTATAAATAGCTCAATAGTTTTCATATCATTAAAGTAAATAGTTAAAGTCATTAGTCATTATGACTCGTACATACGAGTAGAGCTGGGCTTTTTAAAGTACTTATAATAGGTAATCAAGCAGCGATAAATTTTTCGCAATTTATCGATATCGGTTATTATACATATATCGTATATTATATTGATTTATCGAAAGGGGAAAAACTGTTTTGTTTTGACTATTAATGAAGAATTGAATAAGCAATCCAATTGTAAGCATCAACCTGCAAATGATTTTATAAATTTGTGTTTTTCTGGTAAAGCGCAAATTAAAATACACATACATATAAGTACAAAATTATCGAAATGTTGGATATATGTATGTAAAGGATACTTATCAAATTTTTGTTATATCACAAATTTATCAAAATATCATTTTAACCAATAGTAATCAAATTTTCGATATAATTCGAAAGTTATCGAAATGTTAATATATCGACAACAACCAATAAATCGAAAAGTATTTTCCCATTAATCGATAGCTTTCGATAATCTAATATATATTTTATCGATAGGTAAAACTCTTTATCGCCCACCCTCAGCACTACACGAGTCTATATATCATCATAGCATATCATACTCACATAGGTAGTGTTAAAAAACATGAATATGAAGCTTAATTTTAATGAAGAATTTGTTTTTAATAAGTCCTCGGTAGTATAGTGGTCAGTATTCCCGCCTGTCACGCGGGCGACCGGGGTTCGATTCCCCGCCGGGGAGGACTTTTTTTTATAAGTTCACTAAATTTATTCATTTTTAAATTTTCAATCTCATACTGCTATGAAACAGTGGGATCCATCAACCACCCAACGGTCAGACAACAAATACGGTTAACCTGCTACCCGGATTATCCGGATAATTTCAAATGATTAGTGATTCGAAAACGGGTTATCCGAGTTATCCGGACGAAAATAATCCTTACAAAAAACTGATCCGGATAAAATTGTCCGGATTGCAATTAAACGAAATAGCTTAACAATTTGAGTTTTTAATCAGTTTCGGAACAAAAGTAATAACATTTATTGGATTCATCCCTTTTGTTTGATCGAATGCTATAATGCATAATTAAATATATGTATATGAAAAATGAACTAACTTTTTTTAATGAAACTAAAGAAGTATACGTAAATGTAGAGCAAATAGTGCAATAGTGGTGAGAAAGGACACAGATTAATCTGTGGAAAGCATCAAAGGATCTGTACAAGAAAGTAAGAAACCTGTAAAATAAAATAGATTTCTCCTTTTTTAATAAACAAATAACATAACCTCACATAATTAAAGAGCAAAAGAGCCTTTCGGAATATTTCAATTTGTTTTGAAAATGGGAAAAATATCAAAAGACAAAAGGGACATATATTACAGAAAAGCAAAGGAACAGGGATGGCGTGCTAGAAGTGCATTTAAACTATTACAAATTGATGAAAAGTTCAATCTATTTGAAGGTATGGGTGTATGGGTACTTAGTCGAAAAATACACTACTAAATACTTTTTCTAATTTATTTTTATAACAACCAATTTCTTTTAGGTGTATCAAAAGTGGTTGATTTGTGTGCGGCTCCAGGAAGTTGGAGTCAAGTTTTATCTCGTAAACTCTTCTTGGGCAAAACTCTCAATGTTAGAGACAAATGCAATTTATTTTACACGGACACTGAATCCTCTGATCTATGTAAACCTCCCCCAATACAACCTGTAAACCGAGAGAATGTTAAAATCGTCGCTGTTGATTTACAGCCCATGTCCCCATTACCAGGAATTATACAAATTCAAGGAGATATAACAAAATATTCTACTGCCCAAGAAATTATTTCACATTTTGAGGGCTCAAAGGCAGATTTAGTGGTTTGCGATGGTGCTCCAGACGGTAATTATAACATTCTTACCAAAAATCTGACAAATGTGTAAATAAATTCTTATTCTACAGTCACTGGTTTACATACCATCGACATTTACATTCAAGCTCAATTATTACTGGGCGCAATTCATATAACTTGCAATGTTTTGAAAAATGGTGGCACATTTGTGGCAAAAATATTTCGGGGGAAAGATAATGATCTCCTTACGAATCAGTTATTGATGCTTTTTAAAGAGGTGCATGTCGTTAAACCTAGCAGTTCTCGTAATTCCAGTCTAGGTAACAATCTACATTCAAATTTTAAACGTTGTAATCATTTGTAGTTCGTTTTAGAGGCTTTTGTGGTTTGTCAGAAATACTCCGCTCCTGAAGGATTCGATCCATCTCAAATCACACCGTTTTTAGATGTCTCTAATAAAGATTTCAGTTCCTTAACTGGAATTAATAGAGTTATAATTCCATTTATTGTCTGCGGTGATTTAAGTGCTTATGATTCAGATACAACTTACCCTTTAGAGGTGATTAAACTAATTCTAGTATTTACATAAATTCATAAATGTGTTTTTAGATTGAAGGAGAAGATCCTTACAAATATCGCCCACCCGTACAACCTCCAATTGCACCTCCTTATTATTTCAAGAAAAATGTTACCATTGATGATGTTAAAAAAAATTTACATAAACTAGAAGAGGCAGTCAAAACTGAAGTAGAGAATCACGAATTGGAAGAACCAATTAAAGAAAAGAAAACAACCGCAGATGCTGAATTAGGAGAATGCTCTGAGACGAATATATTTGACAATGGACCATATTTTGATTTAATACAAAAAACACGACAACTTCGAACAAATATAATTAAGAAACAATTCAACAAAATTCCATCTAGTTCTGAAGGCATTACTGAAACACAAGAATTAGGATTTTTATATGAAAACGATACCGATCTAGATCCAGAACTTCTGAATGAATTCATGGAACACATAAATATATCTTCGAAATCGACGTGTACTTGTGATCAATAATAAATAAATATTACATGTAATTCAATTTTATTTTTACCCAAATGAATCACGGTAGTATGAGAATTTTTCTATTTTTACTCAATTGTTTACTATACATGATGTATCTTTATTTCCGAAATGTTTGCTTTATATAATCAATACTGGTATCCTATTTGCACTAATATTTTACACGTGTCGTGTTAATTGAATAAGACTAGAAAGAACTTTCAATTTACGTAAGCACGGCGGTATATAAAGACATATTTAACTACTTGAACTCAATAGTTATAAATTGTCACTTATCCCAAAATGTATCTGCCAGCAGTATTTGTTGTACTGGTTTTAATAAACTGTGTCAAACCATCACCAATTATACGAGAAGAGATTAATCTTTTACCAGCATTTGAACGAATATCCAAAAGATCAACAGACAGTGTTTATGTTCCACAAGACGACCATCAAATTATAAATGGAAACGATCTCGAAGGATTTTTGGTGTTAAGATTAGCACCAAGACGATTAAACAAACGAGATGTTTATACAAATATGGAAAGTTTATTCAGTTTTGGACGTCTTCGACATTCGTACGGAAACGAGAGAAATTAGAAGATAATGGAAATGTTTTAACTACTTTGTACCTGCTTTTGTTATATTTATTTATTATCAAATACTGTGATAAATTTTTGTTGTTTGGTTTTTAAACAATAACTCAAATAAATGATTTCAATTTTATTCACTGAAATTTTCCTTAGATTATTAACATCATGCAAATAAATAACATTTCTAACAAATAGAGTTATTGTAAAAATGATTTAAAAAAAAACAAATACCTTTACACATATATTAGTTAATAACATAGTCGATTACATACGACTTTCAACTTCCTTGTTTATTTGTGGATTCTTCCAATCCAGTTGTACATCGTCTAAATGATTGTCAAAATCAATCAATCTGTCGTAGGCCTTCTCCTTCAACAAAGCTGAGCATACATTGAATGTATCCCCTTTACGTTCCACGCTGATTCGACTTAAGTCGAAGGGTACATAATTGCCCTTCGTGTATTGGGCCACCTTCAAAACTTCCTTGTCCATATTATTACTTAGTTTCATATTATTAACTAGAAACACGTAAGCGTTTGAGGTATTCATTGTAATTTTCTCAATGATCCTATTATGTGCCTTTTCAAATGAGAGATCTTGTAAATGTTCCTGAGCAGAATAATAACCAGCGATTGTCAAGTCGTTTGCTGATGCGATTTCATCGATCTTAAATAACAATGAACATAAACGATTGTAAATCGATAAAAATTATATATCTTGTACCTGCATAAGGGCAATCTCTGCCATAGGGGTTAAATTAATTCCTACATGAAACAAAGGTACAGCATCAACAAATTCAACTTCGTTACTACCAATACTGGAGTTTTTCGCCAGGAGAATGCCATTTATTGCACAATATGGATATTTTGCAGCATGTAGAATTATTTTACAATATGCTTTTGCACTAATTTTAATTTGAGACATAATTTAAAATGAAATTCGACTGGAATGATTTACGAATTATTTGAGGTTAAGTATCTGTCACCTGAAACTCTTCTTCTTCCCTTTTTTTAGAACCACGCTTTTAGAATTCAAAATCCTCTCATCTTATGTCTTCCTTTAACTCTTGTATTAAAAAAGGACAACTGCTAATATTTGTGTATGAATGATTGAATGAATCTGTGGTGTAATTAAAGTAGTGTTCAAAACTAATGAATCTGTCAATTATGTCTTCCTTCTCTTGAACAATTAAACCATGATTAGAAAACAATGCATAATTATACGGAATATGCAAAAAATTTGGAAGAAACGAAAGATTTTCTATCGAATATAAACGAAAAATATCTAAATGCTGGCCTGAAACTAGAAGATTTGGAAAAAGTGTTTGTGAAAAATAGAAACACCCATCAAATTATTTATTCCAGTGTATTGAAAAGTACTGTTATTATTATTTTACTATGTGCCTTATACGAATACAATATATTTAATACCGTATTTAATTATATACTGGGTGTTAGATGTTTAGTGCCGAATAATTATTTTATATGGGAATCGACAAGGCCCCTTTCAAACTGCCATTTTTGTAAAAACATCAAAGAACCAATAGTTTTACAAAATGCAACTAAAGAAGAATTTGCTCAATATGCTTATACATCAAAACCAGTCATTGTTAAGAGAGCCTTTTTACATTGGCCAGCAATGAAACGTTTCAGTTGGGAGTTTTTTAAAAACCTCTACGACTCTGTTGAGGATTCTTATAGAAGCGTTGACGAAGAATGCCAATTTCTCCATTTTAAATCTGATTTTATTTCTATTAAGGATGTGTTCAGTATGAGCGAGGCAAGAGTTCGCAATTTGGAAAGCGAGAAGTCCTGGTATGTTGGATGGTAAGGGGCGCATCATGATCATCATTATTCTGATGAATTAACACTTTTTTTACATTCCAGGGGCAATTGTCATCCACAAATTCTTGAAGAAATGCGAAAATATTATCCAAAGCCCCATTTTCTACCTGAAGACTGCGAAATTCCCCCCAAAGAGTACGTCTTTATGGGATATGATGATGGGGCCACGATGCACGTAAGTCTGGGACTGTTTTCTGTGTAATTTTTCGTAAATGTTTCCTTTTATCATAGCTGGATTTTATAAATCGCCTAATGTGGCAAGCTCAGTTGAAAGGCTCGAAAACGTGGCATTTGCGACCTGCACCAGAATGCGAAGATGTTTGCTCTTCATTTTCCTTTCTTGTGGAACCTGGAGATGCAGTATTAGTAGACACAAGGGTTTGGTATCACGGGACTACGATAACTCCAGGGGAATTTAGTCTTTCAGTTCAATCGGAATATGGGTAAAAAACGTACTGAATTTTACATTTTTACAAGTTGCCAATTATTGTTTTAAAACTTCTGATAGTTACCAATACTAGTTTGAAAGTTATTTTTCTATACAAATTACATATGTATTTATTAGTATATTTTATTTATTTTTATTATATTATTGTATTGTACTCGTACATCTAAATGTCTAATTGTGCCATTTCATTATTTATTTAATTGGTATTCGTTTACTAAACAGAAATAAAATCGTCTGGTTTTAATAAACACATATTTAATTATTTTACACTTTTTGTTTTGTCAAATATTAATCATTAGCGGATATAAACAAAAACTTTTGACCAAATTTAGAAACACTTGTGCCTAGTACGATATTGACGCTCGCTTGCATTAATTTGTGGACTAAATAAATTAGTACATTATTATACTGGATCATTTGATTTTCGAAAACACGTCAATGCCACTTAGTATGTTTCAATAAACACTATTCTCGTCGAATATAAATATAGGAATCAGACAAATTTTGGTTAGTTTCAAATCAGTTATTGAAATCAACATTATACACTGAAATGAAATATTTTGTTATTTTTACATTGTGTTGTGCTATATCGGTAACCTTCTCCAAACCTCTTGAAAATGAGGGGCTGGCGGAGGAGGATCTATCGAATGGAAGTGACTCTGAACACATCTCCAAACGTTCTTTAAAACCGGAAACAAGTTCCTTTTTAACTGGTTTTGAACGTATAAGCAAACGATCTGCTGATGAAGTTTTGGAAGCGATCAATCGCCAAAAAAGGCAAGCAATATTTCTACCCAAAGCTTTTAACCGGGGCAAAAGGTCAGTTGATCTAGAAGAACTAGAGGAAATCAACCGTGAAAAAAGACAAGCAATATTTTTGCCCAAAGCTTTTAACCGGGGCAAAAGGTCGGTTGATCTAGAAGAACTAGAAGAAATCAATCGTGAAAAAAGACAAGCAATATTTTTGCCCAAAGCTTTTAACCGGGGTAAAAGGTCAGTTGATCTAGAAGAACTAGAAGAAATCAATCGTGAAAAAAGACAAGCAATATTCTTACCCAAAGCTTTTAATCGAGGCAAAAGGTCAGTTGACCAAGAGGATTTTGAAGAGATCAATCGTGAGAAAAGACAGGCAATCTTTTTGCCCAAAGCTTTTAACAGAGGCAAAAGATCTGCTGACGAAGATGATCTAGAAGACGATATGGAGGAAGCTGAAACAGTGTATTTACCAAGGGCTATCTATAGAGGAAAACGGTCAACGAATGATATGGACACTGCTGAAACAGTTTTCCTTCCAAGTTTTCGACGACAGGGTTTTAGAAGAGTATAAATTTCCACAGTATTTTATATTATTAACAAATTAATGCAGGAAGATTTGTTTATGCGTTGTAAAAATGGTTTTATTGTATATTTAATTATAGTGTTATAACCTTACCTATTGTAATAAATATTTTTCAATAGTATGCAAATGAATTTTTTTTTTGGAAAATTTAAACTGTTCTTGGCGCATTCACCAATATTGGAACGCATTCCGAGTATTTATTTTATCTGTCTTATATGTACCTACATATATACATAATATAAATAAGTGATTTAGTAATATCAAATATTTGATTTTCAGTGGAAATACTTTTGTTTCGTAAAATTTTGAGGATGTTTACCAATTGCTTTATACCTACTGTTAGAACGTTAAAACCTCGGTAAAAAAACTGACAAGTTTATTAACTAAAATAAAGGAAACATTTAAATACATGTATGTTAATAAAGATTGGGGGGATTGGGGGGTCTACAAATAATAGGTACTTCAAAATTAGTTGATTTTTAGATTTATTGAACTTTCAATTAAAAGTATTTTGTTTGCATTTGGTGCACAATATCAAGTAAAATAGAAATGTTTGATAACAATTTTTTATTTATCATATAAACCGAATAAGTTACACAAAGCATACTCTCAGTCACTCCTTTAAACATAAAAGAATTTTTCTACACTTATTATAGGTACTAGTAGATACACTAATAATATTTAACATATCCCAACAAATTTCCTAGCACTTTTATTTTACTTTATGTTATAGGTTCCACATGTTTCTTCTCAATGTAATAATGTCGAACTTTGTAAAACGGCACATAAAGTACACCAAAATGTGAATTTTGCAAGTTATCCAGTCCTATGTCATTATTACTTTCACGAGAGGCTTCTTCGGCGGATCTTTCTTCTCTTATTAATTGTTTTTCGTTTGATGTGTGGGATGGCCTGGCGGTACACATTTCTAACAGACAAACGCAAACTATTGCAACGATTAAGATATTTTTAATAATCTTCATTTTTAGCGCACGTATTCGGAATAAAGTTAACAAAGAAAATGATTTCGAGAAAGATTTGTACGTTTTTATATATGTAACAATCCCGCGCTAATTTTGCTAATTCAATTTGTTGCATTGACGTTTTCAATTCTCAATTTTATATACAAATGTATAAAAGAGTTAAAGTGTAAAATCATCTACCGATCTAAAATTTCAAAATATAGTGTAATATTACATATAATACATACATACATATGTATTTTTATGATGATGTTCATATAATTTCGATTGAATCAGACTTGTATGTTATCGGTGTGGGTCCGGTAAGGTCACGCAAAAAGTATAAAATTAAAAAGTATTTAAATATTTAACATTAGTAACCGATGTTGAGACAAAAAATTGCACAAATTAAATAATCGATAAGACAAAAATTTACTTGTTAAAGGTGTGATCTCATGAACAATTTCCAAAACACAATAATGTTTATTTAAAGATGTTCGCAGTAACTTATAGATTCAAATTGGTAGGAACCTTACAAATATGCTGAAGAGGTAATGACCAAGAAAATATTTAATAAATATATTATATATATTGTGAACAATATTTTGTTGTTATAGGTATTTTTTTCTATTGATTATCACCTATTAGCGTTAAGGTAATGCTGTTTTGGTATAAATATGCAATGTTAGTAGTAAATACCATTGTTATAAGTCCATTTTTCTTAAGTGCGTTTAACAATTTATAACAAAATGAATATTAAAGTGAGTAGTACTTTCATTTATATTAAATATTTCTATGTATATTACTCCTAGGTTTAGGTTGATACGAAAATAATACATCATTTTTTCAGTTACTCTTTCTAACATTGTTATTGAGCGGAATCGTGGTCTGTTTTCCATCAGAATTACGAAACGCCGAAGAAAACTTCGAATTAGATGATCTAGAAACCGCAGAACAATTAATTATTCGACCACTGTTTGCATATCGTGTGCGCAAAGAACGTCGAAGACGACGTCGCAATTAATATTCTCTATACATGAATCCATCCATTGTTTTTATTTTATAATGTTTTATACGACAAGAATAACTTGATATATAATAAAATATTGTTTATTATAAAAATGCCTTGTAGGATAAATTACAAAAAAAATTCAAGAAGCAGAACTTGTTGGACAACATGATCTGTATTTTTATATCAACCTCCAACAAGTTCTGCACTGAAGTGCGTCTTATTTCTATCCCCAGTATCTGTAGCCGCCGTAACCGTTGCCCCATCCGTTGCCATATCCGCCCCATCCGCCACCGTAACCGCCATAGCCACCGTAACCACCATATCCCCGTCTCCAGCCGTACGATGGGTAATAGTAGCTGTTGCCCCATCCGCGACCACCCCAACCGCCCCAAAAGGTGTTGGCAGTCGCTAAATCCCCGGATTTCTGACCATTGTCCATTTCCACCGGTCCAGAAGGAACTTCAACATACACGATGCTATCGTCTTTTATGTTGTCTTGTCTGTCGCTGGCCACTTTTTTAGCATCTTCAGCAACGACAGGATGTTTCTCTTCAACGCGTGTTGGTTCTGCTGATGCATCGTGATGAGATGGTACTTCGGCATTTTGGACCACTGCCGCTGGTGATTTGTTGACTTCTTCAGCAGGGAATGCCGAAATTAATACGAATGTGTAGACAGTAAACACGATTATCTGAAAGATGTGAAATATTTGCACTGGTTATTTGCACACTTAAAATCGTTTATTAGTTGTGGTTCCTCAATGACGAAAAAAGGATAGGTTCAAAAATTTAAACAAATTGCGAAAGATCAAAATACGCATTAACCATAGAAAAAAATATTCGACTAGGTATTTCAAAAATTTACAAAAATTTGCTTTGACTTAAATCTGTTTATTTGAAAAAAATATTAATTAGGTATTGGGCCATTTAATTTTATAGTGTTAGGATTAATTTAGTTAAACATTTTAATTCTTTTGATTTACATAAATTTGTAATTCCAAATTAGCTTAAAATTGAAAATAAAAATAATATTGAATAAGATCTTTTCCTTATATCCTGATTCTATCTCTTGATTCTGATACTCTTTTCCTTTTGAGCAATTTTTTAATTCTCAATGAATTTTTAATTTCAAAATTTAAATTATTTCCCAGAGGATCAAATAGTTACAATTTTTTAATTAAAAATTAAAATCCCTTAAATTAGGTAAGCAAAATTTACAAAGGAGTACCAAGAACCAAAAAGTCAACTAGTCTAAATATTGAAAAGCTAGCCTAAATTAATTAACGCACATCTATTTCGAGAATTCAAAGTATTGGAAAAATAAAAGTGAAATGATTTTACTTACACTTTTGTAGAACATCTTTGCTGATGGCACTTGACTGTGAAAATTGTTTTGGCTGAAGGCCTTTATATAGTTTTACACTATTAGAGGCTGTTGACCGCCGCCGATAAACCGTGTATAGATATAGGTATGGTAGATTTGAATCACTTCTCCTGGTCAAGGTTGCGATGCAGCTTCATGCGTTTTCCTGCGTATGCATAGGTACATACAAAAGACAAAAAAAGAGAGACGAAGAGGTGCACATATAGGTAGTAAATGTCTTCGGGCGGCCAGAATCCAGTGTGTACCTCTAATTACAAACTAGGTATATAATCCGCATATAGATATGATGTGACAGTTTTTACAATGTAACAATGAGTGAACATTTTTATAGATTCGGTTGATTTATTTTCAATTTTTAATAAATTGTTCTTTTTCTATAATAGAAAAACAATAATATTTATAAAGGTGGGCATAAAAGTAAAACATGTACGTAATTTGTTGCTTTTTTTACGGTCTATATAGGCAATAATGTATTGTAGATAAGAAAAAAACTTTATGAAAAAAACTTTAGTATAGATAATTGTTTTGTTAGATGAATCATCGGAAAAGAAAGTCCAATTTTATACCCAACCGAATCCTAATTCAAATTTATGAAAATCGCTTCTCATTACTCCATAGCAGGAGCCTATGAAGAAGCTAAACGAAAAGTCCACTCTTTAAATTGTATATTGCACAAGTTGGTTTTGTAATACGGATAGATAATAATGACTTGTTTTAAAAGCAGGAAAAACCCATCCATTAAAGCCAGATGCTGGAGATGCATAAATAATTGAGCATTGAGCCTACGAAAATATTTTCGTTTTTTACTCTACCTATCGTTGATTTTACATGATTTATAATTTGGTAATGATTGTCCAAATTTTTCTGTAAACACTCTCTAAGGCATCGTTATTTAACTTCTTTATTAGTAAATATTTCTTACGTAGGTAGAAGCAATGTCACACTGTTTGCGGTTTACATACCTAGGTTTTTACCTAGTACCTAGTAGTTAAGGAAAATTCTATCGTTTTCAATGAAAATCTCTAGGTGGGAACTGGGAATTTGTTTGCCTAGTAAACCACATTGCAAAACGTTTTTATGACAAATAAAATATATGTTTTATGCACACCTAAGATTGAAATATTCAATATTCACTCTAATCAGTTAGAAGAAAAACCAATAAGAAAAGTTACTGAATGAATTAGCAATTAAATTTAATTTGGCGAAGGCGCTGGGGCTCTTTAAAGTACCTAGTTTTCTTCTGCAAAACTTCTTCACTGGATTTTCAACACGTCATATTTTTTGTTTTTATAATTCCATTCCAGCGTTTTTTACTTAAAAACTTAATAACACCAGTTGAACGAACTTAATTGAATGAAAAGACTTGTGACTTCGAAGAAAAACACCATACCAAAATAATACCTACCTAAGGTACATTTTAAAATAATTTTCTGAAAAAAATGACAAGGTTTTGCATGCAAAGAATAATTTCCTGTGCATTTAGACTTCAAACAGTACATTAGACAACCTTATTCGTCCAAAAAAATGACAACTTAATCGTGTAATTAAAAATTTTTAATGGGGATCAATCAATTGTCTGTATCTAACTTTGTATTTTATGTGACATCGTTTAAATTCTACATATATAAAAGAACAAACAAAAATTTTTAAACTCAGTATATTTCCATAATGTTCTCAAAGACAATATTTTTCTTTTTCACTGTATTCTTGTGTGCTTCCTTAGTGCACTCGGACAACAATAGAAATACCAACAGTAATAACAATTTCAACAGTTTGGGCGATGCATTGAGGAACAGTTCGATAAGTAACAACAACTCTTCATCCAATAATAGAAATGATCAAGATGACAACGTCTTTAAACGAGAGGCAAGAAAATATTTACGCGATTGTGGTGTTGAAATAAATGACGATGATGATTATGGTTCAGAGTATTATGGTTCGCGTGACCAAAGAAAGGAAAGAAAACGTGGTGGTGGTTCGCGAAAAACCAACAGGTATAATCCATATGGTGAGAATAATCGTAATCGCAATGATGAAGATAATGATAGTAATGAGATGAGCGGTAATGGCTATTACAATCGCTACAAGAACGGCTATTCAGGCAACAGCAACCGGAACCCATATGGAAATGATAATAATGACAAACGAGGCAATAACAGACAACCAAATAGGAATAATGATAATAATTCAGATGATGATGAAAGCGACAGTGGTTCATCAGAAGAAAGTAACGAACATGGCAATAAGAGGAATACAAGAGACCGTAATAGAAAAAATAAACATAATTACGAATCGTATAACAGAAATCGAGATAATTGTGATGAGGATAATAGAAATGATCGGTATCCGTATGGGAATAATAGAAATTCATGGGGAAACTATGATAATTCTGGCATGAATCGACATGGTAAACAGAATAATGTTAACATCAAGGATGGGAATTAATTATGTTGATTTCAGAGGGATATGGGCATGGACCATACCGTGGTAATGGGTACGATTACGGCTTAACAAGGTACAAACGTTCAAGTTACCGAAATACTGATGATACTCAGGTATTTTTTTACGAAAACTTTATTTGTTTATTGATAATTGCTTAATTTTATGTTGACAGTGCGTCAGCCAATGTGTTTTAGGCCAAATGGACTTGGTATGTTGAGAATTATTTTTAATTTATTATATTTGCGTTTTAAAATACATTCGCAAATGTATGTTAAATTATAAAATGTTTTTCCAGTTAGACGACAATCGAGTGCCGTCAGAGACTCTTGTAATTAAATTCTTTCAAGACCATCTGCAAAGTAACGACTTAAAAAGGATACAAACACTACGGGAGGCAAGACGGTGTTTCTCTAGACTATCAACTACAGGTTCATTAAATTCTACATTTCAATTAACTAGAGATACTGAAATTTTTTTTTCCAGATATCGAAGACGGATGCGACTTCTCAAAAGCCTTAGCGAAATGCCTGAATGCAGAACTGGAATGACCTTATTCATATTATAAAAGAGAATAGAGAATCCTTTTATAGGATAGTCATTTTATAGCTATTCACTTAGTTTTTACGCTCCCAGAATTGATATACTTAATAATTTGTTTGCAAGACATGTGTTGCTTACAGCAAATAAAAATAAAACATTATTCTACATATAAGCTGATTTCAATTTTAATTGTAGGTGTGCTTAAATTTACTGTAATTTGTTTTCATCTCAGATTGTCCGGAACTGTTTAGACAACACATAAATAAACATATTGCTATAATCCTACATAAAAAAAAATATAAATATGCAATTGGAAGAGAGTCTATTTTGTTTGCAGTTAATGCCTACAAGTCGTAAGACCGTAACCTTGATATTGTCATAGCAAGGTATTTTTTTATTCTTCATACAATTTCGCATAAATTGAAGGCCACCACACCATAATCCTGTTTAAAGTTGTTGTAAAAATGTTGATTTTAAAGGGAAAAAGAAGAATCACACTGTTTTGCTTGAATGGTCACTTTGTGCAACAGTTTAAGACGACAAAATAAAAAGATGTTAACACATCGTTTCAGTTGAATTCGTCTTTAAAATCGTCTACTTTTCTACTGTACCATGAATCTTTTACAACATTTTATCTAGTTATGAATGAAACACCGCAAATCATTTTTAACTACATATTATACTGATTCCAAGAGAATAAAAAAGTGCGACATGCTTATATCATAGAACAATAGATATTACAGGCACATACTTTGTTAATCACCATTAGAATTAATTACTGTCTATTTACTTATAAGTGAAGGGAACTTAATGATCAATTTACAATTAAAATTAGACTTACTTCATATAGGAAAATCAATCACGAGATCCTAATAGAGATCATCCCATACGGATCAAATCCTATATAAAAGAATCGACTACAATTGTTTTTTCAGTTGAAATCATTTTCTGAAAATCTGATCACACATCGTCAGAACCTGAACTATGTTCAAGTTTTTGGTAATAAACATTTTTATTCTGGTTCGATTATGGAGCTATATTGGTAGTAGATGTCAAACCAATGGAAATTGCCGTAATTGAACCAAAATAAAATCTCTATTAACGATGTGTTTATTCAATAATTTATTATAAGTACGTGATTTTTTTAGTTTTCTTTTGTGCTCGTCATATTAGCCAGTATGATGGCTATTAAAGCTGCACCGCCTGTACCATTACGGGGCGAAGTAACGCCAATGCGATTTGTCAGAGCGTAAGTAAACATACCATTAAGTTAGAAAATCAAGTTGATTTATGTTACTTTAATCAGTGCACCAGCACCCGAACCAAAGGGAGAAGAATCACTTGAGGGATCTGAATCTGCTTATGTAGCTTATGGCTATTATCCATATTATTATGGTTTTCATTATCCACACTATTACTATCTGGGCAAATAGACAAACTATGCCATATTCGATCTAACAAATGCCGATTTTATGGTTTAATTATTATTATTTTAAAAATTGTTGGGTACAATAAATTAAATAATCAAATACTTATGCATTTTACTCCAGTTTTGAATATACCTTTCACATTTAATGCCTTGCAGGAACCACATTTCTAAGGTAATTAGTACTGAAATCAACCGATGCATTTGATTGTCTAATGTCCTCACTTTGTTGTAAATTATCGAACCATCGACAAACATTTATGTAATTTTCCTTTTCAATGTTAGTCAAATTTGCCTAAAACAAATAACTTGTGCATTTAGATTAACGATCTTTTCATAATTGCAATAATATATTTACCACAATATTTAATAGTGAATAGTACAAGAAAATGTCAGCAATAGTTAATCTGTGTGAGACTAGGTATGTCTTGGTGGCAAGTAATGTATTCAGTTCCTGAAAAACTCCTATTAGTAGAAGGAATATTAGCAATATAACACAATTTACATTAAGAACTTGTTTGCAATTTTGAGAAGTACTTGCATTATGCACATAAATAAAAGCGTATTCTATCCATTGTCTTATTTCCGCATTTTCGAGCACATTATTTCCAAGCAAATCTCTATTGGAGTCTGCTAATAATGAAAATATTATATTGAAACACCCCGTATGTGTTTTGTTGTTGTACACACGTGTTGGAATCTGAAAAAGGAAATTTGTATTTATAACAATACAAAAAATTATTATGGAAAGCATTACGGAATCTTTCAAGGACAGTTGTCCTGGTGGAACTTTTAGTAGTTTTGCCATTTCTTTTAAATTTCGTAATAAATCTGCCATTTCTTCGCACTTTTCTTTTACTTTTAAAATTCTGGAAAATTTAGTATATTTCTTAGGTTAGAAAAACTTGTAATGACAAGTGTTGAGCGACTAGTTTTCTATCTTTTTTCTTCCTATATAGAACAACAGGGATAGATATCATTCCGCATTTAGGACTAAAAATTATATGAGGGAAATTTAAATTTATCACCTTTATTTACTAATGATTAATTAATTAGAAAAAGTTAGTTTCCCTAAACTTTTATGTTGAATATTAATGTTAGGCAGTGTCTCTGTGATTATTCCAGTTCCAACAGTGACATTATTTTCTCTAATAGTAAATTGTTGCCCATTACTCATAACCATTTTTTTCAAAAGGGTAATAGAAACAGTTCCATGTTCACCAGGCATTATCATACCATCATTGTCTATAAAATAAATGAATTAGTAATCGAAAAATTTTAATTTCCGTTCTAATTTGTACCAATATCGATCCTACATGCAATGTTCCATGTTTTACTGAAAAGCTGCTGACAATATTTGCTTAATATTGGCTTCGATCGTCCCCCTTCACTTTTTGATAAAAAATAAATACTTGCTTTAAATCTGTTACTCAACTGCTGTGAATCAGAAGCACATAACAACATGCCTCTTTCGACTTCCCGAAGTTTAACTCCTCGTACCAATACTCCAACATGATCACCGGCTCTGGCCTAAAATAGATTTATAACAAGGTTGCAATTGCAAGGTTTAATTTCATTTGTACCTCGGGATAACTCTTCTTAAAAACCTGAATATCAGAAACAGACGTTTTAATACTCTGGTCAAACCCCAACAGTTGAGCGTGTGCATTTCTTTTTAAAATGCCTTTAGTGATTGTTCCTACAACAACTGTACCACGACCTGGTACCAAAAATGCATTATCAATAGGCATTAAAAATGGAGATTGAAAATCCCTTTCAGGAACTGGAATATAATTGTCTAGCGTTTCTAATAATTTTCTTATCGACTTTTCTCCAAATTCTGTGTCTTTTCCTTGTAATGCTTGTAGTGCTGAGCCATAAATAACTGGGGCATTTTCACCATCAAAACCAAAATCTTGTAATAGTTCACGAACTTCTAGATCCACTAATTCGAGAACCTACAAACGTTATTCATTAATAATTTAACACAGACAACATGTGCACATTGCAATTACTTCATTGTCAACTAAATCTGCTTTATTAATAAACACAATTATTTTCGTTACTCCTACTTGTTTCGCCAATAACAAATGTTCTCTCGTTTGAGGCATTTGTCCATCACAAGCAGCCACTACCAAGATAGCCCCATCCATCTGTGATGTTCCAGAAATCATATTTTTTATATAATCAGCATGACCAGGGCAATCTGTATGTGCATAACTCCGTTTGGCTGTCTTATAACCAACATGTGTGGCGTTTATTGTAATACCACGAGCCTTTTCTTCCGGTGCCCTATCAATTTGATCGTAAGACATAAATTTGGCTAAGCCATCTTTTTCTAGAACTTTGGTAATTGCTGCAGTTAGTGTTGTTTTACCATGATCAACATGTCCAATTGTGCCCACATTAATATTTTGATTTTTTTCTGATTTCTCTACTTTTGTACAGTAAAAATATTTGTTTGAATTTAGCGCTCTAGTAGCAAGTTTGAGGTTAGATTGAACCGACTGACAAAGTCCACAAAGAGAAAATAAGCGTGCATTTTTTTTCGGTGAAATTATAAGTTTAATATTCCGTATTACATTTATTGTGGCCATAGTTTAAAGTACTTATTAAATTAAACACTTTTTAAAATTTTCGCCATCTGCACCACAATTTTGACGTTCTCTTCTTCGTTTTTGTTGAACCTTATTTATTTGTGCTTTAGGACCAATTTGGCATAAAAGCAATTTAGTTCGTGGTGCCACCACACTGTCTTATCGCCCTGTACTTTTTGTCGACCTGCAGCAGGTGACAAGGTTAGTAGATGTTGAATAATTTTCCATTTTCCTATATTCTAGTAAAACCTAATAGAAAATCTTTTAGATTGTTCATTCCTCCAAATAGCTGTTTCACCCTATCGTCATATTTTCAATTAAATGCTTCCTACTATAATTTTTATTTGTTAGTTAATACTTCTTACATAATACATTTTGTAGACATCGAAAATGTTGGGTCGGTTTGGTAGTGTGACACCGTTGGTCACCCAAAGTGTGCAAAATGTACAGCAACAACGTGGTATGGCCACCCTTAAGGCCATTTCCATTCGTTTGAAGTCTGTAAAAAACATCCAGAAGATCACCCAATCCATGAAGATGGTGTCTGCAGCCAAATATGCCAGAGCCGAACGTGACTTGAAACAAGTCAGACCAATGGGTGATGGTGCTAAGCAATTCTACGAGAAAGCTGAAATTACTCCTCAAGAAGATGCACCGCAAAAGTTGATCATCGCTGTGACTTCTGACAGAGGTTTGAACTTTATTCCACAAAACAGTTGAAAATCTTGAACATAAAAATGTGTTTCAGGTTTGTGCGGTGCTGTCCACACCAGTGTTGCTCGTTACATTCGTACCCAGTTGCAAGAAGATGATAAGAACATAAAAGTCGTTTGTGTTGGCGACAAATCGCGTGCAATCTTACAACGTATTTTTGGCAAAAACATTATCTTGTCATGCAACGAA